>OX438805.1:26168676-26602634 GCA_949316475.1 Hypomecis punctinalis
GGTTCAAAAGCCTGGATGAGATCGCTTCCAGCGATAAGGCCGCCTAGTGTTGCACTATCTTAAGAATTTCACTAGTGTATTTATTGTTAGTTTATTTTGTGTGTACAATAAAGAGTTATTTGTTTGTTTGTTTGAAATTAGTATAGGTCGATTTGAGCAAACTATTCGAATTTAGTGCCATTGAAATGAGTTGGCGCTAAATAATTATGTCTTTCAACAAAATATGCTTGCTAAAATCTTTCGAATACACTCAACAATATATATGTAGGTATATGTATAATTATATTTATATATAATATCGTATATATGTAAGTATATTTAAAACTTAGATTGAATAAGTATATTTAGTTTATTATTTATAGGTGTTTTCTTTATTAATATCTATTTAAGGCCACTATTTATTGTTCTTGTCAGTTCATATTCGTGCAAGGTTGCCTGAAAGAAATCGCCATGGGTGATAAGGCCGCCACTTTATAATCATATTTTTGTCGTTTAAGTGTAAATAGTGTTTATTTTTCTTATTGTGGTTGTAAATAAAGAGTTTTGTCTGTCTGTCTGTTTGTCAACAATAGAATTGGTCTATTTATGATAAGGGATGCGATCTAATCTTAACTAGGCTGTATACTGTACTACAGAACTAGATAGTTAAAATAACAGAAAATATACTTGAATTATGAAAACGAAATGTACGACGCTCTTACATATCCATAATAATATTCATAAAGTCTAAATAACATGTCGTGGGCGTGTCACCTCATTTCATAATAACATTTGCGATAATAATATTGTTCAAATAATGTTTCCTTAAAAATACGCCTTATCACAAGCCCGAAATAAGAAAAAAACATCACGCCAAGTTTTATCTGGATGTCAATACGTACGATGTTCTAAAATAACAAATCAATAAATAATCACAATATTTATAGAGTAATAAAACACACTTATGACATAACTTCCAAGTGGTTAAGATAACGGCTACTAGAGCCTTATAGCAGTTATAGCTGTGCAAAAATTGCGCGCAAAAACTTGTATTCGGCTCTGTTGATATGATGATTGGCAATCCGTACTAAAAAAGAACGAGACTTGCAATTTATTTATATGATATTTGCTTGGAAAAGTGTGTATTACAATAGAGTTACTTGAATTCATACATTTCATTCAGTAAATCTGACGTGGGCCAGGAGATTAGCGAGTCGAATTCGCAGTGGGGAGGATTAAAGATTGCTAGCCAATAGGGCCGAAAACTCTTTGAGGAAATCACGACCTGCTTTTCAAGCATACGACCACGAATAGCCACGAAAATAACTCATTTCAACGTGTGAAAAGGTGACATATTTATACTATGCCATAATGCTGTCTCATTCTGACACTACGAACGAAATAATTCATGGTGCGCATACTAGCTCGGCTGGTAAGCGCTACGTAGGATGCTCATCAACACAATATAGACAAACGACCTTATAAGGACAGCGCAATTGCGCTTGATACAATCCGCTTCCAACCGGTCTTATTAGAGCTCTGAAGGGGTGGCCTATATTCAGCAGTAGATGTATTAGTGCTGAAATAGCATGATGATGATTTAGTTAATTATTTTGTGTAAACATACAAAAGTAAATTAAATTTGTATATTTTTATTATTATAAGTAAATAAAAATTTGTTCATAGTAAAAAATGAAGCGTGTAGGTACTTTAGATATAACTTTTTTGTTGACATTTAGTTCAGGACCTTTTAACACAAAGGACCTTTTGTGTCAAAAGGTCCGTAGGTATTGTTACGGAATTCCTGGCAAACTTATGTCCGACTCGCACTTGGCCATTTTTTCCGTAACTATCATGATACAGGTTTATGAACAAAGGTTGTCTTACTTTGCAATTAACGATGTAAGTGTACTAGTCCCGTTTTTGTTCTGTTTTTTATTCATTTCAATGTTTTTTTTATCAGCACACACTTGCACGCTCACGCACACATAGACAGCAGTAGGTCAATGATACTTGCATCCGTTTTGTTACTAGTTTGTGTACGTCAATCGTTAACTAGTTAATAAGCTATTTAATTTACTGGGTTACGATTTCTTTCGATTAAAGTAACTTTTTATTAGCTAAAATATTTATGAATGATTATATTTGTGAAAGATGTATTAAATAACTTAACTAGATAATAGTTGACAAAATATTTTAAAATGTTGTTAAAAGTTTGAAACTGAAATATATTTGCTACAAAAGTTAATAATTTATATTATTATAAAATCGGAGAAATGCGAGTTGGATTCGCGCACGAAGGGTTCCGTATCGTATGAAGCTCCCCTTAATATATTTTATTTTAATTATTTATTTTTAATGGAATATACAACTTATTATTCTGTGAATATTTTAAGCATCTTCCTGTTGCTGTTATTAATATTGAGCAAAAAAATCACGTTTCTTGATGGGAACATTAAAATAACTATTTTACTTTAGAAAAATTACTGATTTTTAATGAATATTTAGCTAAATTTTGTGTGAATATTTCAAGCATCTACTTGTTACCGTTATTACAATCGAGCGAAATAGGCTAAAAATTCAGATTTGTTGTATGGGAGCCCCCCTTCATATTTTTTTTTCTTTTTAGTTATCTTTGTTATAGCAGCAAAATAAATAGGTACGTCATCTGTGAAAATTTCAACGTTCTAGCTATCACGGTTCATGAGATACAGCCTGGTGACAGATAGTCGGACAGGCGGAGAGTGGAGTCTTAGTAATAGGGTCCCGTTTTTACCCTTTGGGTACGGAACCCTAAAAAACTAACCGTCTAACCTCAAAAGTTTTACGCACGTTTTAAGCAATGTTTAACAGTACAAATTGTGTCGTTAAACAATGTTTAACGCGTGTTTAAATCTTTTGTGCTAAGGCGGTAAGTTTTTGAATTTTACAATCTTTCCTACAACTATTAAGTATATAATCCTATAAAAATAATTATTGTGAGTAGCATGCCTCTTAGGCATTGTTCAGGGCTAAGAGTCAAAAGAAACATAATTTTATTTTTATTTGCATTAGTACTTAATATACAATATTAATATTTAATTTTATCCTTATCGGTTACCACTTATATTTGTATTTAAAGTTATCAAGGTTGATTGAACTATCTATCAAGTAAAAATAATTAATACTGAGGTCGATGGTTTCCTCTTTAAAAATGAACATAAACATCAATTATAGTATTTATCAACGATACGCTACTATACATATATATTTTACAATCCGAATAACGTTAGTTGCAGTTATAAAGAGAACTAGTCATACAAGTACCTATCTCTTACAAACTAACTAATCCTATTTCTAGGTAATGATTATTGTAAATCTTATAATCCTGGGAATAACAGTGACAAAGCAATCTAAACATCGGACTTTACCTAGTACCGTAAACATCTCTGAAAACTAATCATGCATAACACATAAGTTCCGCTTTACAAACCGCGAGAATCAACAAAGTAGAGCGCTGACATAAAGACACACCCAGGATGGGTATAATTTTCTAACGAACACGCAGAATCATTAGAAATCAAAACAAAAAACCGCTGCGTGACGTCTGTACGTCTCAGTCTCACCATTAGCGCTGTTTGACCCGCGATGCGCACGCGTCATACCACTCGTATTAAACTAGTCGAACGAGAAGTTCACACGCATACGCAGACCTGCTCTCGCGGCGATCGGACGTGTTAGTGATTGTGAATTTAAAATCAACCTTCAAGATGTTTACCAACCCTTTCGAGAGAAAACATTCCTCGTTGAGGCAGACCCTGGACAAGCTAATCAAGGGAGAGACAAGACTCAGCTTCAGGAAGAAGACAAATTTATCAAGTTTGTCCAAAAGCAGCGGCAGTGCGACGTCTTTCAACTCGAGTTCGTCGACGGCTGCTTTTCCGGTCAAGTTCAATGAGAAGAGATGAAAGGATCAGTGACTTGTGTGGAACTAGTCATACCTTGGAGGATTCCGCTCGAAACACAGGTTGGTAGCTTTCAATGATAATTTTGTGTCAGATGTAGTATTTTTTTGTACATTTGTACTTTGCCTATGTTATTAGAGTTTTCAAAGAGTTGTATAAATTATTCTTTTGCATTTCAACAAAATAATGTTGAATGCCTTGTAAATAACCTGGGAAGGTTATGAAAATAAAATTAACTTTCAACTGATGTCATTTTACAAATTACGATTATTTTTACCTAAATTATCCAAATCATTTGTAATTATGAAATAATATAAAAAATCTAGTATTGAAAATCCATTGGTACCTAACAAATAATTTTCAAGAATATTTGCAAATTTTTAAATGTTTTAGAAAGAAACCTGTTTGAGTTTTGGTATGCAAAGTGAAAGAATATGTTTATGCGTGTAGCAAATATTCAAAACTATCAAGATGGCCTGGAAGAAATCGCTTAAAGCGATAAGGCCGCCAGTTAGAAACCTATAAATTGTACTGTTTTGTCCCTGTAATTTGTTTTTAGGTAATGTGGTTGTCTAATAAAGTGTTATTGATTGATTGATTGATTGATGGCATATCAAATATGCGGTCTTACTGTATCTTGTTTATGTTTCCCAACGCGCAATTAAAAACTGATATAACTTGATTACAATGTTACCAGCAAGTAATTATAACTTTTATTCCTTTGCCAACAGATTGAGTGGGTGTCCCGGATTGGCCTTCGCTGAAACGACTGCAAAAGGAAATTTACAAGAAAAGAAAATATTTCAGGAAGATTTTCTTCAGAACTGAAGCAGTGAAAACTTAACCAGTGAAAACTTTGTAATGCATAAATCCGCAGCCATTGAATAACTTTTACTTGACTTGTGACTAAAATTATACCTTGGAAAAATTGTATAACTATAACAAAAATCTTGTTCACGTCATACAGAAATATCTATTCATAATGCATTAATATTATAATTATTTAACTGATCATAAAGATGGCTATTAATGCTATTATTACGGTTTAATATATCTAATTTATGTTGACGCTAATCCATTGTGAGAACTAATTGAATGAATAATTATAAATTGTATGTGAATTGTTAATAACTCGTTTTATTATATTACCCATTTATTTTAATTGGAATCGCCATCATAAAACAGTTATTGGAGCTTTCACAATTTGATAAAAACAGTTTAGGATATTATTTTTGAAGAACTTTTACTTCGTATTTCAAAAATACGTCAGCAACGTTATAAAATGATACCATAGACGTCATGACTTAATATTTCTAATTTTAATTATGATTTATAGATTGCATTTTTTACGCTCTGATACGTTGAGCTATGATTTAACGACTTTTAACTGCTCAAATCAATCCTATTTGTACATTTGTTTAAGTACCAAGGCTTCTTATTTCTAAAAACTCTATGAAAAATTTATCAATCATAACGCGTGTCATATAATACAGAAAACTTGAAACTAAAAGTCATCTAACAAACTAGCATACAGTTTTGTCAGGCAAAAGACAACAGGGGATTTTACAGAGCAATTTTTTCAATTTTATTAATCCCATGAATGGTATGAAAATAAAAAATATTATCAAAACAAAATCGAAAACTAGATGTATTTGTAAATTATAACATTTATTGCCCATATCTTTTATTATTGTCAGGTTTCTATTCCATACATTTCTTAATTTGACAAAGTAAATCCTAAAAGGGTGAAACACGGTTAAACATCACGAAAGTAAATGCTAAGGTGTTGCAGAAACGCATTGCATTCTTCAGTCCCTCTAAATTGTTCGATAAATTCGTATTCATAGCAATAATATTGACATTCTATCTTCGCGATGAGCCAAAGTTTAGACATGGATATGATTCGCTCTATCAAACAGGTTTACTCAGTGTGTGAACTCCTAACTAAAGCATGTACCTATGCATTAAACATTATTTGCAAGCATAAACTGTTTACATATCAGAGGATTTTCTTTACGAAGTTCTTTCACCTTTTTAGGGTGCCGTACCTTAAAATAAAAAAACGGAACCCTTATAGGAACACTTTGTTGTCCGTCTGTTCGTCTGCGTGTATGTCAAAACTCTTTATCTCGGGAATGCGTAAAGATAAAATTTAAACTGTATACGTATATCTATGATCTTTTGCAATTGTGTAATAGAAAAACTTCTAAGTTATCGTTTAAAAAAATTAGAGTCGTTTATGTCGTAACAAAACCGCATATTTCGACATTCACAAAAATCAAAAGCTACAGGGTATTTCCCGTTGGCATAGAACTATGAAATTTGGCGAACAGCATTGTCTCAGAGTACACATATATATAAATCTGAAAACTGTACATTTTTATTTAAATCACAAAAGATAGGGCCTTTGAGGCCAACACAACACACACATCACAAAATATGGGTTCAAAATTCAAAGTGAAAAATCGTATCTTGTATGGTATCATATAAAAGAACTTTATTAGCACATGCTAAAACAGGTTCTTAATTATTTTAACAATGTGTAATTTTCGATGTATGCAAAGTGAAAAAATAAACTTTTTTGTCGATGGTTATAGTTTATGGTATAGAGATTTTAACAACTTACTTCCCAATTTTGTGAAAGTTTCTGGATTTGTACGGAACCCTCGATGTGCGAGCCTTACTCGCACTTCTTGTCCGGTTTTTTATTCTAAATTCAGACTTAAAAATATGTGGAGAATCTTTCACGAGAACAGTGAAAAAGTAACACCATCATTATCAACATCAATTCAGCTGTGGTATCTTCACTATTAACGTATCTAGAGCGTCTATTAGATTTCTAATTAAACCGATTGGAAAATTCAAGTTCATTTATTTTCAAAAAAGTACAATAATGGTGATCGTTAGATCATCGAAGTTAAGCAACATTCAGCATGGTCAATTTTCGGATGGGTGACCGCGGGTGGCAATTACACATGGAGGAGACTGTTCAATAAGCCGACTCCTGGGTAAACCGCCCGGCCTATACAAACTAATTTACCGCTTTGACAGCAAAAACGCGCTAAAAACTACTGTAGTTAAGAGCAGTTTTTATAGCTTCACTTTTTGAGCTAGAAAGTTTTTCTTGTTTTTTCTATAGGTATATTAAAATATTCTGAATAGCAGCAAGATATGCTTCGAATATTTGAATTCTTTCTATGAATCTAGGCAAGTCACGTTTGTTTGCACTTACTGAAATCTTTTCAGATCATACTATTTAGATAACCTTTCTAGATTTTTGTTGTGAAATGTTTGATTAAGTATTTACGCTGTTTTATTTTGCATATGTAAAATATAATGTATATTTAGAACTGCTTGTTTACACTTTTACCATATTGTAAAAATTGATTTTTGGAGACTTCACCAATATTATACTGTCACTTCATTAAAACTCGCGTGAGAATACATTATATTAGATAAAATACCTGGCTGGCGCACGCGCACACGTTGAGTGCGCGAGCGCCAGGCGACGGGAGTGCGCGTATTCCCTGATGAAGAAGGAGTACTAATTTACTCCGAAACCGGTCGGGTTTCACAGCGGCCCGGCCGTATATCATACGTGAGTTAAAACCGGTATTTTATCTAATATAATATTATACTGGGTGACATTTTCTATTTGGTCTTGTTATAATAATCAAATTAAATAATTTACATAATAATATAATGGTAACCTCATTATTTTATTAGGTCATAACTATCAAAGTAAATTATTCCCGCAAGCGCAAACAAGTTCAGCAGACAGGTTTCTTGTGAATTTTGAACTTTTTGTATGCAATATCTGATTATTTTTCGCAATTTCGCAAAAGTTAACCGTAATGATAATTATAATAATCGCAGGGGCGGCTTCATGGCGAGCCGTCGTGTCGGTGAGTGGCGACACCGTGAACCCCGATTCCCTATAGCTAAATTAGACCCCTGAATCCTCTCTTGCCTTAACCGGCCGGCTTGAAGTGGAAACCGCAAGAGCTAAGAACCTAAGCTCCAAGGTGGAAGTGTTAAAGGGCATAACGACGCGAGTAGCGTCTAGTGAAAGCACAGCACCCTAAGCCTTCCACACCAATGTTGCCCCTCCGGCGCCAACTTTAGGTAGCCTTTATGGGGCCCATTTAGTGGACTACAAGTCACCACCCGATACGAAATTTTGTAATGGGGCATATATTGCGGGTGCCGAACCTCATTTCATAGTCCAATTTTACATAACATTTAGTATTTCACCACAATAGCCCAATTTCAATATTTTAAGTCATTTTATATGCTATAGTTTGTTTACAACGCTATCCTTTTTATACGTACTGCTGTTTTTATATTTCATAATTGTAAAAGGGGCCTCTCAATGTTGGCTTAGGGTCCATTGATGCCTAATAAAAGACCAGGCCAAGCCTGTGATTCGTGATTTTTTTTCTTAGTAATTATTTTTTTTAAATTCTTATTTTGTAGATAATGCAAAAAAAATAAAGCAAGTTCATTAACATGCATACATTGTTACAGTTGGTTCGCAACGCGAATGCTCACGAAATTAAAGTTACATCAAATCGACGGAATGTATTAGAGCGTGACTGTTTCGTTTCAAAATGAATATTCAATAAGGCTGCGTTTGAAAAAATCTCTTCGAAATAATGCTAAGGTTAGATTACATATTGGTTTACTTTATTTGTATTCTTATTAAATGTGACGCTACTCACTCATACGGCTCTTTGAACCCCTGATGCGTCTGTGATTTTTTTTCGTGATCATAATAATTACTAGTGGCTCCCCGAACAGTAGACATCGCGGCACATGTCTTTAACTAAATCGTCATATTCCTATATCTCGACTTGTTCTTGACCGACTCGATTCATACTTGCTAATCTATTTACGATTTAAATCTTTAACAATTTTGCCAAATATGGTAATCGAGTGATAAATAATGTGACAGCAAATTTCCCCCCCTTTGATGGAAATAACACCCTCGCCCAATCAAAAATCACCGAAGATAAAAATAATCCAGTAATATTTGATCTTGCTGAAATAAATAAACATCTAAATAAATAAATATCTTCATATCAAATACTTTTACAGTAGGTACAGAAATGACTTTTGTACACAATTTTTATGGAAATCATTTTGGTACTCGTGATTTTTTTGGGTTCCGTACTTCAAATGGAAAAAGACGGAACCCTTATAGGATCAATTTGTTGTCCGTCTGTCCGTCTGTCCGTCTGTCCTAAAACTTATTCTTTTTATTTTATTCAGCAGCTTTTTGTAGCAGCTGATTTTTTCTCAAAAAACGAGTTGGCCCCACATTGAAAGTTATTTATATAAAAGGTTTGAATTACATCCTTTTGGCCCAATCAATTTGCGTGTATATTTTATCAAAAAACAAAGACGCCAGCAAATTGCAGTTTGTTCCACTTTCTAAATGATAGGAGTGCAATGTCTCTGTAATTTATCAAAAGCTATGATCATTTATAAAAATATAATAAACAAGAGAGATAATTTTTCAGTGATATGAGTTCACAACCGAGTGTAGAGGCCGTTTGTTATTATAATGCATAGAGTAAACGTCTAGACAGAGGGAAGGCCAATGAAGCCAGCGTAATGCACCTACCGCCCGATATCATCTTAATTTCAAAATCAATAACCTAATGACCTATTTTTACTCGACTTTCAAGGAAGGATGTTTTTTGCGCGTATCTTGTATGTTTGTTTGTAATTTTTTTTATTCCCACGTATCTTCCAGAAAGCTGAATAGATTTCTACAATTACCTTATCGTTAGATTTGTCTCAAAAACCCGAATGTCTTTAGACAGACTTTGAAAAAAAAGGTGGATTTTGGCGCCATATTGCAAGTAGTTTAAATTGTTTTTAAATTAAACATTTAGGGTATCAAAATAATGAGAAATAACAAATTCCAAAAAATATACATTATACACAATACATAAAAAATACCGGTAAAAAACGGACAGCGGATACGGTTTTTTTAGAATAGTTTTTTTTTAACTATCTACGTGAACAGGATACAACGTAAAGCTCACGTCTCTAGTGTTGCAATTACCCATGGCGGTGACCTTTTTTACTATCAGGAGGCCCGTCGATTAGTCGTATAAAAACTCAATTTATCTGTATTGTAACTGTTTGTGTGTGTAAGGCAGTAACCTCTGGACTTGCACTCGGTTTATCGGTCCGGTGTGCCCGGCCGTCGCCGGAAACGTGACAGATAAATCCTTGCTCAATGTACTACACATGTTCCTACACAGAATAAATAATACGTCTCTCAAACATTGGCAGACCACGGAGGGCATTTTTAGATCAGACTAAAGAGAAGGTCTTGCCACAAGAAGGTGAAGACACTGGCTGAGGACCGCGAGACGTGAGAGATGCTCTAACGACAAGAGCCGTGATCTTAAATTCTCAATGAATGAATCATAAACATAAATAAATAACGTTTTGCACTCATAGCTAGAAAGTAAAAAGGCTCCTCACTACCATAATTATAATTATACACTGTTGATTTTACTTCGATACGTACGAAGCGGTTTGATTTACGCTTCTGATCCGTTTGCTACGAATGGAACAACCTACCCGTTTTCCTATTTCCTGAAAGATATCATCTGAATATTTTCAAAGACGGAGTGAATAGGTATCTTCAAAAATAATAATAATAAATATTTGGGGGTCATCTTACGCACGGTCTCTGACCCCAAACTAAGCAAAGCTTGTGATATGACTGACAGAGACTGATATACTGCATATACATATTTTTAAATACATACGAGTACTTACATAGATAGTAACTAAATAACACCCAGACACAGAGCAAACACCTATGTTCATCACATAATTACTTGGCCTAGGTGGGGATCGAACCCACGCCTCTGTGACCCAGAAGTTAGGGTCACTAACCACTTAGCCACCGAGGCAGTCAACCTATTCGAGTCAAAGTCTGCTTGCTTCAACTTTGACCTCAACGTCGCTTACCCTGGCGGTCATGCACGGACTTATTCCCAGGAAAAGAATAGCTTCGTTATTAGGATACCTGTCCTTTCTATCATAGTTTTATTTCGAATAGGTTTGCGTTTGACACATACTGTCAGATATTAAGCAGATATGCGGATGTCACGAGAATTCCCTGTGTCGAGATACCAAGTAACATTGAAATTAAAAAAAATAAAAAATATGACTATTCAAGATCTTAGATATTTCTAAAAATTTTTAAAAACTTTACTAAGTTTTAAGCAGAGTGAATAAAAATTAAATTATGATCAAATAAACTTGAGTTAGGATCTAGTTATTTCGTGGTAATAAGATTTTTTATTAATTTAAGGCAACTTCTTCGGTATCTAACTTTTACAGTAATCTATTTACAAGTTTATTCATTTATTTGTACAATGTTATCTCTATCAGACATTATTAAAATTCTAAAACTTAATAAACAAAGTTTAGTTTACTCGTCGGATAATGCAGTTTTAGTTCAAGCGTTGTTCAAACTTTTAAACAAGTTGCTTGAAGAAAAGACAAAGAGTGTCTCAAGGAACTAACGTGATAAAAGCTCTAACCCGCACGTACACACACCCACAGCAGAAATCTAATAACTGAACCTCATCTAAACTGAGTATACCATAGACTAGTATTATATTATACTTACTAGCTTTTAACTGCGATTTCGCCCGCGTGATATTTAGATTTTTGTGCTATCTCAGCGACAAGACTGGTCGCCGCGGTATCGCCACGGTGCAGCAGCGGTGCAGGTGCGGTGCAGCAGCAATGCAAGTGCGGTGCAGCCGCGGTGTCGCCGCGGTGTTGTCGTTGAGGTCTCTCGTTTTTCTCAATACATCAATGGCATAAATTGACAGTTACGGAGATAAACTACTTTTAAGTTTGACAGCTGCCTTTCAAAATGTAGATCACGGTGAGATCTTATTTTGGCATTTGAAACCTGAAAAACTTCTAAATTTTCTTCTACCAATGTTTTACCATAATCATTGTGCCAACTATAGGTACATACTACCTAAGAGCAATAAAAAAATCAAGAGAGACGTCGTTGAACAGTCAAGTGAGGCCGGTTTTATAAACTTGTGTGAGTCCGTCGCCGCGCCGTTGCGCCCCCAAGTTCGACTGACAAGCCAAGGCGTAGTTTCCTTGTACGTGGATGTGTATAATTGTCTGTACCCGGCAAGGTGTAGTTTTGGTCGACCTCACTTGTTTGTTCACAACATTCTGTGATTATTATTTTATATACTTACGGGACTAATCGGGCACTAAAGTTAGGAGATAAATAAATACCTCCTCATCCCGACGTTTCGGCCGAGTTGCATCGACCGTGGTCATGGGTAGACTGGAATGTGCAACAGCTGGTACCGCCAATTCATTTAACAATGTCCTTCTACCTACACTACGCGATTTGCATTTGTTGACAACAGGAATCCACGACGCCGATAACTTAAATCCTTCCTCCCGGTTGAAATTCTTATGTTTTTTGATTTCCACCGCTTCACGAACTATTCTTGAAAAATAGTGTCGACCCGTGGAGAGGACTTTTGGGTCGTGGAGCTCGATCCAATGACCAGTACCTCCGTCCAGCTGTTGCACATTCCAGTCTACCCGTGACCACGATCGATGCAACTCGGCCGAAACGTCGGGATGAGGAGGTAATTTATCTCGTAATTTTAGTGCGCGATTAGTCCCGTAGTATATAAAATAATAATGTGTTCAAATCGCGAAAGTTTAAAAACAACATACTACGTACTGTATAGCAACTTGTCAAAGTCAAAGCAAAAATGCGCATTTCCGTCAGTTGGTTCACTGGACACCATGGCTGGACACTCATAATATAATGAATGTACGTTATTGGGAGACTTTTTCTGGAGGAGAATGATTCGATTAGTCGAACCAGTGGGCTCCGAAATTGTTTAATAAAAACATTTATGTACCCCAAAGGAATAGGGGTGAGAAGTGATGATAAAAGTATTTTTAAACTTTCGCGATTTGAACACATTATTATTATTAAATAACGTCGGGATGAGGAGGTATTTATTTATCTCGTAATTTTAGTGCGCGATTAGTCCCGTAGTATATAATAATAAAAGATAAAAGTATTGTTTGAAGATAATTGCGATCCCAATATAACACTGTATTGTACCAGTACCAGCTCTTTTAATAGTACACTCCAGGACGTAGGCCTACCTACGAAGGGTGACTAGGCAGGGGTATATCCACTACGCTGCTGGCCCAGTGCGGGTTGGTGGATTTAGATACGCCATCAAATTCCTTCTACAGACGTATGCAGGTTGCCTCACGAGGTTTCCGGTAACGAAAAGCCAGTGGCGTATTTACGTAAGTTTTAAATAATCTCATTGGTACGGCATGGGGATTTGAATCCACGACATCACAATTTTAAAGTGGGTGTTGCTACCACTAGAACACCACAGCTAAATCACTGTATTGCCATGACATTATTATTGCCGTGGTTGAACGGTTACGAGACTTACAATATTAACGTGTCATCCGAGCCGCGGTAGCGCTCAGTTTCAAATGCCACCCGCGGTCACCCATCCCAATATTGACCGTGCTGCACGTATTTTTATTTTTTGTAGGTACGTAATATATTTATGACCTGCAAAAAATAAAACACAAATTCTTTTAGTGAGTTTTAAATTAATGACTAAATAGTACAAAAAGTAAATAAAATTAAATAAAGGGAGCATTGTCAAGAACGATTCAATTCTGTGAGTTTATTCATAAAAGAAAGAAAAAATGGCTAAACGAGGAAATGCTTTTGGTTCCACGACAATAGGGATTGAGCTCAAACTTCGAAGGGCGCGATCCTTGTAAGTACGTTGCGTGGTTTTCAATCGCACAACTTTTGGTACTCACTAGAATTGGGTCGGGCTATTCTACTTAAGGCGATTGTGATCCGCGATTTTGGCCATACAAAAACAATAAGCTGTTATCTACCTCTAAATACCTATATTATCTGATTTGAGCGATTTTCAATCGCTAGGGTAAAACGTCTTAGTTTTTACATTTTTTAAATGATTTTAAAGTTATATAAGCCCCTATATTTAGGCAGGAATGTATTGACTTATTGTCATCATCAACATAATATAAGAGCAAGTCTCTTGTCGGTGGAGCAACTTCCTGGTTTTTTTTTTTATTTTTTTTTTATTCGTAGTTTCATCGGACTTTATCTGAGGTTTTGTTTATTTTGAATTTTAATTTCTTAGTTAATTTTCAAATTTCCCATGTTCATAACATATTATTCATATAATAAGATTAATAAATGGTATTATGGTATATTATACCATTTATTAATCTTGACAATTTCGACGTTTTTCCAAAGACTATACAGACAATAATATACAATTTCAAAAATCTCTTAAAATACTTTTATTTTTATCTAATATATGATAAGTTTAGAGTACAAACTAGTTTGAAGTATAATATTATTATCTAATAAGTTCAGTTCCCCGACACTCACACGTACTTATGGCTCATTAGAGCAACTTCCAGGTTTAGTGATCTTCAGCTAGTGTCTTCACCTCCCTGTGCGACGTGATTTTAAAAACTTAACTAAAAATATAGAAAAGACATGGGTATGACATACGAGCGTGCAATATTTCTTACTCAAGCGAATAACACCAAAAACGTAACATTTCGTTACAATTTAAAGGGTGAAAAGAGTTTTCTCCCGGAACGTAAATTAAATGCAATGCAAATAAAAAAATATACCAAAATTCTAGCTGCAACAGAATACGTGAAAACCGTAATTCTACTCTCGAGCTGCAACAGAATACGTGAAAACAGTGGTCGATTCACAGTCCTCTTAAGCTTTCGCGATAAAACAAGTTCCGGTTTGCTATCTGTTTTGGTAGACAATGGCGTTATACTACTGCTTTTGACGCAGCCGGAAACATTGTCCTAAATACTACTACAAGAATAGGGATGCTACACACTTTTAATACTTAAATGACTAAAAAAACAGTGTAATGTATTTAGGGTTCACTTTATTCAAGGGTTTGCTTCTTGGGAAGTCTCTATTTTGTTTCTGCCTCTACAGTAAGCATGACGACTGGGTTAAAAAATCATTATTATAAATAGCCCGTGAGTTAGATTACCAAAAAAATATTCAACACGTATTTTTTCTTTAGTCAATCAAACAACAAATATCAAAGATAAACCTTGTCAAAGTCAGAAGTGGGGGCCGTGACATCACCTCTCTTACAGAAGTCTATACATTTATATAACACTCCTACGTCCTTCAGTGGACTATCTTCATCAATTTATGTTTAATTGACAAAAAATAATATACGTGTCTAATATTTTTTGATAGTCTATCTGACGGACTAATAGGAATTTAATACCAAACTTAAAAACATTTCATAAACTATAACTATTAAAATTAAACTACTTAAAATAAAAACTAATACTAAACACTAAAACTTATATTACTTAAATAAAAATAAAACTAATCTAAAAGACCCGGGGCAGAGGGTAACGTGGCCAGAATGCTGGCGGCGTTGCCTCGTTGAATTGCTATACTTATTTTTTTACCAAAGTAGATGGACGGATAGACCAAAGTAGGTAGACGGATGCCAGCATTCTGGTCACGTGTCACCTCTACCAGTCGCCTAGCCAGATCTTTATATAAAAGGTGAGCGTCCGGCCCCCACGGACCCAAAGTCTCAACCCCAAACGGCACAAAAAGGTACATTCTGTCCAACGACTCATATTTGTGCCGTTTGAGGTTTTCAGCTTTAGCTGCAGCAGCGCCAGCTTTTTCTGTTGTGCAAGGAAGATGGGACAACGCCAGTGTGTCAACACATGTGGCGTCCCACACTAAAGGTCGTCCCATCTTCCATGGCACCAATATCATTCCGTCGGGCCTCTTACCGTCGTCCCGCGACAGTCCATTAGATTCTAAGACTGACGGGACGCCGGCACTGACAAAAACCCGGCGGATAACATCGTTCAGGCTGGCGTCTCGCGAAAAGCGTCCAGCACTTTTTGCGCAAGACAAAGAGTGGTGGCCGAATGGGTCGACCATTTCGCCGCATTGGCAGCGATGCGGGACAAGGCATGCGGCACCTAAACGTAGAGATACGCCTGTCCGGAAGGAGTTATCATCTAGAACTAATTATATTTTTTTAGTTATCATGCCAATTGTATGGGTCACGTCATCACGTCTTCTTTGACCCATTTGTCCCATGGTATCCAATCCCCAAATGTAACCCTCGAGTCTTGAAGCCTCGTTTATTCGTCTCATTTGAGTCTCCCTACTTTGTTCAACAAAGCCAACACACAACGAAAACGAAATATTTTTGTCATGAAACTTAGAAATTTCTCATACCAGCATCAAATATAAATTATGTATATCTCAACTGTAAATTGTGCTCTTGTATTTTATTAGTAAAATACTTCTTTCTACCTTTGCGCAAACTGATTTCCCTGGAAATTAGCGCTGAATTTATATTTTTCTATATTTAACTCTAACGTATCATTTGCAAAAATATTGTAATTACGTCAAAACATTTTATCAAATAACAACATTCTTCGACGAAGCGACTTATTAAGGCAAAACGAGCAAAAATTTAATATAAAAAATGGTTCTTAATAATTATTTTTTGCAAAAAATAGGATGACCGACTTCACCCGTGTACAGAATCATTACATAGTATAAAACAAAGTCGCTTTCCGCTGTCTGTCCCTATTTATCTTTAAAACTACGATTCTTCATATCCTCGACGCTGGCCTAAAGCGGTATTACATATATTCACATAAGCCATCGAATTTCTTCTCCGGATGTATAACAACATTCAGATTGTCTTTCTTGTCTTCCCGTATTTTCCTACACCAAATAATCAGTGGTGTGAATATTCGTAGATTAATTCCAAAAAAATGTTTGGCGTGGGACTGGGATTTGAACCTTCGACTTTGTGTTTACAAAACTACTCTTAGGGTACACAAAAAGTAACCTACTTTATATGCATTGTGCATTGCAAGAAACATAAATATGAACTCAGGTCGAGAATTACACATTTCTATGAAATTCTACGAGTATATATATCATTTTATACTTATTCTTTAATTTATTCAGCTTGAGGGTCTAGATTTACAGACTTTTGCTACTTTTTCAACAAAGAAGTAGATAAAACAAAATTATTTTTACTAGGTACTTTCTAAAACCCAGTAGGTATAAAATTTAATATTTCTGCTACAATTTGTTCCCTAATTTATTACAAAAACGAGCTGTTACAAAATTTTTGGTCGGTAAGGTTTTAGCAATTAAGATTTTTATCGGTATATTTACAGGAGCCTTTATTGCCGAACTACTTAACTGTTTTGTTTTGTTTTAATTAGCCTCGAGCTCTATGAAATATTAGATTATAAATATCGAAGGAGATTGTACCTACCCATTGAATGAAGGGTTTTTTTGACCGACGAAACGGAGAAGGTACTCAATTCGACGCGTGTATATACAGGGTTATTTCTAATCATTTAGCATCCTTCTAGGGGCTTCTTCTGTACATCAAAACTAACAACTTTTGTACTACGACTTTCGTCAAAACTTAAAAAAAAAAATTGTTGTTCCATAGAAAAAATATAGTTCACCCGCGACAAAATGTATGGAATAGCTGATTTTTTTTGAGTTTTCACGAAAGTCTAGAACAAAAGTTGTTAGTTTTGATGTACAGAAGAAGCCCCTAGAAGGATGCTAATTGATTAGAAATGACCCTGTATATATATTTTTATGCTTAAACACGCTGATCTCTAAATTAGCACACCTCGTCGTATTTTCTTTTGTACCTCTCTTCCTTCTCTCTCTCCATCCTAAGGTTGCCTGGAAGAAATAATTTTTAGTGATAAGACCGCCGGTTGCTTCACATGTTTTAGCATCTATTTTTCTCTATTTTTCTGTTTTATGTGTGTGTGTGAATGTGAATTAATAAAGAGTATTTCTATCTATCTAACTTTTTACGTGATAGTCTGATTTCGATAATAATTTTTTATTGGAAAGAATTTACTTCGAAATAGGTCCCATTTAAATTTTATCGAAATTGGCTGAGCCATTTTTGATAAATCAACGATAATATGTAAAATGCTACATCGATCCGCGCGAAATAATCGCGAATTCTGTACACGGTTAAAGTCGGTCATGCTATTTTTTACAAAAAATAATTATGCACTAACAGATATGAAGCCTGGTTTGCATGTCGGCTGGCGCAAGAGGCTCTGGAGCTTTAATTGTGAACCGATAGAAACGAATCACACACTTACCATACTACGCTATCTCGTTTGCACTAAACACATACTACCTATATTCGATGCTCTCTCCTGCTCTTCTCAGTATTGTAACCATTTACCCATACGTATAGGTTGAAAAATACACAAACATGTATAACCTGGAGGATTGGCAATTGGGCAATAAGCGAGTACAGACGTATTTGTTCTGTGTCGTATCAAATTTTAACTTAGAAATCGTTTTAACTATTAATTATGAACATAATGATTTGAGAAACTGCTAATTTTTTGCGTTTTGCCCCAAAATACAGCCTCGAAAAACTTTAACACGCTCATATGCGACAGCAGGTCCTGAAAAATCAGCGGCAAATGGCCATTCCGTAACATTTTATAAAGTTACATTTATAGATACCGTGATTTATGAAAAAATACTTTACTTTGAAACCGATTGCGCTGGCCGATTGCAAAGAAGTTACTCCCGTGTACAGTTCTTTGCAATTCGTGAATACATTTTTATACCAATAGCTATTCGGTAAACTAAATCATGAAAAGTCTACACACGTTTGGAAAATAAATTCCATGGCGTTTGTGAATCAATCAACTTGATAGTGCGCCAGCGTAGCTGATATAAAATATATAGCCCAATCGACTGCGAATGCTTTGTTTTTAGGGTTCCGTACCTCAAAAGGAAAAAAACGGAACCCTTAAATGATCATTTTGTTGTCCGTCTGTCCGTATGTCCAGACCTGTTATCTTAAGAACGCGTAAAGATTTAAATTATATACGTATATCTATGGTCTCTTACAATTGTGAAAAAATCAAACTTTTCAGTTGCCATAGAAAAAAGTTACAGCCATTTATGTCTTTCCGCTAAAGTACAATGTAGGTGTCTTCATATCTCGAGTAAATTTTCTAGGTAAGCGAGCTACATCCTAGACCGCATATTTGCTTAACATCACGCAGTGTTTAGTCAAATGCAAACCTATTTAAAATTTAAAAAAAATCGTATATAACCGCATATTTTGACACACAAGGGAATGTACTTCCAGTTAACTTAGAACTGTGAAATTTGTCAAGAAGCAGTGTGCTAGAGTACACGTGTAGGAATAAATCTAAAAACTATACATTTTTAATTAAATCACAAAAATAGGGCCTATACATAAAAAATATAGGCCTAAAATTCAAAGTGGGTAAATCGTATTACCGTAAGTTAATCGTACGGGGTATCATTTGAAAGAGCTTCGTTAGCACATGTTAAAACAGTGTAATGTGTAATTTTCGATGTATGACGAGAAAAGTAAAATAAAAAAACTTTTTTCGATGATTGTTTATTTATACCATAGAGATTACAACATTACATTTGTGTGAAACTTCTAGGATTTGTACGCAGCCCTCGGTGTGCGAGCCTGACTCACACTTGTCAGGTTTTTTTAATTACTTAATTTTGTAAGGTTACTCGATAGCTCTTCACGTGACGAAAGTGACAAATAACGGTGAAAATTCAAGAACACATGCTATATCTAAGGACACTATACAAATCACAATCAACCTAATTATAAAATAGGCTTGCTTGTCTGTTTCTGAGTTCTTTTATTATCGCGTCTTTGTTGATCTTCAAATGGGTAAATCTTTTCTTATGTTGAGGGCCCGCAAGTTCAAATTTAGATTTAGCAATAAATATAAAAGTTTGATACGATTCATATGGGACGGTACAGTATAAATAATAATATACATATTAGCAACATGTCTCGCATAAATCGAAGTAGGTACAACAGCGGGTATCCTTCGTGCTTCCGTCTACCTATCTGAGACACTTTCTAGCTCAAAACTAAAAGCAGAGCGAAATCTATCAACGAATTCTAGATGTAGACATATTTATGATTAATTACTCTTATACTACGGGACTTATCGCGTAACGAACATTAGAGATAAAATATAACAGTAGCGTATCCACGGCTGATGCAACTCGGTAAAACGTCGCGTCGGGATGATGAGATATCTTTGAAAATGTCCGAGCGCCGTCATACCTACCGACTTAGATAATTACATTAAATAATTCACAATTACCCGTTTTCTCTAATATCGACGTTATGTCTCCTAACAAATGATTGTAACCGAGTACTTTGGCATCGTGAGGTGTTGTGGTTGGCTTGCAATCGCTTTACGACTTACTAAAATGCCTGCCCACTACGTAGCTTAGACAAGGTTTTGGCAGCAAACATTTTTTTGCACGATTGTAACTATAGATATTTGCTCGAAGTGAGATATACTTAAATACTATATATAGCTTTATATTATAAGAATAAAATTATTCTTATGAACAATTTATTATCAAGATTTTTTTTTGCAAAAATAGCATGACCTACTTCACCGGTGTCCAGAATTCGCGAATATTTCGCACGGATCGATGTAGCATTTTTCACATTATTGTTGATTTATCGAAAATAGCTGAGCCGATTTCGATAAAATTTTAATGGAACCTATTTCGAAGTATATTCTTTTCAATAAAAAAAAGTCATTGAAATCGGACTACTACGAAAAAAGTTACGCGTCGATATGTATACCTCCTCCGGTGGTTCGTCGGTCAAAAATAGATAATAATATATTGAAATTGCGAAAGTCATTTCCTCTAATAATAATATCCTCATAATTTCTTATCATACCGTCAGTGGCGCCAGATTATTTACAATTGAGATTCACTCAATTATCTAAAGAGATTAAGTGAGATTTAGGCTGCATTTAGATAGCATAAATTACATCATTATATCACTTCTTGACGTCAGACTTAATGGAAAATGCCAAAGTCGTTCTCTTTTTTTGATAAAATGTTTCAATACTAATTGCTTCGCTAATTAAAATTCTAGTTCTAATTGAATTGTTTATTTTATTTTATAATTAATTATTGTTGTTTAAAGGTCAGAGCCTTTGAGCAGTCTAAATATTCTGAAATTAAGAAAACCTGGCTAATTCGTTTATCTTGGCTTACTTCATGTATAAACATCTTTTGGTGTAGAAATTAAGCTTAACTTAACACAAAAATATTTTAAAACAATGCTTAAACCCAAGTTTAGCTAAACGGTATCTTAAAGTTAAACATCATTTTAAAAGGTGTTTTATTTCTCATACCATTAAACCGTCTCTAACATATGTTTGCCTGAACATCGCTAAGTCTAGGCGTGGTTTTTATATCATAGCAAACTCACAAGCTCACAAAGCTGAGCGTTAATTAGATATTGTCACTAACTTCACGTCCGCCGACTTATTTGATTTGGCCTATACACTATTTATATTATCAAACCCAACAATCCTCATATACTGATTTTTGGTACGACTATACCGATATTACTTGGCAGTTCTACCGATTTCGCATTTTTACGTTCGAGAGCTCTCACTGCATTTACGTTCTGTTCTAGGTTCTGACTTCTGTTTGATATTATAGCTTTGCGTTTGTCTGTTGAAAATACGAGATATGAAGCTGTTAAAACAATATTTATAATGACATTTTAACCGGATACCGCAAGTGGTTTTTCAGAATTATTTCGTAATCTATATCGCTTTTTAAAATTCAGGTCGCTATAGGTACCTAATATTTAGAGGAATTAACTCGTTCTTGATGTTACATCTCTATAATTATCCATTAATTCCAAATTGTCTAGACCGATATTATTATCAATATATAATCAATGGCATCAACAAGACGTCGTAAAAGTACTTAGATAATTTAACAAGCACGCAACGATTACAAATGACAAAACTCAGCTAAACACGTCTCAAACAAGGGTGCGGGGCTACTTAAATTAAAACTCGTGATTAACTCGTGTTTAACGCTAGATAAGTGCTAGACGCAGATTCGTGGTACGAAATTAGGTAAGTTTCTGTTGATCGTATGTTTTAGGCGTCTTCAAATCTTTTGTGGTAAGACGGTAAATAATTGACATGTAATAAGGTATTTTATAGTAAAGAAAACACCGGTTTTTACTCACGTATAATATCGCGGCCGGGCCGCTGGGAACCCGACTGGTTTCAGAGTAATTAGTACTCCTTCGTCAGGGATTACGCGCGCTCCCGTCGACTGGCGCACGCGCACTCAAAATAGAGTTTTCATGAAGTGAAGGTATTTTTACCTCCGTAGTCTTAATTATATCCAATTAGATACATAAAGTAAGTGAGATTATTAGCTATTTTGCTTCGTTTGATGTGAAAATTTAATTTTACAAGTACTTTTGGCTATTTTAACATCTTTTGACTTTGTAGAGACACTACGCTCATATCTTTTTAGTCCAAATAGTAAAAGACACACATTACCGCAATGATAATGTATCTAGTGTTCATAGCTTAGGTATTTCTTATCAATCAGCGAAGTTAAGCAACGTTCGTCCTGGTCAGTTTTTGGGTGGGTGACCACGGATGGCATTTACAACTGAGCGCTACCATGACACGAACGATACGTTAAATTGTAGGTGCCGCTGGTGCTAGCCCGGCTGCTCGTAACCCTGTCGCCAGGGCCTATTTACCTAGTCTGTACGCACAATTACCATAATGTTTTAATCTGTTGCTAAAATTACTTACTCTCTTAGGAATATTTTGCTTACCGAGACGAAAATACATAATGTGTAAACAAGATAATTGTTCACCGCATGTTTACTGATGTAAATAAACACATGATACGACAAACAACAGGCGCCTGACAATCACACTGAGCTAGTGTTTACCTTGCTAGGTCTGTATATTGACGCTTAGGTTCCTGTGCGATAAATCGCAGATTATAGATTTAGCCTGAGCCAAGTATAAGCTTAGTTGCTATAATTATATTTTGCCAAAAATAACACAACCGACTTCAATATTGCAATCTACGTAATAAAATTATCCAAATAAAAAAATACATTAAAATATAAAATTAATTAACCTAAAATTATTGAAAGATTAGATGCCTCTAGCAAGGCGTTCATTGGCCTGAAACAAAAAGGAAAGTAAATTTTGCAGAATATCTTTTTTCGCTGTTTCGGGTTAGTACCATAATAAAAGCTGTCATAATTATTATGATAACGATTATGCATAAGACTTTGTTAAAGTATAATTTATAATTCAACAAAACTAATATTTTTATTGTAATTAAATATTAGGTCAATAATGTAATAAAATGATTCTAGGGTAGTAATAGGAATAGTATAACCTTATTGATTTTCATTTCTTTCCATTAGTTTAAACGTCGAACTAGTGAGAATTATTACATCCATCCATCCAGACATACACTGCTGCACCTAGGCCTTTCCTATGGATCTTCAATAGTACCGTTTGGAAGCGGCTTGCATCCAGCGCGATACTGCGGCTTTACTGAGGCCAGGTTACGTGGCCACCAATAGAGAACTTATTAAGTACTTATCACTTATTTTGACAAGACTAAACTGTTTTAATAATTTGAATCATTTTTGTTTCATTTGCAGAGAGTATATGACAAATAATATCATTTAAGTACTATTACTTGTTAAGTACTTTACTAGTAATGTTGTTATTCGCTTAGATCCCTAAGGTTGGCGGGAAAATAGTCAACGGGGTCCTGAAGAGAGTATAATTATCTTGATACTCATGATACGATAAATTCTTTGAAAGTGAAACAACAGCAGTTTGACGTATTGAGAATATTCAAAACTTTTCGTTTTTTTTTTCAAAATATTTGTTTGAAAAGGTATCAACTTGTGATTCAGGTGACTTATTTCATAAAGCTCAAAACAGGTTTATATTCATGAATATTCCCAATCGGTTCATTCTTTTAAGCTAAAGTAAATTATGTGCACCGAACAAAAATAACGGTCGTCGCGGTGATCCACGGGTTCATTCCAGATTATAGCAGTTTCCGTACCTTCGACAGTAAGTGAACGCTATCAAGGCTACTAGAACGCAAATATGGCAGCTCACTACTGATTGAACATTCAGAACAGTTCAGAAATCTCGTTCTTCAGCTTCAGTAAAAACATTAAATAAAAGAAAGTTTTCTTAACTTAACAACAAAATAAAATAGGTTTGTATTCAAATATGTTTAGTTTTATTGAAAAATTGACTGTGTGTCATATTTTGAAAACTAAAGCTGACAGAGAAATTTAAGTCATTGATATAAGATCGCCATCAAAAATTGAATTAAAATTTTATAACAAAACACAATCATCAGATTTTCTGTAGTGCATTGTGATAGATAATAATAAAATATAAACGAATACAAAGATATCT
This sequence comes from Hypomecis punctinalis, assembly GCA_949316475.1. Taxonomy (NCBI): domain Eukaryota; kingdom Metazoa; phylum Arthropoda; class Insecta; order Lepidoptera; family Geometridae; genus Hypomecis; species Hypomecis punctinalis. The sequence continues at coordinate 26,193,081 of OX438805.1, forward strand.
CCATTGACACGGGCAAAGTTTAATTGAGAGCGAATTGTTGAATTTCCTGTCCGAAGCCTCTCAGATTGCTTCATTGGGAGTATCGGGACCAGTATCACGCATAATAACAACATAGTGCTATCTATACAGTATTCCATCTTCATACAAACAAATCACACCTACGCGCCTCGGCGTTCAGTACACACTCGGTAAACTTTGCTAAGAACTCACGGAGCGGTTGTTTTGTTTGTGCCCGCCGCGGTGGCGGAACAGCAATTTTATTTCTATACTCACGCGACCGGTTATTTGTGCGGTTACGCAGCCGTCGCGGTTGAGATTATCGCCTGCAAACACGACGGGTGAGGATCGCAAAACAGTTGACTTGTGGTCACGTTGTAAAATAAATAATTATGTGAAAATACTAGTGGTATTTGCATTTTCTGGCTTCGCATTAAATGTAATAATATCTGAAAGCAACGCAAACTACTTAATATTGTGAAAAAAGACCGCAAAATAACAATTTTATCCAACTCGATACTTTCCTCGACGACAAATTCTAAGTGAGACAACTCTCGATAGCCAGCCTTCAAAATCCTCGATACGATACGTCAAAATGCGGTTCGTGCTTGCAATTTCGTTTATAAAATGTTACGTTTCACGGACTTCTCGATACCTACTCGATACGTTACCGATACGATAGTTTATTTATCGTTTGTGCTTCGAAATTTAGTTCCTTTTCCGTACAATAGGGGCGCTGTTCATTTTTCATACATTTCTTTCTCGATAACGATACGAATATTTTTTCGCAGGGAGTTCGTGCTTGAGCTACAGTTGAGGATCAGACCGCCAAACGAACGCAGACCGCGCGGTTGCAAACCGCCCGCGCCGAGGCTGCGGTTGACCGCGGTCCGCGCGATTCTAGTTGTTGTCCGCCGGTGTAGCGGGAGCCGCAAACTACCACGTACACCGCGGGCGCAAAATGCGACGCTTTATTTTTTTACTTATAATAAACCTATCTGCATTCTACAGAAGCTGCGGGCCCGCAACCGTGGCGGGCGCGGCTACAAACCTCTCCGTGAGACTTAACTTTTTTTTTTTTTTTATTTATTTCCAATACAAGATACAACTAAATTAAAATATTAATCCTACCAAAAAACCACAGTAGGTTTGACTAGGTAGGTACATTCACCTCCGCGCCATCAATTAATATAAGATAAAACTAGGGGCTAAATACAATCAGTACCTACTTTAACATAAATAGAAAACCTGTAACACTTAAATTGACTTAAATATATTAACAATTTTTTTAATAACATTATTTATCTACTAAAAACACATAGAATCATATGTAAATAAGTAAGTAAGCAAACAGAAGCTAAGCAATCAGTAATAGGTAAAACTTGAGATATCTGCTATGTTTGTTTACTGAGGCACTGATAAGCAAACATTTGTAGCAATAAGTTACCTGCATTCCTCAACATAATAACTTTTTACGGCAGCGTACTAACTCAATCACTTCGAAAGTACTCGTTTATTATATACCTTTATATTACACATTTATTTTTAAATCGACAAGGCATCATTAAATGAATCATTAGTATTGTATACCTTACCTTAATAACATTTTATAAAACATACAGAATATACCACTACAAATATACCTACTTATAGAAACAGATAAATAAGTAAAGTGGTAAAAAGTTAAATTAAAATTGGTATATTAATCTACCCACGTATGCACTTTTAATCGGACTTCCTTCAGAAGAAAAACGTTTTAACTAAACTATATATTATGTAGATTATCTGTTTCCCTCGTTAGATTGATGATGTCTTCTTCCGATCTTGCTATTAATGGTTTGTCGTTATCATCTTTGCGAATTAACACCTTTCCGTCTTGGAACCATACATATTTGTATTTGGGCCTAAGGTTTTGTTGAGCTTGCCAGAGTAACGCTTTGTTGGCTTTAGTTAAAGCTGGACGCAGCATCACTCTCATATTTGCACTGGCCGGGCAGGCCCCACCAACAATATGTTGTACCAGCATTGGTGTTAATCTTGCGGCGCGTACCCACATTTTGGCGTCATCAACACGCTGGAATTCCAACTGGACAACACTATCACTTCCATTACGACGATCTATTTGTTTAACATACTTGATGTCTGATTTATTCTTTTTTAAGATTTGTGATAGCTTTGAAGATATGTTGTCTAGGTCTTCCTTCGATAATTTAGGTAACCCAGACAACTCTAACATGTTATCCAAGCGATGCTGATCCATTTCTCGAACAATTTTTTTCAGTGAACTCACTTCAAGTAGCAGCTTATTATTTTCATTTTTGAGATCAGTATACTTATCACCGAGATCATTTATTTGTTTATCGTGCTTCTCCACCGTCTTTGTTAGGCTATCGATTTTGCTACAGCACATACTTATAGAAGTTTCGAGGGGCAACAAGGCATTTTTTAACAATTTTTCCATCTCGGTAGTGTTATTTCTCATAAAACTCTCGGTGTTCATGCAGTAGGTTTCTGAGGTACTTCCGGATAGCAAAACTTCTTTTTCGTGTTCTTCTTCTTCGGGTATTATAAAGGAGGACTTCCTGCCAGGTGAATTTTGCTGACAATCTCCGCAAGTCCAGCTGATTGCATCCGCATTACGCAGCGCTGTGAGCTGCTTTGCTGTTAGCCCTGAGCAGGTTACATTTGCATGGACTATTTTCCCACACATACGACATTCCATTCCTGGTGATTTTTTAGTGACAACTTTGCCACAATTATCGCAGTTAGAATTTATATTCGACATTTTAAGTAGGTAGGTAGAACGATATAGTCGCCACGCACTACAGTTAATTACACAAATAACGTCCGTTCACTGCGACAGCGCGGGAGTGAATCGACTCCTTAGTCTACAGTCGCAGCTGCGCCGCCGGTGTAGTGACGAACGAACGTGTGGGTTTGTAACCAGTAAGCGAGCGATTTACCAACTAAACGGGCAGCCCTAGCGCGTGTTACGTACTCCGTGGCCACGTGGGGCTGTAGCTATGTATTTCAAGGACAGAGCCGAGTCGCAATACTGTATCCCTAGTAGTGTATAGATGCCATTACCGTGCCGGTATCAACTCGATGTATTTATTAGTCAATCGAGCGCTCCGGTCTACAACACCACTGAATCAAACCAAACTAGTTTCAATTTATATCCATCTATCCTCTGTCAGTGGTACACATTCCGGTGTTAGGTCGAATAAGGACTACATTTTTCTTATACTTAAGAGGAACCGACCAGAGGTTTCGCGTTTTCTGTAGAACATTGAGAAAATCCGCTTCTCTTCGTTCCAGGAGAAAACTCTTTTCACCTCTTAAATTATTCCAAAATGTTTTGGCTGACTCCAAAGATATAACATTTTGTATCGCTTGATAAGAATATTTTTTTCCTGTTGGACAAATCAGATACTATCGAGTTTGAACATCAGGAAGGACCCGATTGACATGAAAAAAAATCACTCAAATTAATATTTATAGGTAGATAACAGCTTATTGTTTTTGTATGGACAAATTGGCACAATTGCCCGACTACATTTGGCCTCCAACTTGCCTGATGGAAAGCGATGTTGTAGCCGAGGATGGAATATGAACATAGACTTAAAATATACCTATTCATACATCCTGATTGTAATTATCAGGAAACAATGTCGGAGGTAGGGCATTCCCATTATGAACATACAGCTTAGACAAAAGTAGCGTAAGACGTCCACCGATTTAGTAGAATTGAGTAAACATTGACAAACTAAGCATGGGTTTCACTGGCTAACTGATAACTAGATGGCTCCGCTTCGATCAAAAATATTACAACTGATTTGTTCTACTAATTCACGGTGAGTCAGAAAAATCAAGTCACAATGATGAGTGTATAATACGAGTATTCCACAATTTATAAACGTCTTTCAGAGTAGGTAATGTTATAAAACATATTTATGCGCTATTGTTGTGAATTATTTAGACAATTTCATTCTGTCTGTTATAAAGAAAATCGGCCTTGATATAAGAAAAACTTCAAAGATTTGTATTTAATTTCCCTAATGATCGATCAAAACATAAAATACACAAAAGCTATCCAAGTTTAAACCAGACACGTATTCAAGGTTCTGTATTTATAAATAGGTAGTACACTTGTCGATTTAATTATTGTGGTCAATTTTTATTGATTAGGATCGCAGAAATGGTCTGGGTGTAAGCCACTCACAGATTTCTCATTAAAATTATACAGTCTTGGTCAAATGATTAGAACAAACGGCTCTACAATTTAACGTGTCATTTGAGCCACTATAGCGCTCATCTCTGGTCTGGTCAACGAAAAACGTATACCTAGTGCAAATCAAACTCAATGGCGTCTGTGAACATGAGGAAAATCGTTGCACAGTAACAAATGTATATGTCAGCAGGGGTGGGGTCTTGTGCAGCTTGTAGCTAACTACACAGACGTCATTAATTTTGATTCGCACTATATCTTGATAGCCCAACGAGCCATGGAGAGGGCTATGCTCGGAGTTTCTCTGCGAGATCGAATCAGGATTGAGGAGATCCGTAGAAGAACCAAGGTTACCGACATAGCCCAGCGGATTGGCAAGTTGAAGTGGCAATGGGCAGGGCACATAGCGCGGAGAACTGATGACCGATGGGGTCAAAAAGTTCTCGAGTGGAGACCACGTACCGGCAAGCGCAGCGTAGGACGTCCACCCAGAAGGTGGACGGATGACCTTATTAGGACCGCAGGATCGCGCTGGATGCAAGCCGCTATCAACCGGTCTTATTGGAAACCATAGGATGTCCAGCAGTGGACGTCCTATGGCTGAAATAATGATGATGAATGATGATATCTTGATAAGACTTGAGTGCTTTTGTCTTTCTAACCGACTTTAAATAAGAAGGTTCTCAATTCAACTGTAAATTTTTTTTTAAGTTTGTTACAGGTTTAAATTACTCCGACAACTATGAACCGATTTTAAGGATTATTTTCCGTTTTGGTAGATCATACTTTCTTGATAGTCCCATTCAAATGTTATTTATATCAGCTGAGTTTTTAAAAAATAATCTATAATGTAAAAATAACTACGTCGATGGTACATAGACTCTTGCGGACTATCCGAATTCTGTACTCGGTTGAAACGAAGCCGGTTATGGCATTTTTGACAAAAAATTAATAATTATTGCTTACGTTAGAGTTCCATTGTTACCTTCTGTAAGGAACCATAAAAAAGTTTATAAACTGACCTACTTACCTGTTACGCTCGTGATTCTTTAATATTCCCTCGGGAAGCATTCCGTTCTTACTGCTGTTTAGCATTCAAGGCTCCAGACCAGACTCTTTTAGACCTGAATTCGAATTCGAAGTGTGTCCTTGAAAAATCTAAGGACCAACTTAAATTTGTGACCTTTCTGAGGTGTAGTCATATTTTTAGGGTTCCGTACCTCAAAAGGAAAAAACGGAACCCTTATAGGATCACTTTGTTGTCCGTCTGTCCGTCTGTCCGTCTGTGTGTATGTCAAGACTCTTTATCTAGGGAACGCGTAAAGATATCGAGTTGAAATTTAAACTGTATACGTAAATCTATGATTTCTTACAGTTGTGTAAAGGAAAACTTCTCAGTTATCATATAAAGAAGTAAGAGCCGTTTATGTCGTAAAAAACCGCATATTTCGACACTCACAAAAATCAAAACCTACAGGGTACTTCCCGTTGACATAGAACTATGAAATTTGGCGAAAAGCATTATGTCAGAGTACACATATAGGAATAAATCTGAAATCTGAACATTTTTATTTAAATCACAAAAAAATAGGGCTTCAAAATTCACAAAATATGGGTTTAAAATTCAAAGTGCGTAAATCGTATCATGTAAGGTATCATATAAAAGAGCTTCATTAGCACATGCTAAAACAGGTTTTTAATTATTTTAACAGTTTTCGATGAATGACGAGAAAAGTAAAAAAAAAACTTTCGTCGATGATGATGATGAGTATAGAGATTTTAACAACGTACATTCCAATTTTGTGATTTTTTCTGGATTTGTACGGAAGTGCGAGCCCTCGGTGTGCGAGCCTGACTTGCACTTGTCCGGTTTTTTAAGACTTTAGGCGCTGATCATTCACAAGTAGTTAATCTTAATGGTCTTCGTTCGTCTATTTAACCGACTTCAAAAAAGAAGGAGGTTCTAAGTTCGTCTGCGGGGCGATTCTGTTGACCGATCTCGTTGCTGAGGTGATACGTTCTAAAACTTCTCTCGTTTTTTTGACAGTTTTGAGCTGTCGGATCTGTCAGAAAAACGAGAGAGATTCAAGAACGTATCACGTCAGTAAAGAGATAGGTTAACAGAATCGCAGCGCTGTATTATTTTTTTGTGTTTGTTTATCAATACTTTCGCCAATTGTGAACCAAGTCAAAAAAAAATTGTTTTGTACGATAGGGTCTAACCCCAATGTGATCCCATTTATCTATTTCCGGGATTGGCGGAGCCGTTTTTGAAAAATCAATAATACTATAGAAATAGTACATTGTTCACCGAGAGGAGAAAGTGACCGATTACCGTCGAGGGTGTCGTTTGAAGCCCGAGCCGTAGGCGAGGGCTTTAAAACACTCGAGATCGGGAATCGCACTTTCTCTCGAGTGATACATAGTGCTTTATACTACACCTACGAGGAAAATAAATTCTACGAAAACTGAATCCTCAAACAACACACAAATTAAAAATGGCGCCAATGGCGTCTGCAATTTTCACATGTTCTTTTTTCAAATTGTTTGACACTATCCAACACACAGCTAGTGGCCAGTGTCATTTTTCGAACTTGGAGATAAAAACTCACTGTAAAAACTTTTTGGCTTTTGATATTTAGGTTACCAGCGCATAGTCTTACCCAAAATTAAAAAAGAAAAACCACGTAAGAAATGGATTTTCATACACTTTTCTCTCCCGCTCAGATGCGTTTTCTCGCCGCATATTTGTTCGATATGCAATGACGTACTTTTTACCGTAAATTTGATAAAGTATCAAGGTACTTTCCGAGCAGGTGTAGTATAAAAATATAAATCAATTCATGTGAACTATTCTGTACACGATTGAAGTCGGTTATGCCATTTTTTGCAAAAAATAGTTATTTATGACTAATTATTGTTCTATGTACACAAAATTAATCGTTAAGAGTGCGCCTAATGCCACGAAAAAATCAGATTTCACCCGCGCGTCTTGCATCGCCCGCTCTAGTTCGGAAAGCTACCACGGCTCGCGACCGCGCCTCGATCGCAAGCAACACGTTCCCTCACTCAAGGTCATACCTACGGTATCGTGCAGAGCGCAGTAGATGTCTGATACTTATATAAAATATTATTTTCTCTACAATTTGATAAAGATATCAATTAGGTAGCAAAATATAAAATGCGAATGTTATTTCTTTGAATTCTAAACAGATTTTAATTTAAATTGAAATGGATATAATATCTGGATAATCTGGGTGCAAGGTAGTGCACCTAAACAAGTCGAGCAAAAAAAGCTTTCTATTGCTTGCTTGCTTTACCCAGAGCCATTTATTTGGGTGCACGGTGGCCCAAGTAAATCGAGCATTATTATAATATATACACTCAACAATCATCATAATTCTAAGGTTCTTCTAGCAAACTTACAAGTTTGTTATTTTTATGATCATTGTCATTTAGCCTAAATATCAAGCGAAAAATCAAGCAAACTTCAATTTTGGTCTACTTTTCCTACATTACTCTTAGAGGTAAACGAGATAAATAAATACCTTAATAAAAATAAAATAATAAAATAAATAATTCTTTATTGTTTCACACCATAACAGAAAATTAAAACAATACAATTTTCACTTAACCTAGGTAAAAACAAAGGGCGGCCTTATCGCTGGAAGCGATTTCTTCCAGGCAACAGTACGGAAAGGGTACCGCAAAGAAAAAATGAATGGGGTACGAGAGAAGATATTTAAAGAATACTAAATACTACAACATAACAAAAATAACAAAACACATTCTTCGGAATAATAAGGTGTTTATTTATCTAGTAATTTCAGTGCACAATTAGTCCCGTAGTATAAAATAATAAAAGTAATGTGTTCAAATTGCGAAAGTTTGAAAAATAGCATTAGTTTTGTACTAGGTACGTGAAATGTATATGATTACCTACCAAGATTACTTTGCGATTTTGACTTCGGATTTAGGGTAGTTGTTTGTGATAGACTGTTACTAACAAAAAGAAGTGAGATCCCAACAAAAACATAGCATGAAAGTACAACAACTCGAGCAACAGTCATCCGTAAAAAGTTGTGTGATTAAATGTACACACAACTCGTCTTAGTTATTCAGTACTTGTCTATGGGGGTATTATCTGGGCGCATATGTCCAACTTTAATACTCTCTTGATGCTGGTTTGACAAGTACTGAATAAATAAACCAACTTGAGTTTACATTTTGATCTCAACTTTTTACGGATAACTGTTGCTCGGGGTACTTTTTAAATGCCATGTTTTTATTGTTTGATGAATTAGTATTCGGATGAACGGATTTGGATGACATTAGGTATGGAGATAAGTTACCCTGGATCTACAAAAAAGCTTTTTTTTTATACCGTCGGGTAAAAGACTTGCATTACCATTACCATGTAAAATGAAACATTTCATTAAACAATTAAAGTTTTATTTTTCCATAGTTATTTTTATATAAACCTTTAATAATTATCTGTAAAAATAAATTTAATGAAACTGAAGTGTATGTTTGTATTATCAAAATAACATTTTTTTTAATTATTATGAAAGTAAATACGACACTTATACCAAAAGTTATTGTGTCCGTTTGTTCTGGATAGTGACAGAAACCACTGGACTGATTTTGACGGGACTTTCACGGGTAGCTAGCTAATGCTATAATTCAACACAAAGGCTACTCTTTTTGATTCTATAAAAATGAAATTTTACTTATTTTACACTTGCAACGCGGCCAAAGTGGACGTAATAGCTAGTTAGGTATGTAATAATCATTTTATCAGAATTCAGCAATCGTCAACACGGTCTTTCTTTGATGATACAGGAGTAGCTAAAACTGTCGAAATCAAATCTGGACAGAATTGCACGCATGCCATTTTAGAGGGTCCGGCGTCGGGTGGTTTTATGAGTTGGCCTTTATGGCGTTTAGTTGAACATGTTGGTTGTCTCAGTGGCATGTTTCTTGTTTGGCGTGGATCTACTAATTCAGGCAATAAATGTTTCATATAAAATTTGGTTAGTTTGTCAATAATTTTCTTTTTCCAAAAGTCATCATCTCAAAATATTTTTTCTAAGGTTTCATTTTGATTTTCCTCGGACCACACCCCGAATATGCACATTTTTCTTTTGCTCATATGAAGATGTCCTTGTACTTGGTAAAACCAAGGATGAATCTTGTTGATTATTAATTTTCCTTCTTTAATGTCCAAAACTTAACTTTTTTTTTCAAGGGCTTCTTCAATAGGCATGTTAAATGCAGAACTTGGGCATTTGATTTCGACAATCGTGTCATTTTCGATTAAACCATCTGCTCCGCATCGTTATCTCTACTAATAGAATCGAAATGTTTTTCTAGTAATTCATTGCTGAAATGAAAGATATCACAATTTAAACATTTTGTTGTGTAAATCTACTATCACATCTGGATTTCGAATTTTTGACGATACTTACCTTGCGTGAGCTACTGATCCGGTATTACTCAAGGTATGAAGATCAGACTGTTCATGTTGAGTGACTAATGTTAAACTCGTGACATTTTCTAAAACTGTCAGTTCGGAGTCTGACGCCATATATCTGAAACCAATAATTGAAGTTAACAATTATTTTTAGCCCCCAAAGCTAACACGGCGGGGTGATATAAGTTTGACGTATCTGTGTGTATGTGTGTCTGTCTGTCGCACCGTAGCTCCATACATAATAAAATTATAACACGGTCTTGAATGACAGATACACTTACTCTCCACTCATTACCTCTGCTGAGGTATCAGGTTTCCCCGATTTGGCATTCACTTTTGGTTCCTTTGATCTACAAGAAAGTAAAATGTAGGTTGAAATAATCGCATATAATAGCAGTACCACGGTAATGGTATCTAATAGTATTCGGTCTTCGTAGAAACGGCCAGAATGCGAATTATATCTACGCGCCTCGGAGTTACGCTCAGTAAGCAACAGTTGCGGCGCGCCGCGTAGTAAAACTCAAGTAGGTAAGTAAAGAGTAAGTAAATCCCAACAAAAACATGGCATCTGAAAAGTACAACAACTCGAGCAACAGTTCTTCAGTAAAACGTTGTGAGATCGATTAATGTAAACCGTCTCGAATTTTTTATTCAGTATTGTCTATGGGGGCATTATCGGGGCGCATTTGTCCAACTTTGATGCTATCATAGATAAGCACTAAATAAATGACAATAAAATAACATAAACTCGAAAAGAGTTACGGCTGTGATTTTTGCTCGACTTGTTTGGATACCCTGCCGTGCATCCAGATACTGTAGGCGAGCACTGGCGAGCAGTCCCCGCGTGTGGTTACGTACCGCGTGGCCACGCAGGGCTGTAAGTATTTATTTCAAGGACAGTGTAATATGTTAGATACCATTACCGTAACAGTACACAATGCACTTACTTTCACTAAATTTAGACTATTTATAGCGCGTTTGGGTGCTACCTCACCGATGATTTCCACGTTACGAGCCATTTTCTATTTCGTTCTTACATTATTATATTACTTACTTATTTAGCATAATCCGCGTGCTATGACAATTGGACTGAATCTTGTCCAAGTAAATCGAAAATAACAGTAGATTTACTTCGACAAAGTTCCATCCCGTAATTATGGAATCTTGTCAAAATAAATTTACTGACATTTTTTATTTACTTACTAAGTTCCATGCCGTTATATTAATTATATGGTCGCGATGAGAAAATAATAAAAAAAATAAAAATAAAATAATTAATATTATTATTATTATTTTGTACAAATCAAAACCAACTTACTTGAACATTCCTTCATGTTTCCTACGTGTAGTTTTTCTTTTTTGCAAAAAAGTTTTTCCTTCTTTTTTATCTTTCTTCCCATTGTCAAACACTAATACGTCCTAGACATCCACACACTTCCCTTTCGAATTCTATTATAATATTTAGAATCAGATAATATTCATTAAACTACTTTAATTACAAGTTTGTACCTACATAAACGTCACTCACTCAATACAGTCTTATTTACAATATTTATTTACCCCATAATATCAAAAACAAATCATGCGCAGATCGTCGGCTAGAGCGTCCGGGAACGACCTTCCACGTCGAGCGCTGCCCGACGACTGACCAGGAGCCCGTGATCTATTTTTTTATCTATAACGCTATGTTTAGAGTCGAAAATCGCATGACACAGTTTATGATGATGTTGGCTTTGTGCTCCAGCTTATATTTTTAGGTGGGATTTTAATTATTTATACAAAATTTAAGCATGTAATAAAAAAACTAATTGATTACTTGACTAGAACATTAGTCTGGCTACGTAATTTGTCAAAAATAATGTGGTGTTGTCGCTGATAATTTCGAGCATTTGAAATAAAATGTTTTTATTTTATGATGCAAAGTTTTATTTTTTTTCTAAAGTAACCACATTATTTTCCAAAATTCTACTCGATTACTTTGCTACTATAGGATTTTTCCTTTCCTATAGTATTTTTTTAATATGGATATTTATGTTCGTTACCTTTACACTACGTCTTTAAAAATACACCTTTCGCTTGATTTTGGCATTAGGCCCCACCTTAAGAGTGCGCCTAATGCCATGAAAAAATCAGATTTCACCCGCGCTTCTTGCATCGCCCGCTATCATCTATGTAGCTTTATTGCAGATAAATTAATTCATTCATTTGTTTAGAGTCGAAAATAGCATGACACAGTTTATGATGATGTTGTCTTCGAGCTCCAACTTACATTTTTAGGTGGGATTTTATTTGTTTATTCAAAATTTAAGCATGTAATAAAAAACTTATTGATTACTTGACTAGAACATTAGTCTGGCTACGTAATTTGTCAAAAATAATGTGGTTATGTCGCTGATAATTTCGAGCATTTGAAAAAAAAAAGTTTTTTTTTATGATGCGAAGTTTTTATTTTATTTTTTTTCTAAAGTAAACATATTATTTTTTAAAATTCTACGCAATTACTTTGCTACTACAGGTTTTTTTCCTTTCCTCCAGTATTTTTTTTATTTGGATATTTATATTCGTTACCTTTACACCACGTCTTTATAAAAATACACTTTTCGCTTGATTTTGGCATTAGGCGTCCCCTTAAACAACGTTCGTCACGGCCAGTCTTTAAATAGGTGACCGCGGGTAGCATTAACAACTACCTCTATTAGCAGATGTCTTATAATTGAATCGACGACGATATTATACTCTTACATCATCGAATTAATTATATTTTTTTTTTGCTTATTCAATGCATCTCCGGACACGTGCGTCGTGCAAGTTTCTTTGAGATGTTTTCCTTAAACGAGTACTATCATTGTAAACACATTAATAACCAGGTGGCTTTTTACACATATTTTAGTCATTAAGTGATTATGTCCAATCAAATTCACTTCAATAAATAATGACATTATAACAGAACCCCTTTTAAGTACCTGTTACACCTGGCCAAGTAATAATTAATAAAAAGTAAACATATTTTACTCGTATATACAAACCATTTCCTAGAAGCATTTTATTTTATTTGCGGTAGACACGAAGGCTATCTGCTGGATCTGATATAATATAATTAATCTCTACATATTTCCTTTTAATACATTGCTAGAATGCGGTCAGGACTAAATAACAAGCGGTTTAAGTGTAACCATAAATCTCTGTTTTAATATGATTTTATGTGTTGGTATAAGGTAGTTAAGAATTAAATTTCAATGTTTTTTAGGTAATAAAAATAAATATTTCACTAGTTAAATTTGATTTGGTTCGAATATGATTTTTATTTAGAGTGCTTTCAACACTAGTTTTTATCTCAAAGAGTCTCTTACTCTCTTATAAGTTGGTTGTAATTATAAGCACTTCAAAAATTTGGCACTCACGTAGAAGGCAGGCGACCTCAGTATGGAGAGCGTCGGGCTAGTGATCCGAAGAAGCAGGTTCAAGTCCTGCGCACGGATCGGATTTTTGAAATGTTTATCACAAACATAGCTAAAACAAAACTGGTAAACTATAATGTAATTTAAAAAATAAGATTAATTCGCTAAAAATTGAAAATAAATTTTTCGACATAATATTACGAAATAGTGAAAATACCTAATTAATAAATTGCATTCTTATTTTTACTGCACTCTATTCGAAATATTATTATATTGTACTTAATCCGTTAAAAACTGAACGTACAAAAAAAAAGTGTATAGGTAACAATATAGTGAAAACACTTAATAATTAATAAATAGCACCCTTATTCATCTCACTGCACTTCCCTCTATTTTTTGAGACGTGATTCGCCTTTAAACGAGGCATCTTCAGGAGTTGTTGACACTTCGGCTCCCTCCACTTGGATCCACAGCTAGGCTCCACTTGTGGATCCGCGGATACCTTTTTCTCCTCTTAAATCAACCGTGGATTCAGGGATACTTTTTTTCCACTTAAATCTACAAGTGGATTCATGGATACTTCTTTTTCCATCTAATTCCACAGGTGGATTTTGCCGAGAGAGGGAAGGAGTAAGGGAGCCGACACTTCGACACTTCGATCGCTTGCAAACAAATTGATTTTGAGATTTCTTGCGAAACACGTGTCGGATAGAGTGCAGTGCAGTGAGAATAAGGGTGCTATTTATTAATTGTTTTCACTATTATACGTCAGAGTTGATTAAAATTTGATATTTCTCTTATAGAAACTATAAATGTATACAAAAATTACACTTACACATAGTCAACCTTAAAATCTAAACACACAACCCATCTCCGACCGTACCCGGCGCAAAAGAGCCCAAAATGCTAGCCGCATTACCTCGCTGGATGGCGATGGCTAACCTTTGCGCCAAGTACGAGCCAGAGCGGGAGTCATTAGTCTTATCCTTTAGCCTGCGCCCAATTTCTCCAATAAAAACTTTAGCGTCACTACCCTAACAGCCCATTGTCTCCACAGCAATAGGCACGAACAAATAACTTGCCGCTAAAGGGGCATACTTTCGCCGCTTCTTGTCAGCAGCGTCCTCCGCCGCAGCCGCCGGCGAGCGGACGGTGCGACTCAAGTGACTCGCGGCGACAGTGCTGACGCAAGTTGCATCCCAAATCAGGCACCTACCATTCCTCCACGGCACCATAGTCAACCCGTCCGGCCTCTTACCGTCCGACCTCGAAAGCCCAGGCGGTTCCAGCACGCAAGGAACGTTTGCCGCTACCAAAGCTCTCCGGACTACATCGTTTACGGCATGATGACGCGGTCACCTCCCCGCACAGCGACGACAACTCAAAGCATTGTGGCCGTCAGCTTCCACCATGGAACCGCAGGTGTATACATGAGGTTCACACACCTTGCTTCCCAGGCGGAGCGCCACCCCGCCACACGGAACGAGTCATCATTCAGCAATGTACCCAGGTGAGATGAAGGAAGCGCGTGCATCCATGCCCCGGATTCAGGCTGCGAGACAGCCCGGAGTCTGGTCAAGTCCACCCCCACGGCATTCTCCAAGACCTGTTCGTGAACAACCCTGGCCCCTACATCATCCCACGCGCGCTGAACTCCAAGACGTCATATTATTTTAAAAATTAATATTATATTTTGTATAGTTTTTAACGAATTAATAATTTAATGACACGTTTTTTAAATTACATTATTATTTACTGTTTTTGTTTTAGGTATTAAATTAATGTATTGAATAAAGCCCTTAAACTTATTTGCCTACAACACAGCAACAGCGGAAATACACTAAATATTTATTCAAAACAAAGATTACAAGATAAACTTAGCTTTTTTTTATTTAACCTGTACTGTCCCACTGCTGGGCAAAGGTATCCCCAAATTCCTTCCATTCCTTTCTGTTCTGTGCTACCTCTGTCCAATCCTTTCACCTCTCAAACTTAGTTTAGTTGAAAATGAATAACTATGTCAAACACACAGATCAGGCAAACACCACCCGTCAATTTAATTGGACAATTGAATACCCGCAGTAGGCTCAATAGAAGTGTTTTTGTAACAAAATGCAAATCATTCAATTCCCAAAATTGTTATGAATTTATCACAGTAATTTGAATAAAAAATTGTCAAGCGTGAGTTCATCTTGTAAATAATGGTTACTTACAAATAATACTTTTTCGCAAAAAATGGCATGACCGACTTCAACCGTGTACAGAATTCGCGAATATTTAGCAAGGATCGATTTAGCCATTTTTCACATTATTGTTTATCTTTTTTCAAAAATGGCTCAGCCGACTTCGATAAAATTTAAATGGGACCAACTTCAAAGTATAATCTTTCGAATAAAAAAATAATTATTCAAATCGGATTACTACGTAAAAAGTTATGCGTGGTTACACATAAAATATATAAATGGGTATATATGACGGGGGGAGCTCTCGGGACCCGTCATCATGTGGGTCCGACATGTCACGAACGCCTTCTCTGCTTTTGATGACTTATGATTTAATTGTATTTGTTTTTTATAAATCTGATCTAATTAATGTGAGATGAATGTAAATGTTTGAAAAATCGTTTTTATCTCAATAAAATAATTTAATTTAATTTTAATTTGGCATTGCCAGGACTTGTGGCTTATTTTTCCACAAGTAAAGCATTCGACCGTAGTAGCCGTTCCACTGGGTCTGCTCCTTTTGATGTTAGATCCTTCAGTTTCATTCATGGTGGAGTTACTTCGCTTCAAAAAGGCCTTCGATTCTTTCTGGAAGTGACCACGGGTTTGGATGTCCGTAGTAATCGCTAACCTCTGAACACGTGGCTCAAATTTGGAGATTTGCGCCAAGACTGTATTGTTTGTAAACCAATAAGTATGGTTTGTTATTGGTTGTATATTTGAACGTTATCAAATTTATTTCCTCATACAAACTGAACCCTAATATCAAATAATAAATCGTTTTTAAATGGTATAGTTTATAAAAGAAAATAATTACGACGCTCTTTAGTTATCTAATTGAAAAAAGTAAACAAACGCACGTGATTCTAATTGAAAAATGAATATTGACACGTGTTTCAAAACGCAGTCGATAGAGGCTTCAATCTATAAAAAATATATTGGAAATAATAACGGGTGTTTTCTCGTGGTCATACTAGTTTGTCATACTAGTATATATAACAGTTATTTTTCATAATAAATAAAGAAAAGAGGACCTAAAGGTAAGAGGTCAATGCTGTCTATAGAATAATTCAAATAGAGAATAAATAAGTAGAAAAGAAGTGATTCAGACCATCATTATAAACAAATTTTACTATAACTAACTTTAAATTAAACTTTACGTTTAATACAACCAGAATTTTAAAAAAGCTGTTTTTAAACATTTACAGCCTAGCTTGTTTGTATTCTCGCTCGCACGAGTTAATTGATTTGGCATTGAAGAGGATTAAAGTAAATGTTCTATTCCTAGAACCTGAATAGGCACTAAACACACTTTCCGACGCGTCGGAAAACTCCGACAAAGGTTGCGCACGGAATAATAACTACATCTACTCGCGGAGGTTACCAATTACTGACTTTAGAGATGGAAGTATTACGTCTAGCCGGCACAGATATATATCCTACTAATATTATAAACGCGAAAGTTTGTGAGGATGGATGGATGGATGGATGTATGGATGTTTGTTACTCTTTCACGCAAAAACTACTGAACGGATTGAGATGAAACTTTGCAATAATATAGCTTATATATCAGAATAATACATAGGCTATACATTTTAATGATATTGCGTAAAAAATCAAAATATATGCGGGCGAAGCCGCGGGTAAAAACTAGTTTAAAATAAGTTGATTATGCTGTTGTCAATTGAAGCAATTTTTAACTACAATAATTGTTTTTTTGCAAAAAATAGCATGACCGACTTCACCCGTGTACAGAATCATTACATTGTATAAAACAGTCGCTTCCCGCTGTCTGTCCCCATGTACGCTTATATCTTTAAAACTACGCAACGGATTTTGATAAAGTTTGTTTTAATAGATAGAATAATTCAAGAAGAATGCTTATATGTATAATACACCTGTACGAAGCCGGGCGCATTGCTAGATCGCAAATGTTACGGACGGAACGATGTAGCATTTTTCACATTATTATTGATATATCGAAAATGGCACAGCCGATTTCGATAAAATTTAAATGGGACTAATTTCGAAGTATATTCATTCCAATAAAAAAAGAATTATTGAAATCGGACAGCTACGAAAAAAGTTATGCGTGGTTATACAAAAAAAATATACGCGTCGAATTGTGTACCTCCTCCGGTTGTTTGTCGGTCAAAATCACAGAGCTATTACAACTAGAGAGATAATGCGGTCGATCTAGAAAAGTATGTGAAAAGATGTGGCATTTCTTAGAAAATGACATGAAAAATATCTCGATTCAGTAGATGTTGCCGTGTTTTTCTCCCGATAGTGTCATACTAATTCTGACATACAGTATTTCATAATTTTGACTGCTCTGAGCAAGATTTTCCATACATATTTGAGGTTAAGAATTGCCTCTAGCGACAACAGAAATATATCTCATCTTTCTGGTTGTATAAGCTCTGTGACAAAAATGCATAGAAAATCATTCCAAGCTGATCTCAAAAGTACCAAATATGTATCGGAATTTGACGTTAACTGTCTAAAATACCCGAAAAAAACTGCACCGAATCGGAGATATTTTTCATGTCTCTATCTCGTGCAGCTCTCTTTCAGATTTTCTCGAGATCGATCACATTATCTCTCTGGTATAGAGATACCAGAGAGATAATGTGATCACCGTCACGCACAGAGGTGCGTGACGGTTCCAATAGGCTCTGAGTAGTCTAAAAAAATTCAGAAACAAGTTTAGTGTTTAGTCCATCTCAAAAAGACCGATGTAGGTTTTATTTATGTATTTAGAAACTAACTACAATATCCGTGAGTTTGTATTATCTTTTTTTGTTCTAGTTTGATGTTTTGTGCAAGAATGAAAAGTAAAATAAAAAATAAAGAAGCTTAATATTACATGTGAAATTGGCAGAATAATTATGACACATATGAGAGGAGGCCTATACCCAGCAGTGGGTCCACACAGGCTGATGATGATAATGATGAATTATGTACGTAATTAAATAATAACTACATCTTGTATTCTACTCGTGGAGTATGTAAATTACTGACGTTAGGGATTGGTTGCTGATGCAAATCTGGCCAGTCTCCATCAGCACAGTTCGACAAAATGTATGCGGTGCGGCTTATATTTTATAAACTATTAAAAAATTAACAGGCAATAAATTTACTGTTGTTGTCTGTTGTAGGTGCTTGTTGGGTTTTGTGTATTTCTCCTTGTCTTCCTTTCCTTCATTCAAGAAATGCTAAAACGAAAAAAAAATTTTGTGGAAATATAACGAATAAATATTTTTTTGCTATTACAATATTAAATGTCTTTTAAGATTTTACAAAATATACGTTTTTTGCAGTCCGTGACCACGGCCTATGTTATAAAAGACGGCCGATCTGAATTTTTGTCGGAGATCCAATTTTAGCCGATAATCCTGAAGTCTAATATTTCCGACACGTACTAACTTTTACCCAGAAACTTTACCTAACAGCAACTGTTACAATAACGCCTCGACTCACGTGTCAGTAATTTCATACAAAACGTGATTTTAATTTTATTTATCGATCGTCAGCGAAAATATGCGTTTAATTTTAGACACGGCGATTGCTTTCGTCTTTTCTACAATGCAACCTTTCATCTGAGCCACGGCAGCGCTGAGTTATAAATGCCACCAGCGGCCACTCATCCGAAGACCGCGCTGAACGTTGCTTAACTTCGTTGATCGCTAACGAACACTTAAGTCAAACAACGCTACGAGTGGTATATAATTATTTATTTATTTGACTGCCTCGGTGGCTCAGTGGTTAGTGAACCTGACTTCTGGATCAAAGAGGCGTGGGTTCGATACCCACCCAGGGCAAGCATTTTGTGGTGAACATAGGTGTTAGGTCTGTGTCTGGGTGTATTTACATACTATCTATATAAGTATGTATTTAAGATATGTATATGTAGTATGTATATCAGTCTCTGGCAGCCATATCACAAGCCTTGCTTAGTTTGGGGTCAGAGACCGTGTGTAGGATGTCCCCTAATATTTATATATTTATCGATGATGGTTATTCATGTGTTATATCAACTTCTCAGTAAGATAAAAGTAAATAAACTAAAATCTGTCTGCAAATAGAATTTCAATTTCAACTTGATCTCATATTTACTTCAAGATATTGTAAACAAGAGTTTCAAGAATATTAAATTACACTTGTTACTCTTTATCTTTCTGAGTTCGGATTTATTGCTTATATTTTAATTTTCATAAAACTTTGAACTAAATGTAAACAAGAGGAGACATTTGCTTATGACATTTACGTAAAGGACGTTGTACACAGAATTGTCAACTTTTTGCTACTTTTTTTCAGATCAATTAGCGTCATATTTACTAAAGGATATTTTAAACTATTTACGTACTTATTATGTCGAGATTTATTAATATTAACCTCACAATGTCAGAGTTTTTTGAAGTGAACGTTTGACTTCTTTATTAGCGGTATTGTAAATTTTTTGGGATGGTTAAAAAATGAGGACACGTGACCTGATCGCAAATTTATAAAGCGGAAGGAGAGTAGACCGCCGTTGCGGCGTTGGAGAGGAAGTGATATTCCCCTGACCACAGAAAAAAATGCTAAGTCGTTGAATTTTTTTTTTTTTTTTTGTGAATGATATTAGTTACTTTTGTACTGATAAATAAAACAATTCGTGAAAAATTATTCCCTTTCCGTTCCTAAATATTCAAAAATGCACAACGTCAATGTTCAAGTTTTCATTTCTGCCGGCACTCCCGGAGAGCGACTCGTTGTTTTTAGGGTTCCGTAAATCATAAGGAAAAAACAGAACCCTTATAGGATCACTTTCTTGTCCGTCTGTCCGTCTGTGTGTATGTCAAGACTCTTTATCTCGGGAAAGCGTAAAGATATCGAGTTGAAATTTAAACTGTTTACGTATATCTCTTTGTATGGGGGTTAGGTTAGTGAAATATTAATATTTACATTAGGTATAAAGTAAATTAACTTACTCCGTTGATACAAAATCACATTACAAGACTCATTCCGGGAAAAGGAATCCTAGGATCCTTTCTCGTACGATCAATTTACAGTCTCGGGATCACTCGCTAAAGTTTAGACATACAGTACACATCGCTTAAACGCTTATACTATGGTTGAAGCTTCAGACCAGATACAGAAACAGGATAGACGTTTTATATCAGCTATAACATTTCAAAGCGATGCCAGCCCATAAGGGGAGTGATTCAAAGGTTGAAAGTAGGTTGTGATGTTTCACCGTTGTGCGTGGCAGCACCAGTTTGCAGGTACACCTTGGGTTGATTGAAGTTAAATGATAAAAAAAAAACAGGCACTGATTCGTAAGTCGGCCCAGTCGCAGCGTGCAGAGCAGAAAATTCTCGTTCGAAAAATAGGAAAAGGCTACATACTTCAGGAGGGCGATGGTAGGTAACTTAAGTTTGCCAAGCAGGTCTTGGCGGTACTGTCAGAACGTCTGCGAGTGCGGCACGTGGCTACGTCAGTCGCCGGATCAAATACCTCCACCTCCCTATCCAAGGAAAAAAACGCTTTTAGTACGAGTCACCAAGCCAGAAAAACACACACTGCCACGAAGCACGCATAGTCAAACAAAGGAAAAAGCAACTCACCGCTTTATCAGGAGGGTTTTAATCAATCGCTAGCGATGGCGGCCACAGCTCCATGCGCTGCAGTAAAGTCCTACAACAAGAATCGGTCATCAGCATTCGCGATGAGAAACCACGATTGAACAATCACTTCAAATCTCACTCGCTTACCGGTATGGAACCTATCTTTTTACATCGACACGACACCCAACCTCTAGGCTTGAAGCCGTTTCTTCGACCAACAATCCGACGTCGAGTCCTTTTCCACGCAATTGACTTCCAATCGCGGCTTTTCCGGGTTAACCAGAGGTCATTGGCTTCATAGAATTGGCAATAGATCCTGTTTGTTTATGGTCCAAAACCATAGTAAAACCAAAAAAGCTCTCCTCATACTGTCAGCCAAACGTCAAACCCACAGCCTAATCGATCGTTTGATGGTCGACCACAGACAATTTAACTGGGCAACACCATAATCATAAAACTCGCGAACGTCAAAGTCAGAGAAGTGTCACCGCTTGTGCCATACAAATACAATATAAATGGATTTGTCCAAACAGTGATGAAACAATGTTTTTTAGAATGTTTTAGTGGATTAAATGCAACAACCAGTTTACAAACTGCGGAGGAATAAAACATAACCCAGCGACCTTCAAGATAGACACCTAATCGTACAAAATGAAATGTCGCCGATCAATATCAACCAATCTTAGAGAGATACACCAATACAGTAACTAGTCTTCATTAGACTGGCGTTGCGGTCGCATCTCGAAGCAAAGAGGTAAATATGGTGAACTGCGTCATTCTATCTTGCCGAAATTACTCGGTTTCAAAAGAAATAACGAAAGGCATTGTCACATTTCACCGGTAAGTAATAAATATCTTTTTATGTGATTTACAAGCAAAATATTGAAAATGAAATCATTTGACAATGTAAACAGAGTGGAAAATTTCTCTATGGTCAGTTAGGGACGTCGGATAATGTCAGTATGAGATCGAATATTGACTCCTCAAATCGAATTTTGACCCGGGCGGCCGGCCATGTAAAGGAATAAGATCGCAATTGGATCGCAAGGTCAATGTGGGTCGAACTACTAATTTTAGATCGATTTAATAACATTATGGAGCAGCATCGCCTGATGTGTTCACATTTTTAACCGATTTAAAAAAAGGAAGAGGTTCTATGTTCGTCTGTATGTATTTTTATTTTAGGTTTACGAATCAAATGTTTTTTTTTATTTCTGGAAGAGAAAAGATCGAATTTAGAGGTACTTAAGGCTGCCAGCTGTTATTTAATAGTGTTATTGACTTTTGTTTATAACTTCTGGAATGAACGATAAAAACGTATATATAATTACATAAGTCCACCTATTAAAAAGAGTCAAAATGTGAATAGATTAATCGAAATTTCAGCCAGTCGGACTTATCATGTGATAAGACATGACGTCATTCTAGACTCGAATCAATTTAGGAATCGATTCTTTTCATCATGTATTTTGAAATCCCTATTTCAAGTGGCAAGTTCAGTCAAAAGTTGTCTATGGTCCAAATTGTATTTTTCACATTTTTAAGGCTAGGTTTGTATGAAGAGGCTCCTTCTGTGCCCTGTGTAATAGGGCCTATTCTGTGACAAAACCATATAAATGGGTCCACAGATCCAATCAAGGGACTCCGTATGAGACAAGTAAGTTTCTGTACATGAACAACAAAAAAAGTGTTATATCTTCCAGTTGTGTAAAAGAAAAACTTCTCAGTCATTGTTTAAAAAAGTTAGAGCCGTTTATGTTGTAAAAACCGCATATTTCGACGCTCACAAAAATCAAAACCTACAGGGTATTCAAATCTATGTTTTGAATTAATATTTAGTGTATTTCCGCTATCTTGTTGTAGGCAAATAAGTTTAAGGGCATTAAGTGCATTAAGGACATTTATGGACTTAATTTTACAAAATAGATAAAATAATAATAAATATCACTTATTTTCACTACACTCTATATTATATATATTTTTAAAAATAGTACAATTATAATCCGTTAACAACTCATAAATATTATAAAAATCTTTTAAAAATAATATGACAAAAAATTGAAAACACTTCACTAATAAAATAATAACACCCTTATTCTCACTGCACTACACTCTGTTCGACACGTGTTTCGCCTCTCAACGAGGCATCTTCAGGACGTGTTGACTCTTCGAGGTCGCTCGCAAGAATGGCTCCGCGCCGCGCCGTCACCCCTTATATACTACCGCCCGCTGCCTGTGTACGGTGCGTCATCACGTGATTGCGTCATACTTGACTCACCCATGAAGCATCGCAGCAACGGGGATGTGACGGTAGTTTGATCGTTCAGCAGCTCGTTGTCTCTGTTTTGATGTTTCATTATCTGTAAATGCTCCAAAACGTTTAGGCGAAAACCTTTTTCACATACATGTAAAATTTGGAAAGTGTGGTTGTTTTCCAAAGTGTGGCTTGTTTCCAGTAAATGTTTCGCAAAATTTGATTTTTCTGGGTGATTGTTTCTACATGCAGCTAAGTGTTCTTTGTAACGGGTATCAAAACTTCTTCCAGTTTGTCCCACGTAAACCGCGTCACATGTATCGCAGGTTAACTTGTATACTCCTGATTTTTTGCTTTTCTCTAAGGAGTCTTTTCCGTTGCACATTCGTCTCGTGTTGTGATTAGTTCGAAATGCCACATGTACATCATTTTTCCGGAGTATTTTTGCAATTCTTTCTGACGTAGTTCCCAAATATGTCAAACTCCCGACGTATTTTGTTATTCTTTCGGGTGGGCATGGGTACAGCATAGATCTCGCCATGTTTCTATTCTTCTTTCTGATTAAACTGTCTATCATTTGCTTGCTGTACCCATTCGTCACTGCTATTTGATATATTATGTTGAGTTCCTTGTTGTAGGCTTCTGGAGATAGTGGAACTACCATTAGTCTATGTACATAGCTTCTAAAAGCTGCTAATTTGTGCTGCATGGGGTGATTTGAAGACTCCGGTATTGCTATATCTGTATGTGTGGGTTTTCGATAAATTTGGAAGTCCAGTTTGTTATTTTTTCTTGTAATGGTAAGGTCCAGAAAGTTCAATGACTGATCGTCTTCCTTCTCTATCTTGAACCTTATCTTTGGGTGAATTTGGTTTATTCTATTCACATATATGTCCAGTTGACGTTGCGTACCAGTCCAACACATTATAATATCATCCACGTATCTGTAATAAAACAAAATATTAGGCTCATTAACCATATGTGTGCACTCAAACTTGTCCATGAAGTATTCTGCCATTAATGGGCTTAATGGTGACCCCATTGCCAGACCTTCTTTTTGTGTGTGTTACAAAGGACCATAAATGTCCTTAATGCCCTTAAACTTATTTGCCTACAACAAGATAGCGGAAATACACTAAATATTAATTCAAAACATAGATTTGAAGATGAATTTCCGCAAAGTAACGCCTGATTCAATCAACTATCTACAGGGTATTTCCCGTTGACATACAACTATGAAATTTGGCGAGAAGCATTGTCTTAGAGTACACATATAGGAATAAATCTGAAAAGCTGTACATTTTTATTTGAATCACAAAAAAACAGGGCCTCAAAATTCACAAAAAATGGGTTCAAAAATCAAATTGAGTAAATCGTATCATGTAAGGTATCATATAAAAGAACTTCACTAGCTCACCTTAAAACAGGTTTTTAATTATTTTAACAATTTTCGATGAATGACGAGAAAAGTAAAAAAAAAACTTTTGTCGATGATGATGATGAGTATAGAGATTTTAACAACGTACTTCCCAATTTTGTGAATTTTTCTGGATTTGTACGGAACCCTCTGTGTGCGAGCCTGACTTGCACTTGTCCGGTTTTTTTTTAATTTTAGGGACATCTTACACACTTATATTCTCTGACCCCAAACTAAGCAAAGCTTGAGATATAGCTGATATACTATATATACATAGTTTTAAATATATACTTATATGTAAAGATAGTACCTAAATAACACTCAGACACAGAACAAACTCCTATGTTCATCACATAAATGTTTGCTCTGGGTGGGGATCGAACACGCGCCTCTTTAATCCAGAAGTCAGATTCACTAAATGGTTTACTAGTAGATGGAACTGTGTCCTACCATATGGAACGCTTTTCTAGCCACTACTTACTGAAATCTATACAAAAGTCTATTTATCTGTAGTAAACTATACGAACATAATGAAAATGATAACCACTCTCATCCCAATTTGTGGTGCCTGACAAGGTCCATACTAAACTCTGGACCCAACTTTGTAACGAACATATTGTACTGTATGAGAACATACCTATCTATGAGACATGCCTAGAAACAGCTATAATCGACGACAGTAAACAGCCAGCGAAGCTTGCAAGACCACATGCACTTAGACTCGCAATAGACGATTACGAAACCGCGGACGGCGGACGCACCCATTGATTCAGTCAATAATCTTACCAAACGTTTCATAACCCTTTAAGTAACTTCAAATATCATAAACCGGTGGCTTTGAACTTGACCTCTACCGTTTTGCAACGCGTCGCTGCAGCTCGCTCGATATTACTCTACCACCACGCGCTGTGGAGAACGCACGCGGCACCATGTATCCAAACCCATTCGATAGAAAGCACTCGACTATACGTCAAGTACTTGACCGGTTATTTAAAGACACGAAAAGGAAAAAGGGACTCTCGCGACAGGACAGCAATACGTCATCGTGCTCGTCTGCCAGCTCCAGCTCTGAGAGTCGGAAGTTCAGCGTGTTTAGTCTTCGAAGTTGAAGTGTTCAGTGACTGACATTATGTACTGTGCAATTTTTATTTGTTTGCGGTCTGCTAGTCATGCTTCTTCACGACATACTCTAGAGGTGAGAATTTATTTTTTATTACCTATTAGAATACTTTCAAATAAGTATAAGTAAGTTATGTAGTTACGTAGTTTACTTTGGATTAGTTTCAACTTTCAATCAAGCCGCTTTGAGCTTCTTCGTTCATAAAATAAAATATCTTACGTAACCAAATCTACCAATTTAGGATTATGTTAAACCCAATCATAGTTTTATTATCACAATGAGATTGAGATCTCACGGAAAGGTAGTACGCTATAACTAATCTGCCAGGGTTCAGGCTTCTATTTAGTGTCAGTAAGTACCTTTATACCGTTTATTCGTTTATAATTTTATCTTTACATTAGACGTTTAATACTCCTAAACGCTAAAATTCCAGTAGAATTCGTGTAAGCTTAGCTAATTTCCTAATTGCATTTTTGAATTATTTTAAAGGTCAATTGTTCAATGTAAAATAACTACTTAATACTTTTTTAAACAATCATAAAGCATTAAACTGAACCAAACTTCTATATACTTTACACATAGCTTACTGCACCAATTAAGTCGAAAAATCGTTTCGCAAGCCCCAAGGTCGCGTTTAGAATTTATTTTTAACATTTCCCATTTCATTACACCATCGTCGTGTTTAATCTGAACTTGGGCAATTTGTCGTCAAATTTTCAAACACCCGGAGCATTTTGCAAGCAAAATGACTGAAAACTGGTTGTGATACGTGGAGCGACCTTGCGTTTTATTGACGGGCTAGCCGCTAAAGGGCTTTTGCATAATAACTCGCTTGCCGTAGGGACGGAACACGGTTAAGGTATAAGTTTATGGTACGGTATAATAATAGTAACGTTTTCTTTAGCTATCATCTTATCAGCCGTGGAATTTCCATAATATATGCTTCACTAATAGATTCCCAATAGAACCAGGCTATGTAGTTTTATCCTTTACGAAGGTACTTAAAAGGTAACGCGATATCGGTTAAGGTTACGATTACGCTACCGATGTTTACCAGTACTTACTTTATATAGCTATTTCATAACCAAAACTCGCAGCAACGCAGTGCACGTAGTAGGAAGCAATGGGTGATCTTTATCAAAAACTTAGTTTTGAATGTTGGTACCCAATGAGGTAATGTAAAAAATAATGGTACTTTTATTTTTTCTTACCAATAAAGTTTGTCGTTATGTTTTAATTGAAATAAAAGCATAACATCGCATCGTTAATTGTTATACCTGATATATTTTCAGTTATTCAATCCCTGACTCACGGTCCCTTGAAATCAAATGTCTTTGACCGCACAAGATAAGGTTAATGCAACTTATCAAAGACACAAACAAGTCGGCTTTCCGATAGTTAGTGGCAATAGCCTATTATTTATAGTTCAGTGACACTTAGAACTTTGAACTTGTGTCTTCGCTAGAAATCAAAACATAATAGAACTAAGCCTATTATGTGTTCCTACACAAAAGACACCCTGTATAATATAATAAAAGACTTGAGATTTGTAAAGAAATATAAGCCACTATGTTTTCCGATATTCTTTTTACTTTACAAAAATTGTAACCACAAAACAAATACAATCGGGTTGATTCTATTCTACTTAACGTCGTCTTGTCTCGACTATGTTTGACACTAAACTTGTGCCATCTTTTTCTAGAGAATAAATTGAAAAAAAAGCGTTTGTAGTTGTAAGGCTTTTTTATAAAGTCTACCTGAGAAACTACTACTGTTGCCTAATATTGTTTAAAAAATCTTATTCTCCTTCTCTTCTGAATGTGCGTGAAATGTTTCCATCAAAATTTTAGAGCGGAAAGTGAATTAAAATACTTTGAGTGTGACAAACTAATAAAAATTACTTAATGAAATGTAAATATTGCACTGTCCTCTCATAGATGAAGTATGGCTAGGGAAATGATAATAACACGTTCTACAATATTTTAACTCCTAACTAAAACTAATCCTATTTATGTGTTAACTATTAAAATACGAGTATGTACCTAATTCTAAAATTTTATTTAAGAAAAGGCACAGACACAAGTGTCCTGTGGTTCAGAAATGTAAAACAAAACGAAAGTCATGATCTAAAAGTGTTTAATTTATAAGCTAGTTACATTAAAGTCAGTGGAAAATTTAGCTTCAACTTTGCACAAAATCCAAAGAGCTGCCAGGACCGCTCTATCTACATTTTGCAAGAAGTATTGCCAGAGTGTAAAGATCTGAAACCGGTTGTGTTAGAGTCTCGTATATCACAACGGCGGCCTTGCGCTGTAATATGACTCGCTTACAAATCCGTAAGGGCTGTTACGTCACTATTACAGATGTTAGGTGAGACGAGTGTGCAACTTATCGATCATACTAGTAACTAGAGGTGTAAGCACGGTGTAGTCGATTTAGCAAATATATAAGTCAATACAAATTAATTGACATGGTTGTGAACATTTGAATTGACTGTAGACGATCTAGTGATATTTTTTACTTGATTGTAGATTTAGATAAATTGCATTGTACAAGTAATATAACAGGAACAGATTTCTTAGATAGATAGATAAACGCTTTACTGCACATCAAGAAATAACCATAATAAGAAGAAATAAAGATACAAAAACAGTGTAACAAAAGGCAGCCTTATCGCTAATAGCGATCTCTGTCAGGCAACCTTATGATGGAGAGGATAGATAGCGTATATAACTCAAATGGAGAGAAGTCGGGAGGAGTAATGGCAGAAAGATCGCGCAGAGTATAGCTTTTATCGGCATCCGACATAATGGAAGCTGATGAGAAATGTAAATTTAAGGCATTAAGGTCAATATTGTTAGAAGAAGTTTCTGGACGAGATATGCCAATTCCCACTGACTTCAGAAATTTCCAGACCTTAGCTGGATTCTCATCATCAACTGATGCATAAACATAGCATTGCATCCCTACACACCTTATTGCAGCGATTTTGGGCCTAAACATATTTATCGTGGTTGATCTCAGTGGGCCGCGACTTGTACTTAGTTTTGGCAATTTCTTTCAATTTCTTAGTTATTAACTACTTGTCTGTAGAAAAATCATGTATTTAGGTGATGAGAATTGCAATACCCATAATTTTCGATCAGTTTATGTCCTTGCGTAGTACCACTGCCCTCTTCATTCTGGCTGCCTTTAAACATCTGATATCACTTTTTTTTTTAATTTTGAATTACATAATATCACACTACTAATTTTAAACAATTGTCCAAATTGGTTACTTTTCCAAGCATGCTCTGCAAAATTTTATCATTACAAGTGATTGAAGTTATTTCATAGTGTGATGTGTATAAATAATTATTTTCATCTTTTGTCACATTGTCGTCTACTATGAGACGCAACACCGGTCTAACACGAATTAGTTCGCAATAATTCTGCCCTTGATAAGTCCAAGGTCACGTCAACAAAAACAACAAGCGTTTATTAATCAACAAATTTCTGGGACAGTAAAAACCGGTACTTTTGTTATTTTATGTAAAACAGTGAATAAATCTTAGTAAAACGGGTTACGCTACATTTTTTATCGGAATAATTTGACTGACATCAAATATTTCAATTCTCCTGTTAGAGTACAATTTATTAATCAAAGTACCTGCATTATTTAATTTGATTAATTTTATTGAGACATGTATTTCCTTCTCATTTAAGTAAGTACTTAAAAAATTTTACTTAGTAATTTCTGTGCTATACTTTATACTTTATGTATTTAATAAGACATTTCTGTGCCATATTCCTACCCAGTAATACCTAATTAAAGAAAAAAGTAATAAATTAAACCTAGAATAAATCCACCGAAATTCGATTTTTTTCATGACAGCTAAATACACTTTGAATAATAAAACCACTTTTCCTAATAATAAAACACGTAAAATATATAAGAATAACTAACAATAAACTATAAAGTTAACAACCTTCCCAGACCTAAATTAAATTAAACCCTAAACTTAGTAACTAAAGTAAAATTAACAAATTAAATGTTACTTACATCCGTAAAGTCAAGTTATAATTTCTGCCTACACTGTCGTTTACATTTCAAGCAGGTAACTTGTAATCTTTATTCAAGGCAAATAGGTAAAATTCAAGCGACTGAATTCTCAGGCTTTCAGCCCTCGGTAGGCTTGATAATATATTACAAATTTTATTCGGTATTTACCACATGACGGCAAAGGTTTGAGCTATTTTTGTAAAAGGTATACGAATAAAGCTCTAGGCTGAGATTTTTTCTTTACCGTGCGAAACACTATAATATGTATCAGATACTTATATACCCATGTAGCGCTTATAGCGGTGCGTAGTTTGACTAGATGTTCGTTATCGATTATCAAAGTTAAGCAACGTTCAGCACGCTCCGTCTTCGGATGAGCGATCGCGGGTGGTATTTACAACTAAGCGCTATCGTGGCTCGGGCGACACGTTAAATAGTAGGTCCCGGTTACTTTAACCGTTTAGATATGCATGAGAACTCTGACACCCGGCCTACACTTAAACTTACTTACTTTTATACACCGCTGAATGCATGTTTACAAAGCATATAATTATTGCAAAATGCAACGTTGTGTGAGTGCATATGATTAAGTTGCGCTCAGGCGGATTTGACTAGGTGTTTGTCAACGATCGTCGAAGTTAAGCAACGTTTAACACGGTCAGTCTTCGGATGGGTGACCGCGGGTAGCATTTATGACTACCGTGGCTCAGATAGCACGCGGAATTGTGGGTTCCGGTTATATTAGCAGTTAAATGATTTTTATCGTGCTTCACACACTAGGTGTATAGAAACTTTCTTTTTGTGATAAACATTTCAAAAATTGACGCATTCGCAAGATTTGAACCTGCATCTCTCTGGGATTTCGGCGCAGATGCTTTGTCCAAATTAAGCTAGAACGTTATCTTCGAATTATTGAAAGTGGTTTATCAATTTTACCAACTACTACATTGTTGGAAGGGCCATCTTGGTATCTAACATATAGTCGTCTAGGTATATAACATATCGCCTATTGTTCCGAAGCGCGTGTAGTAGTAGAGCAAAAAAACTCGTATGATATGTTGTTAGATACTGTAAGGGGGGGGGGGCGTTTTATTTTATAAACACAAACAAAATCCAGCAAATAGTACAAGAAGAAAGAAAAAAAAAAAAAAGCCTGGCGCGAATTGTCGGATTGCCTCAGAGAGCTAAAGCCGGATGGGCTTTGTTCCCGGTTTACAATAAAAGAATCAAAATTACAAAAAAGTTAAAAACAAAAGTTAAGTTGAGACGTTTCTAAAGTAAAAAAAAATCTAGTCCAAAATGTATATTTCGACAGCTCGGATCATTTCCCATCGATTGGCATTGAAAACAAAAAAAAATAATAAATGGGCGACAAAAATTTTAGTGGGCACGATTGAATTAACAAACGGCCTCGATGGCTCCGGAAAGGTTAAAAACACTAATTTAGAAGTTTAAACTGCCGCCCGATTGATAAATGGTCCGAGAACTGGCAATTTGGAAAAAAAAAACACTAAAAAGGCGGCGGAACACTTTTAAGTTATCATACACCAAGTTGTAGAAAATATTCATAAAGAAACATGGTAATAAAACTATTCAAGACAACGCAATTAAGTACAAGCCGCTACAAATTAATCAGATATCCATACAGGGTAATCTCATCAAAATGGTTTCCCTAGAAGAGGAAAGAAACCTAGTAATAAAACAATTCAAGACAACGTAATTAAGCACAAGCCGCTACAAATTAATCAGATATCTATACAGGGTAATCTCATCAAAATGGTTTCCCTAGAAGAGGAAAGAAACCTGGTAATAAAACAATTCAAGACAACGTAATTAAGCACAAGCCGCTACAAATTAATCAGATATCTATACAGGGTAATCTCATCAAAATGGTTTCCCTAGAAGAGGAAAGAAACCTGGTAATAAAACAATTCAAGACAACGTAATTAAGCACAAGCCGCTACAAATTAATCAGATATCTATACAGGGTAATCTCATCAAAATGGTTTTCCTAGAAGAGGAATTCTTAGACGTTCACAATACAATCAGACTACAATATCAAATAACACCGATATAGTTGCATAAATCCAGATTTAAATTGGATTTAATTTAAGTTACACGCTATCACCACTCAATCAGACAAGAACATTAAATATTAATACTGCGAGGTGAAATATTAATATTTACATTAGGTATAAAGTAAAGTAACTTACTCCGTTGATACTAAATTACATTACCAGACTCATTCCGGGGAAAGGAATCCTAGGATCCTTTCTCGTACAATCAATTTACAGTCTCGGAATGACTCGCTAAAGTTTAGACACACACAGTACACATCGCTTAAACACTTATACTATGGTTGAAGCTTCAGACCAGGTACAGAAACAGGATAGACGTTTTATATCAGCTATAACATTTCAAAGCGATGCCATAAAAAGCCCAGAAGGGGAGTGATTCAAAGGTTGAAGGTAGGTTGAGATGTTTCACCGTTATGCGTGGCAGCCCCAGTTTGCAGGTACACCTTGGTTTGATTGAAGTTAAGGGATGAAGAACAAAAAAAACAACAGGCACCGATTCGTAAGTCGGCCCAGTCGCAGCGTGCAGAGCAGAAAATTCTCTTTTGTAAAATATTAAAAGGCTACATACTTCAGGAGGGCGAAGGTAGGTACTTAGGTTTGCCGTGCAGGTCTTGGCGGTACTGTCAGAACGTCTGCGAGTGCGGCACGTGCATACGCCAGTTGCCGTATCACATCACCGGACCAAATCACCGGGTCAAATCACCTCCCTATCCAAGAAAAAAACGCTTTTAGTACGAGTCACCAAGCCAGAAAACACGCACGGCCACGCAGCACGCATAGTCAAACCAATGAAAAAGCTACTCACCGCTTTATCAGGAGGATTTGAGCGATGGCGGCCTCAGCTCCGGGCACGGCAGTAAAGTCCGATATGTAACTTCTTTTTGCGCCGACACGCCACCCAACCTCTCAGCTTAAAGCCCTTTTTTCGACAGACAATGCCACGGCGAGTCATTTCTACGCAATTGCCTTCAAATGGCGGCTTTTCCGGGTTAACCAGAGGTCATCGGCTTCATAGAATTGGCAATAGATCCTGTTTGTTTATGGTCCAAAACCATAGTAAAACCAAAAAAGCTCTCCTCATACTGCCAGCCAAACGTCAAACCCACAGCCTAATCGATCGTTTGATGGTCGACCACAGACAATTTAACTGGGCAACACCATAATTAAAAAACTCGCGGACGTCAAAGTCAGAGAAGTGTCACCGCTTGTGTCAGCCCATACAAATACGATATAAATGGATTTGTACAAACAGTGATGAAACAATGTTTTTTAGAATGTTTTAGTGGATTAAATGCAACAACCAGTTTACAAACTGCGGAGTAATAAAACAAAACCATGTGAATGGGTCCACAGATCCAATCAAGGGACTCCGTATGCGACAAGTAAGTTTCTTTACATGAACAACAAAAAAAAGTGTTACAATACCTAGCGAGACATCTTGACAGGTTATCTCGAAAACAGGTAAATTATTATTATGAATAAATTTAGTGTTAATAACAATACTTTGCCAAGATATTCATGTCGTAGTAGTGAATAAATGGAATCCTTACAAAAATATCCTAAAATAATAAGTTTTAGTCCTAGGCTCAAAAACGTACCTACTGATGATTATTTTTGACTAATTTATTAATATTAAAACTTTGAATAATAAATGCAATCAATACAAATGAGCAATACCTACAAAAGCTAAGATTCCAAAGTTGTTAAATTAAATCCAAAAGAACTCACTAATACGTGACCGGGATTTGAACCCTTGACCTTACAATTCTTAAGCGTGCTTTCTCCCACTAAGATACTATAGATCGAGTAGAGCTACGAGTGTGATTCGTTAAAAATAAAACCGGACAAGTGCGAGTCAGGCTCGCACACCGAGGTTTCCGTACAAATCCAGAAAATTTCACAAAATTGGGAAATAAGTTATTGGAATCTCTATACAAGAATCATCGACAAAAAGTTTTTTTCTTTCAATTTTCTCGTCATACATCGAAAATTACACATTGTTAAAATAATTTAACACGTGTTTTAACGTTTGTGCTAACGAAGCTCTATTATATGCTACCATACATGATACGATTTACTCACTTTGAATTTCGAATCCATATTTTGTGGATCTAGGCTCTATTTTTTGTGATATAAATAAAAATGTACAGTTTTCAGATTTATTCCTATGATTATGTGTACTCTGAGACGACGCTTCTCGCCAAATTTCATATTTGTATGTCAACGGGAAGTACATACAGGTTTTAATTTTTGTGAGTGTCGAAATATGCGTTTTTTACGATATAAACGGCTCTAAATTTTTTATACAATAACTAAGAAGTTTTTCTTTTACACAACTGCAAGAGACCATAGATATACAAAGAACTTTACAGACGTATAAAGTTTAAATTTCAACTCTATACCTTTACGCGTTCCTAAGATAAAAACTTGACATACGGACAGACGGATAACAAAGTGTTCCTATAAGGATTCTCTTTATTCCTTTTGAGGTATGGAACCCTAAAAAAATTATAGGCATTACTTTCAAACCAAACAATTTGCGCATCGACTTTTGTACCATTAAACAAGATTATTGTCTCAATTAACCTGTTTCATATCTCGTCATATTGATCGAGTGAACATTTGCTTCAAACGTGATAATAATCTTATTTCCGCCTCTTCTCAATCGATTTAGTATAAGAACAACCTTTGAAAGAAAGCACATTTCAGAAATCGGTAACTGAATTGTCTTAAAAGCTTATTTCGAAGAAAGAATGACGCTAAGTATACGCATCAGGGTGAAGATCAAATATAATTATGTGGACAATGAATATTAAATATCGTAAAAAATGACCAACAAATAGGTAAGGTTACGTTTAAAAAACTGCGGCATTTATCCGATGTAATGAAACGAAATGAATTTAAATTAATTGGGATTACCGACGTTTCTTCTCATAAATATTAATCAAATGCTAATGAATAAAAATTACTGATTCTTTTATTTGTTTGTATATCAATGGTTTTGTTTGGCTGTAAGATCTAACTTGGATTGAAAAGTAACTAACATTTTTAGGGTTCTGCACCTCAAAAGGAAAAAACGGAACCCTTACTTTAGGATCACTTTGTTGTCCGTCTGTCCGTCTGTGTGTATGTCAAGACTCTTTATCTCGGGAACGCGTAAAGATATCGAGTTGAAATTTAAACTGTATACGTATATCTATAGTATCTTGCAGTTGTGTAAAAGAAAAACTTCTCAGTTATCGTTTAAAAAATTTAGAGCCGTTTATGTCGTAAAAAACCGCATATTTCGACACTTACAAAAATCAAAACCTACCCCTGTAGGTACTTTCCGTTGATATAGAACTATGAAATTTGGTGAGAAGCATTGAGTCAGAGTACACATATAGGAACAAATCTGAAAACTGTATATTTTTATTTGAATCACAATAAAATAGGGCCTCAAAATTCACAAAATTTGGGTTCAAAATTCAAAGTGAGTAAATCGTATCATGTAAGGTATCATATAAAAGAACTTCATTAGCACATGCTAAAAAAGGTTTTTAATTATTTAAACAATGTGTAATTTTCGGTGTATAACGAGAAAAACGAAAATAAAACCTTTTTTGTAGATGGTTATATTATCGTATAGAGATTTTAACAACTTGCTTCCCAATTTTGTGAAATTTTCGGGATTTGTACGGAACCCTGGGTGTGCGAGCCTGACTCGCAATTGTCCGGGTTTTAGGTATACACCTGCTAATGCCTTGTGTTAATGTTGGCTTTTGTCGCAATTTTTTATCTCTTTTTGCACAAGTGTTTTTGTCGCCTTGTATACTTGTTATTAGAAATATTTTGTTCATTAATTCGGCAGCCATATCCATACTACAACAAGCTATTATAAGTATGCAGACAAAAATATGCTCAAGTCGAAAATAGAAGGTGTTTTTCAAATGTATCCATGGCAACAAATATCTTTGCGTCATACAAGTAACTATTCTTAGCATACCAATAAGTGAAGCTTGTTATAACTTTTGACATTCTTTTAAAATTTAGGAAATAATAGAATGTTTGATTTAACAGTAAGGTCGTGTAAAGTTCAAAGTAGAATTTAAAAGTTACTTACTGAAATATGGCACATATGTATGCATATCAATATGAACCAGCATTGTAATGCAATGGGTACTATAAATACAGTACATGGATCGGCCTTTCAGTAGTCCACTGCTGAGCGTAGGGTTACTAGCGAAGAGCGATTGGGCTATATTCATCACTCTAGTACTGTAAATATATGTAGTAATTTATTAACACGGGCTAGAATATGGACCCACGATCTCTCGCACGGCATAGATACATCTGTCTGGTAACAAACGAAGCTTAAAAAATTCCTAAAATTTCTGTTGCGACGATTACGATGCATTTCGGGAGAGGTGGCAGGAAGAGACAATAGAACGCATCACATGTGAAGTGGGTAGGAAAGGCCCAGTAGTGGGGCTGTCTTTACAGATTAGAGAAAAAAGTTTCTTTATAGTAAATAAATATTAAGAGACATCTTACACACGATCTCTGACCCCAAACTAAGCAAAGCTTGTGTTATGGCTGATACTGAGATGATACTGACCAGAGACTGATATACTACATGTACATAATTTTAAATACATACTTATATAGATAGTACCTAAATAACACCCAGACTACAGAATACCTATGTTCATCACATAAATATTTGCCTTGGGTGGGGATCGAACCCACGCGCGCCACGCCTCTGTGATCCAGAAGTCAGAGTCACTAACCACTGAGCCACCGAGGCAGTCAAAGTCTTTGTTTGTAGCTTACAAATAAAAATAGACAAATAATTTGGTAAGCCAATGCTATCCAGACAGACAGAGAGATAACTACTTTAAATGACTAAAATTACATCTACGAGTAAGTATTGGTTCTATGGTTAAGAACAATGTTTACCGAGGCTGAAGTTAATTCACAAAATAAACAGGACATTTAAAGTTTTTTTTTAACTTATTTAATAAGTCATTTTCATTTATGTTTTGTAATAAAATTTTGGTAGTGGGTGGTTGATTTTATTAACGACCTATCTTTTTGAATCAGAAATATTTGTGACTGAGTACATTTTGTATTTTAGTTTTTATCTTATTTTTATATCAAATCCAAAAAATCATGAAAATTCCGATGTCTCAATTTTCGAGATATTTATCTGTGACAACGTTATTTCATTAAAATAAATAAGTTAAAAAAGTTTGAAGAGGGTTACCAATTGTCTATTGGAGAATCTCGACAGCTCAAATCGTTCTAGGAAAGAATAAAGGAAATATTTATTCGCAGAAATCAATGTAACAATAAACTCAATTTTCTTGTAGAACTGATAAAGCAATTCAGTATTAATACAATACAATTTCATCGGACACCAAAAACATTGCAATATTAAACCAAATAGCAAGGATAAATTGAAATCACGCAGGCAATTATTTTAAAAACTTTTGGTCCCTAAATTAGTATGCCTACTTATTATCATTTCAGCTACATGACGCCCACCGTTGGATCTATGTCCAGCAGTTGACTTCTCCTATAAATCTTTTATAAAAATCAGTCGGAAGAGACTTGTATCCAGCGCGATCATGCGGTGTTAACTTCGCCAGTCCATCTTTTGGGTGGACGTCTTACGTTTGCCCGCAAGTCGTCTCTACTCGAGAATATTTTGATCCTAAATGTCATTAGTCATGCGTGCTATGTGCCCTGTCTGCCGATGTTCCAACTTTCCAATCGGTTGAGCTTGCGGGTAATATTAAGTTCTTCAATAGATCTTTTCGTTTGTGATTCGATCTCGCAACAACTCCGAGTAGGTATAGACATCTCCTGAGCTCGTTGAGTTACTTTGAATTTAGTAATATGGTTCATAGCTGAAAATATCATTGGTGACACACACTGGTCACACTTTCAAGTTGCTACGCTTAAGTATAATACATATATGTCGAGAAGACGTTACGAAATTTCTGAAAGTCCAACATCTAGCTTTTAGGATTTAGTGATTAACCTTTTTTGAAGATTTTTTTAGATAACGATGAAATAAATTTCTGTCGCTCCTGAAATGATTATAAGTAGGTACATTTTTTGTAGATGTAGATATACGAGTAAACCCTGCCGGCATCGGCATAACGTATTTATAGCGGACGGAGGAAAATAAATCTAATGCTATGAAACATGCAAAAGTACCCTTTACTGGAATTCTTTTTATTGATTCATAAAGGACACTCCAATCTTGCAGATATATAAAAACAAGTTTACTAAGAAAAACAAGAGAAAAGTTTCATCTTCACTATCATTTCAAAGATTTTTGTAAATTGTGTTGAAAATTTGCACTGTACTAAGTCAAATTTGTTCACCTCAGGTACTATAAAGTAAGTAACCATCAACTCTGACTCTGAGATATTTAAAAAAATTAGGCTATTCCAAACATACTCTGGAAGGTCAATGAACTTTTGAAATAGATCAATTCTTTTTCGGGGTTTTATTCATAACTCTGGCTATCGAGTTACCCAAGTTTTGCGTGACTCATCGCGTTTCGTGACAACAGTTATGTTAAACAGTGGACTATTGCAATGAAGGATTGAATTGAATTGAAAGGGCAGTACAAGTAAGTATAGGTAACATATAGCACGATAACGCAGCCTAACTCATACGAGTATATTGAAAACTCAAAGAAATTAATATTGAAAATATTATTTTATAGTTCCTTTCTGTAGAGCTGAGAGGAACTCCTATATTGTCTCAGCCAATTATCTCAGAAGCTAGAAAAGTGCGAACTCGAGGCCGCAAAAAAATGTTTGTTTGGAAAATATTTTCTCTCCGAGGTCTGCAACTCTTCAAGGATACGCTCTACAAAGCATTGCCTTGAAGCGTCTCGCTTTAGAGAAATCATTATTTTTGTTATACAAGACTTGAAATAATATTTTAAAATTGTATTTACAAGAAATGTCACGTCTACAAAGAGTATAGCAGTGTAGACGACATTATAGATATTATAATAATTATTCAGGTTTGAAATATCTGTATAAATAACAGATTAATAATGTTGCTGTCACTTCAGGCAATTCTCAACAGTAAAATCATTAAAATGCATGGAAAATCGTTCCAAGCTGCTGTCAAAATAAAACTGTCTAATACGTATTGGAATTTGACGTTGCTTGTCTAAAAATCGACACGGAATTAAGGTATATTTTTCACGTCTCTTTCTAACTCGTGCCATATTAAATCAATTCACATCTTTCAGATTTTCGATCGACCACATTATTTTTATGGTATATCTGTGGAAATAACAGAAATATTGGAATAGAGTTTTTGGGGTTCATGATACGACGCCATACAGTGGATTTATCGTCGACCCCCGGATCTTCCTGTGTGCTCATCTATCTAGTGGAAAAAATACTTGTAGAGTTTCTCGGCGATCACCAAGTATTTGATGTATTTGCCAATAAGATTAATTGTAATATTACATTTAGGTGATTTGAGTAGACGAGTTATTAATACTGCGGCTCGGGGACAACTGGACAACTGCCTAGCGATATGTACATTGTACACGTGCTATTCATTATAAAGCATTGTCAGCATTTTGTGGCACCATAGAGTTTTACGTGAGTTTGACAAAAAATATCTTAAAATTATTTTCTTTCTCGGGTCAGACTCGTGGTCACGCCGTTTTGCTTTGACTACTCTGACCACGAGTAATTTATCATATTCGCGGTTACACTTTTAGATTGACCATAGTCCCTAGTCCAGGTTTTACTTAGTTTACATTCGCGTTCGCGATTGACTCTAAACATTTTGGTTAGTTCTTCCTCGTTTCCGCCAGGAGTGTAAAAAATGTATAAAGTCCTACGGGATCAACTGTAGTTTCAATTTACGTATAAACTTGTACTAACCCTTCTGGCAATACTGTTTCTGGTCTATGGTATCTCACGATGTCTTAGCGAGAAATACCACACATGTAGGCGCATAGTAACGGAAAATTTCACAAATGGCCAGTGAGCGTTCCCTCCATTCGAGTGCGGTTGCGCAGTGCACTGGAAGGTTCGAGGCGACCTCCGAGCTCGCTCACCGTGACGGGACTGGACTTCACGGACACGTGCGTGTGTGTGTGTTCTAGTGACTGACTGTTGCACTGGCCGAAATATTCGAGAATATTATTTATTGTACACCAGCTTTTGCCCGCGGCTTCATCTGCGTAGTTGATAGCATTCCCAGCGTGCTAATTGTATATACTGTATTATTTGGTCTGAGGCTGTATGACGTTTCTCATTGTAAGTACTTGTATGTATGTACCTATATAATTCAAAAAGAGACTATCTAAC
The DNA here is from genome assembly GCA_949316475.1 of Hypomecis punctinalis. Lineage (NCBI taxonomy): Eukaryota > Metazoa > Arthropoda > Insecta > Lepidoptera > Geometridae > Hypomecis > Hypomecis punctinalis. The sequence continues at coordinate 26,233,258 of OX438805.1, forward strand.
TTGCAAGCGTGTGAAAGTAAAAGGAATTACAAAAATTCACAAATCTACAGCTAGATTTATGTCAGAACTATAAAGTACCGTGTGAACACTTCTTATTCATTGAAATTCTGTATTATTTTTCGTCACATCACTTAATAATGATGGGTGTTGATCCGCCTGGGGAAATACCTCAGAAACTAGTTAAAATACCATTTAAGCAGTACTTTGTAACAATATATTTATCACATAACAAACACACAATCATTCCTTTTTGAAATTCTACTAAAATTAAACCCATAAGAGCTCAGCTGAAAGAAAAAATCAATATTTAGGAAAATAGGTCATTTATTTAAAAAAATATCTTATACCTATGTAGGCAAGTGGGACAGCTACAGTAAGGCGAATGATTTGTTCCACTCTTTGTACATTTCCATAAATATGACGATACATTTTCAATCAATATCTTCTGGATATTGTATCTGAAGTATCTTCAAACATGTAGAGCATGAAATTCGTGTCAAAGTAGCCATATTTGCCTAAGTAAACAACATAAATCCTGTTCCAATAGTATAAACCATTGTATTCCCGGACAATAACATAATTTCGTTTCCTCCTACATTTGTGTCCATTTTATCCCGTGATAAAATTTTCCTAGTAAATTTTCCGCATACCTTTCAGAGACATTTTGCCTCTTTGCTACAAATATTGGTTTGAAAAATAATTTAGGATTTTAACGCTTGATATTTTAGTAAGAAAAGAAATTGGGTGATGCGATTGTGCCGATGTTTGAACAGTTGTCTGAAGGTCTGGTCGCCTTGACTAAAATGCTGGCTTTATTTGCCTAGCAATAGAATAATTTCCGTTTTTTTAGGGTTCCGTACCTTTTTTTTTATTTTAAGTAGTTTTGCGTTTGACTACACACTGCCTGATGCTAAGCAGATATGTGGTCTAGGAAGTAGCACGCTTACCTAGAAGATACCTATTTACTCGAGATTTGAAGACACCTACATTGTACTTTAACGGAAAGACAGACTCAGGCAAAGCGTTCCACATTCTGGCAGTTCGTATGAGGAATGTGGACTCAAAACGCTTGGTTCTAACGCGTATAAAATGAAAAAAAAAACCGGACAAGTGCGAGTCAGGCTCGCACACCGAGGGTTCCGTACAAATCCAGAAAACTTCACAAAATTGGGAAGTAAGTTGTTAAAATCTCTATACTATATCATCGACAAATAAGGTTTTTTTTTTTCACTTTTCTCGTCCTACATTAAAAATTACACATTGTTAAAAAATTAAAAAGCTGTTTTAGCATGTGCTGGCATGCTGGCTGCATGGCAAAGTCTTATACAGCAGGGAGTACAGAATACTTACGTAAACGTCATCAAAAAGATCTACAGTGAGAGTAAAGCTAGCATCAAGTTGGAATCTCTGGGGGATACTTTTCCAATTGGCAGGGGAGTCAGGCAAGGTGACCCTCTCGCACCAAAGTTATTTTCAGCAGTACTGGAACAAATGTTTCGAAAATTGGATTGGAAGCATCTAGGGCTAAACATAAACGGATCGCGACTGAACCATCTAAGATTTGCTGATGATCTGGTCATATTGGAGGAGAATCAAAAAATATGAATTTGGTTAAATATTGACTTAACTGACATTTTATATAAGTAATAAATAATTATTATTTTATTGTAAAATGAAATCCATCGTTTATAACAATTGTTTTAGTAATTTATTTTGACGTCAATTCAATTCTAATTCTAATGTAATATTTTAAAAATAATGATGCCATTTTATCGTATCATTGAATTTTTAAGTTAGTTTAAGATTAAGTAGTTCTTAAGCAATTACTGTAAATGACTTGCCCAATATGACGAGATGTTATAAGGCCAATAAATTACTTTACTTTACTTTACTTTACTAGAATCCAAAATTACTGGAATCCATGGTACAAACCCTAGCAGACAGAAGTCGTGAAGTGGGTTTGGAAATGAACTCGAGCAAAACAAAAATGATGACAAACGCAACAGCAGCAGACATAATTGTTAACGGACAAAAACTTGAATATGTCGAGGAATATGTATATCTGGGTCAGATCATTTCTACAAGCAACCAAATGTCCAAAGAAATTGACAAAAGAATCGCTACGGGGTGGAAAAAGTTTTGGGCCTTGAATGAAAGAATGAAAAGCAAGGAACTCAGCATTAAGATCAAGAAAAAAACTTTTGATACATGCATTCTTCCTTGCATCACATACGGCTGTGAAACCTGGGCTTTGACAAAAAACCAAAGGGAAAAGCTTGCGAAATGTCAACGAGCCATGGAAAGGAGCATATTGGGGCTAAAGTTAAAGGATAGAGTCAGGAGTGTGGATATTAGACGCAAAACTAAACTCACAGACATCCTCACACATATTGACCAACTAAAATGGAGATGGACAGGGCATATGCTCCGTTGTAAGCATGAAAAATGGAGCAAGCATGTAACAGTCTGGTATCCAAGAGACGGGTCAAGAAGCCGAGGTCGCAAAGCGAGAAGATGGGAAGATGATCTGAAGTTGACTCTGGGTCCCCTTTGGCTAAGAATTGCAACCGATAGAAAACAGTGGAAGACGTTGGAGGAGGCCTATGCCGTAAGGCACACCGAAATTAGGGACTTATTATGATCGATGCACTAGTGATTAAATAGTAAAACGAATAATTGTAAAATTTCGGAATTAAAGGCTTATTATTATTATTATTTAGCATGTGCTAGAAGCTTTTTTATAAGATACCCTACATGATACGATTTACTCACTTTGAATTTTCAACCCACGTTTTGTAATTTTTTTTTTGTGATTTAAATAAAAATGTACGGTTTCCATATTTATTCCTGTATGTGTTCTCTAAGACAATGCTTCTCGTCAAATTTTATAGTTCTAAGTCAACGGGAAGTACCATGTAGGTTTTTGATTTTTGTGAGTGTCAAAATATGCGGTTTTTACGACATAAACGGCTCTAACTTTTTTAAACGATAACTGAGAAGTTTTTCTTTTACACAACTGCAACAGATCATAGATATACGTATACAGTTTAAATTTCAACTCGTTATCTTTACGCGTTCTCGAGATAAAGAGTCTTGACATACACACATACGGACAGACGGACAGCATTGTCTCAGAGTACAGATATAGGAATAAATCTAAAAACTGTACATTTTTATTGTACTGTAAATCACAAAAAATAGAGCCTCAAAATTCACAAAATATGGGTTCAAAATTAAAAACTGTACATTTTTATTGTACTGTAAATCACAAAAAATAGAGCCTCAAAATTCACAAAATATGGGTTCAAAATTCAAAGTGAGTAAATCGTATCATGTGAGATATCATATATAAGAACTTCATTAGCACATGCTAAAACAGGTTTTTAATTATTTTAACAATGTGTAATTTTTGATGTATGGCGAGAAAAGTGAAAAAAAAACTTTTTTTCGATGGTATAGAAATTTTATCAACTTACTTCCCAATTCTGTGATTTTTTTTGGATTTGTACGAAACCCTTGGTGTGCGAACCTGACTTGCACTTGTCCGGGTTTTTTTATTTAAATTGAAAACATATTTTATCTAACAGCTCTTTGTAAAGATAAATTTTTAAAATTTCGAGTCGTAACCACAACCACTACGACCAACTACCAATTACTACCAACGCTGTGTTGGATATTGGTAAACACTTCAACTATTTTGGCGTAGAGTCATAGTGCGGTCTAACTTAATTGGTAAAGCATCCGGATAAAACCGATCACGACAAAATTTTGAATAATTTATCACAAAAATATCTCTTTGAGGTACTCGTAATCCTACCGCGAAAACACTATATTTAAAGTTGCGACACATAAGTCTTTAATAAACACTACGATTATTTGGCCACCATTTTGTATAGCAGAAAGCAATTTTGATTTATTTTTTCTCAAATTTACAGCTTTAGTGTCGTCGTATCGGCCAAACCACATTACAGAGTTACTGATAATCAATTAGTATTCTTTTAGAGGCTTATTCTGTACATCAAAACTAACAACATTCATTGTTCAACGACTTCCATCGAATCTCAAAAAAAAAATACTGTTCCATAGAGCTTTTTTTGACCGTTGACAAAAGTCGCAAGACAAAAGTTGTTAGTTTTGATGAACAGAATAAGCCCCTAAAACGGATGCTAATTGATTATTAGTGATCCTGTACAAGTTTTGCCATATCTTTGATTTTTGTACAAAGAACTGCGTAGATTAATAGATTAATAGCTGTGCTGCTGCTGATCAATTAATAGCAGAGCTGTATTATATAAACAATACACATAATAAAAACATTCCACTATTATTATTATCTGTCATCTTTAATAGTTTATATTTCTAATAACAAAAAACGTCTAATAATTGTTTTCCTTTTGTTACAGAGTCGTCAATCAGCACCTGGACTGCAACATCCAATTAAACCTAAGATATGATTATGTTAATTATAGTTTAACATTAAATCTAGGTAAATAAAAGACACGCTAATTACAGTGATTGACATCCATTAATCAGAAAAGATCGTCAGATGTTAACAATGGTTATTTTAGCAATTAGAACGAACAATTCTTGTAAACATTTTAATTATATACCTCGTTATGAACACGTGTGGGTTTAATAAGGAATATGCATATCATTTAGAACTGAGCCATTTTTATACAATGTTTAAGATTATTTAGTTATGACTGCTAAAGTATATTTCTTATTGATATCAAGGATAATTGTTAAAAAGATCGAAAAAATCCGGGGCAATCAACACTATGCCTACACACATTATTATAACAGTATGATCATCGCCATGGCATTATTTTCTTTTCTAAAATTGATGAATATGACCAATAGCGTCGCTTTTAGTGACATCGAAATGCACCAATGCGCCATCACGTTCCAAGGACGTGATAGCCAATAGCCATAGCTGATGGTGCCACAGAATAGAGATATAAGTTACTACTTATAGCAGGTGCCCCGGTTGTGGCTATTGATCCGGTTGTTGCCATTTTGGTTTCAAAATTATTGCATAAATGGTAATTTCAAACAATGTAACAACATAAACAATGTTTGTGGGAATCTCCAATTATATTTTTTTCATATTATTTTAACATTAAATTCATCTTAATTATTCGTTAAAATTCAAAGTAGCCACAAATGATACTAAGATGGCCTCAACCGGGGCACCTGCCCTACGTCGCATAGTAACGTCATTCGTAAAGTCCGTTCATAGTTATTTTTGACTGCCTCGGTGGCTCAGTGGTTAGTGACCCTAACTTCTGGGTCAAAGAGGCGTGGGTTCGATCCCCATCCAAGGCAAATATTTATGTGATGAACATAAGTGTTTCCTCTGTGTCTGGGTGTTATTTAGTTACTTTAGGTATCTATATGAGTATGTATTTAAAAATAAGTATATGTAGTATATCAGTCTCTGGCAGCAATATCACAAGCTTTGCTTAGTTTGGGGTCAGAAGCCGTGTGTAAGATGTCCCAAAAATATTTATTATTATTTATTTATTTACCTCTTACATTTGTTAGTGTCTCTGTCGAACCTGTGATGGTGTGTAATGACTAGACACAGACAGCAAAAAACAGCTAGAAATGTCAGAGGTTAAATTACTGTGAACGGAATGTACCCTTCGCCTCGTTTGAACCGTCCGGATTTAATTGTCATTTTTAATATAAGATATATATAATTTTATATGTAAGAAAAATCGTGCATATTTCTTATTGTATTAAAAGTCTGTTATTTTTATACCTAAGTCAATTCGTTCGTTTAATCATACCTGCACTTAACCTGTCACTTTTTCACTAAGACGTTTGCGGGTAAAATTGTTAGTTAATAAAGTTTAATAAAAATATATTGTTGGTTTGAGTTCACGTAGTTCGTAGAGTTCAGTTAGGATATTAATTGAATATTTCTTTACAATCAAATAAAATTAAGTAAATTCCAGTTATTATAATGCCTTCAACGAATTGCTGATCTGGGAGCATGGTATTGCCCCCGCCAAGGCAATCCAAGCAAAGCGACGCGCAAAGGCTCTATCTACCTCTTATCGAAGCGGTTCGACGGTACTTTGGTTTATAGTATGCTAGATAAAAGAAATTCTCTGGTAATAGGCTCAATCTTAGAGGCGCCATAGTAAATTTAATAACAACGTAAAATAGTGTTCTCTCTATCAAATGCATATAGTGAAAAGAAACAGGGCTACTCTGAAATTATGATCATACCTCTAAAATTTGGCCTATTATGTCCATAGCGGCATAGCTATGATGTACGGGTACTTACCCGTACAACGTAGCTAAGCCGCTAACCCGATGTTTTCCCGGGTACTTACTCATACAACGTAGCTAAGCCGCTCACCCGATGTTTTCCCGGGTACTTACTCATACAACGTAGCTAAGCCGCTAACCCGATGTTTTCCCGGGTACTTACTCATACAACGTAGCTAAGCCGCTAACCCGATGTTTTCCCGGGTACTTACTCATACAACGTAGCTAAGCCGCTCACCCGATGTTTTCCCGGGTACTTACTCATACAACGTAGCTAAGCCGCTCACCCGATGTTTTCCCGGGTACTTACTCATACAACGTAGCTAAGCCGCTCACCCGATGTTTTCCCGGGTACTTACTCATACAACGTAGCTAAGCCGCTCACCCGATGTTTTCCCGGGTACTTACTCATACAACGTAGCTAAGCCGCTCACCCGATGTTTTCCCGGGTACTTACTCATACAACGTAGCTAAGCCGCTCACCCGATGTTTTCCCGGGTACTTACTCATACAACGTAGCTAAGCCGCTCACCCGATGTTTTCCCGGGTACTTACTCATACAACGTAGCTAAGCCGCTCACCCGATGTTTTCCCGGGTACTTACTCATACAACGTAGCTAAGCCGCTCACCCGATGTTTTCCCGGGTACTTACTCATACAACGTAGCTAAGCCGCTCACCCGATGTTTTCCCGGGTACTTACTCATACAACGTAGCTAAGCCGCTAACCCGATGTTTTCCCGGGTACTTACTCATACAACGTAGCTAAGCCGCTAACCCGATGTTTTCCCGGGTACTTACTCATACAACGTAGCTAAGCCGCTAACCCGATGTTTTCCCGGGTACTTACTCATACAACGTAGCTAAGCCGCTAACCCGATGTTTTCCCGGGTACTTACTCATACAACGTAGCTAAGCCGCTAACCCGATGTTTTCCCGGGTACTTACTCATACAACGTAGCTAAGCCGCTAACCCGATGTTTTCCCGGGTACTTACTCATACAACGTAGCTAAGCCGCGCTTATATTGACTAAAGTGTAGAGTTCCTTGGCTCTACATGAGATCTGATAACTTTTTGATAGTGCGAACTGTAGTCTCGTCTTAGCAACATTTTACACCTTCCAACTTCATCATCAGATCAGTTCCATGGTACCATATCATTGCATTGCCACACGTGGGTCACATATGCGTGCAAAATTTCAACTCAATCCAAAACCGAAAAGTTGGTACAAACCGGAAAGTATAACGTTCATAGGTACATAGGTACATCCATTGCAAGTTAAATAAAAAAGTTAAATTGAGCTCCGTTTGAAGGAGTATACTATACAGTCGCAGCCTGTATACGTAGGCATTTGACAATAACAAAATATTCCATTAAGATAAAAACCTTCAGCTATTTTGGTTTAAGTCAATATTATGACTCTTAATGCCTAATTAATGTTTTTGATAATTACAATGTATTACATTTATATTGACCCAGATTTAGGAAATGAAATAATCTATTACACTTCTATCACATTGTGTGATTATGTTTCAATACAGGGTCGAAAAACATCGAAACTAGTTTAGAATAACTAAATACTTCATCATTTATCTATCAGCCATAGGAAACCCACTGCTAAACACGGGCATACCCATAATGGGTGGCAATATTATCCACCATGCTGGCCCAGGTTGGTATGTTCCACAAAAAAAAATCTACAGACGTATTTAAGTTACCTCTCCTCATTTACATGGAAAAGTCAAAGGAGTAAAATTCCGTACAAGGAACTATGTAGTTGGTACACAGCCTCACGATTTTATGGCCATTGATACAGCTAGCCCATCACGGCTTGTTTTCTATGAAGTGTCATAAAAATCATCGTGGTACACGTCAATCCATAACAATTATTATAATTATCACTCATCATGGTCAGAGTCATGAAATGTAATGTTTTACGCAGGTTTTACGTAAATTGTAATTTTAAGATGACATGATGTTGTAATATTGACTGCCTCGGTGGCTCAGTGGTTAGTGACCTTAACTTCTGGATCAAAGAGGCGTGGGTTCGATCCCAATCCAGGGCAAATATTTATGTGATGAACATAAGTGTTTGCTCTGTGTCTAAGTGTTATTTAGTTACTATCTATATAAGTATCTATTTAAAAATAATTATATGTAGTATATCAGTCTCTGGCAGCCATATCACAAGCTTTGCGTAGTTTGGGATCAGAGGCCGTGTGTGAGACATTCCAAAATTTTTATTTTATTTTTATTACGGCAATTATTATTGTGTATTTTAAAGCTTGTAACAATGTTACAAGCTTTTGTGTATTTTAAAGCTTGTAACTACACAAATTAAAATATATATAATGTTAAATACTTATATCATGATGTAATAAATGATTAGTACTCATTTTATTGCAGCAGATAGATGGGTAGAGCAAATAACAATTAGGTCTGATGCCCATTGGAGTTGAATAGTTCTCGAATACGGAGACCACATAGTGGCAATTGCAGCGTAGAACGTCCACCCGCAAGATGCACGGATGACTTTATCAAGACCGCAGGATCACGCTGGATGCTAGCCGCTTCCGACCGGTCTTAAGGAGATGAGTAGGAGAGGCCTATATCCAGAAGCGGACATCTTATGAATTTCTATGACTGACACGACGATGACGATAATTTATTTATTTTTTTATTACCGACTTCCAAAAAGGAGGAGGTACTATATTCTTCTGTGTGTATTTTTTTGTGTACTTTTGTATATCGAAATTATCGCCAATTGTGAACAGATTTAAGAAAATATTTTCTACATCGAAGGGTATACTTCTGACGGGATCCCATTAGAATTATATCGAAATCGGCTGAGCGACATTAAACATCATTGGGCTGAGCCGTTTTTAAAAATTAAAAATAATTTTTTCATGCATGTCACATGGATTCTTGCAAGTTCTCCGAATTCTGTACTTACAAAGTAATAGACGGTGGTGCCATTTTTTCCGAAAAAATATTTTTTAAATCTAGATTTATTGTAGGTAATATTTTTGATCGTTATTTTTAATATCATTCGTTAGAAATACTCTACATAATTAAACGAGTAAAATAATTAATGATTATGATAAGTACCTAAAAGTTAACAAATTGGTAGGTACTTAACAATTATAACTCGTGACAATGTAATATTAATGTACTTACTGAAGTAGATTCTTGCATAATAAGAATTTTAAGTACGTAATGACCCAAGTGGTTTTACCTCTTGTAGAAACACCTAATATAGCCTTTCACTGTGGGCCTTATAAGTAAGCTTAAAGCAACCCAACAAGCTATGGTAAGGGCTACGCTCGGAGTCTCTCTACGAGATCGAATCAGAAATACAGAAATTTATTTGCAACAAAAATAAGAGGTACAATAACAACAAAATACAACAAAACAAATCATAAAACACAAACAAAAACAACAGTATTATACCTAAAACCCTTGTCACAAAACTGGTCCCAACTCAACGTAAACCTGGTTGCGCTTACGAGCAACCAGCGCCGGTATTCTGTTGGAACCAGCAAGTGACATTACGCCCGAAATAATGCGCGGACAGCAAATAAACAAACATAAATCAAAAATAAAATCTCAAAACAGTCAACGACAAATTACATACTTACCTTACACATTATTTACATACTAATATAGATACGAGTATAAAACCTCGCCAGACATATTGGCATACACGCTACACGCACTAACCATGCTTAGATATTTTAAATGATTATAACGGCACTTTTAGATGATGCTAGTGTCAGTTCTAAGGCTTTCCTCACTTTTTTGATGGACAAGAAGAAATCGTTTAAGACTACACCTAAAACCATGTATACTTTGATCAGGTACTAGGAGGTTCGTAGATGAACCAAAGTTACATGCCCCAGTAGAATAGCAAGTTGAAATGGCAGTGGGCTGGGCGCATAGTCCATGGAATGGATGGCCGACAGGACTGTAAAGTTCTTGAATGGAGACTACGTACCAGCAAACGCAGCGTGGGATGTCTACCGACAACGTAGACTGATGATGACCGTAAGATCAAGTTCGATGCAAGCTTCTTCCAACCGGTCATACCTATTGGAAATTCATCGATCTACAGGGCTGTCCAGAACTAATGTACTAAGCTGAAAGGAAGTGATTCAGATCAATTATTATGAACAATTTTATAAACTTAGTTAGACTAAATATAATTCGATAAAAAAATCAACATCTGTTTCATACATTTTGTCGATTCCGAGTTACAGTTTTGTATGGGACAGCTGATTAATTTCTTCTTTTTGGGTTGACACTATAGTGAAAGTTGTATAAAACGATGGTTTTAATCACCCTCTATTGGCTTAGTACAGGGCACCTATACAGGGTTATTTCTAATGAATTAGCATTACTTTAGGGGCTTATTCTGTATGTCTAAACTAACAAATTTTGTTCTGCGACTTTTGACAAAACTCATTGGTGTTCCATAGAAAAATACCATTCACCGTGACCAAATATACGGAACAATCTGATATGATGGTGCTGAGTTATCTTCACTAGGTACCTCATATCTTGTCATTTTACATCAAATACTTTTGTTCCTGCAGTAAAGGTGCGAATAGACTCGTGTGATTCTCCCAAGGGTCGGATTATGGTAAATGATGACCTGGCCCCCACCAATAACGTAAATTGTGACGCACAAGGGGTTGAAATCCGCAGTGATTCACCGCCAGGAGGGAAACCCACTAACAATGACAAACTGGTTCAAATGTGACCGCAAAATTTACTCACTCGGTGCGTGGACTTACAATATATTATATCGTGTCACTTTGTAAGGACAGTGTGAATTAACAAATGATATTGAGTATTGTGAGCTCTGGCGGACAAAACAACTGAACAAGAACCGCTAACTATAAATGTAATCAAATGTTTAATGTAGATCTTTCAGAACATCTGCATGATTTTATTTTATTTATTTATTTTCTTAATAAGTAACTTTACAGTTTAAACCAAAACGTTACTTATTTTACATTTAATTACACACAGAAAATAGCTTAAAACTACTACATAATATATCAAAATATAAGTAGGTACTGTGTTTACAATGCTGTTATGGCACATCTTTAAAAGAAAAAAGCTCTTAAGATTGTCTGATAAATTGTGGACAAACTTATAGATACTTATAGCAAGTAGTTAAATTACGTACAAACTATTCCAAAATTGAGTGGTTTTCACTATACAGTAAAGAGCTATTAACAAAAACAGGCCAACTGTCAGCAAATACGTTAACTTGTGGTTGTGCAGACACTAGCGCATTAAGGTGTCGGTGTGCTCGGCAGATGGGGGACTAGTCTCGCGCCACTGTGCGCGGGGGTACGGGGGAGAACAGCGGTACTCGACCGCTGCGGAAACGGGTGAGGTTCTCTGGAACTGAGAGGCGACTCACCTAAGAAAGCAGAGTGAGGCAGTCGAGAATGCCATGGAGTATTCTGTACATGGTTAAAAGCAGGTCGTGGGTTCGGCGTGTTTCTAGAGAATTGAAACCCAGAGCACCCAGAATATATTTTGATGGATATAAGAATGGATACTAACCATACATTTTTTATACAAAAATGTCAAAAACCGTCTTTGCACTCTTTCTAACATAACTGTATTTTTTGTTTTCATGGGGGTTCTAAATTATTGAACTAGATTCTAATTTGGATCTGATGTGCGTAGTGTACAGTAGTTTAATTGGCGTAAATGATGTATTTGTCTAAAAAGTGCATCTACTTAGCCGACGTGACCACTAAGTGATTTAATTGCTATAAACTAAACATTCATAGTAATAAAATGCAATCTTCAATGAGTAAGTATAACTAGTATATGATATTTTTTATGCAGCTTATGTGTAGGATTATTTAAATAAGGCATTTTAAGCCAAAAGGGGGTTATTAAGCCCGTCATTTAAACAACTTTTACTAAGGAGCTAGACTGAAATTAGAAATATATAGATACTTAATCCTATCCTACTAATATTATAAATGCGAAAGTTTGTGAGGATGGATGGATGGATGGATGGATGGATGGATGGATGGATGGATGTATGGATGTTTGTTACTCTTTCACGCAAAAACTACTGAACGGATTAAGATGAAACTTTGCAATAATATAGCTTATACATCAGAATAACACATAGGCTACAATTTATAAAGATATTTTGTGAATTGTCCAAAATATAACGATAAATGTTGAGTAAGTAGGAAAAATCTGCCATGTGCGAGCTACTCCAGCGTGCGCTGCAATAATGTCAAAATAAACAATACTAATATTATAAATGCGAAAGTTTGTGAGGATGGATGGATGGATGGATGGATGGATGGATGGATGGATGGATGTATGGATGTTTGTTACTCTTTCACGCAAAAACTACTGAACGGATTAAGATGAAACTTTGCAATAATATAGCTTATACATCAGAATAACACATAGGCTACAATTTATAAAGATATTTTGTGAATTGTCCAAAATATAACGATAAATGTTGAGTAAGTAGGAAAAATCTGCCATGTGCGAGCTACTCCAGCGTGCGCTGCAATAATGTCAAAATAAACAATACTAATATTATAAATGCGAAAGTTTGTGAGGATGGATGGATGGATGGATGGATGGATGGATGGATGGATGGATGTATGGATGTTTGTTACTCTTTCACGCAAAAACTACTGAACGGATTAAGATGAAACTTTGCAATAATATAGCTTATACATCAGAATAACACATAGGCTACAATTTATAAAGATATTTTGTGAATTGTCCAAAATATAACGATAAATGTTGAGTAAGTAGGAAAAATCTGCCATGTGCGAGCTACTCCAGCGTGCGCTGCAATAATGTCAAAATAAACAATTGTCGATCGAATATCTGTCAAATCAATCGATGAGCAGTCCTTGGATATCATCATACTGATAATATATTATCCTTACTTTTATTATATTATATTATAAATGCGAAAGTAACTCTGTCTGTCTGTCTGTCGCGCTTTCACGCCTAAACTACTGAACCGATCTTAATGAAATTTGGTACACAGATAGTCTAGAGCCTGAGAAAGGACTTAGGCTACATTTTATCCCGAAAATTGCATAATTCCCGTAGGATAGGACAAAATCTATCGTTAGCGAAACTGTCACCTATCACAACGACGCTAAAAGGCCCAATTTTGAAGGCACCATCTTAATTATAACAGTTAATTAGACTATTTCTGTTTCTTTTTTACTTTGGGCATTCGATAGATAGAACACTTTTTACGTTGCTATTAAATTTACGATGGCGCGTTCATAATTGGGTTGATTGAGCCTAATATGGATTGACAAAACGTAATTAGATGACAGGTGACATACATTGACTGCAGACTTTTATAAACGTCTCGCTTAGCATAGCAAAGGGACAAATTGTCTTTCCACCATTATAGCTCCTCGAAGAGGAAATAAAGTATGGATTAACAATGACAACTGACATTAAAATTGGACAAAATAGTTTTCCCTTTGCCATGCTACATATTACAATGACGTTTAATACAGGGCCGTCATTTCGTCTGACATTAAAAATAGTTTTAAATATACCACCATTAGAGGTTAAACATATTTCTTTATTCTACCTTTATGGTACAGAATCCATGCTAATATACTAAGAAACGGATCGACTTGATTTTTAGAAGTAGTATGGCATGAGTATGAGTATCTTGAAACTAAGGTTATTAACCTTGATTCTGAATTGTGACCTTGACACGAACATAAATTTCTGTTGGTTTGGTTAAGATTGAACAGTGATAAAAGTGCAGCCCGGCTCAGCTGCGGTCCTCCTCATGAGGCACGCAACTTGCCGGCCAGCTTCTTTGCTGCTATAGTTAACAACCCCAGAAAAGCGGCCCAACCTCGAGTGAAAACTTCTAAACTGCCTAGGGGGAAAAGACCAAAAAGCATCGGGAGACCTCTAGCGCCGCCTTCTCAGCTGTCTCAGAAAAAACCCAGAGAAGCGGCTCTGCTTGGGATTCCCGCGCCACCCATAAGCCTCGGCTACTAAGTTCCCCCGCCACGACAAGATGGGAACCCATGGGTACACTCTAACCTTATCATAATCAACAGAAGCATTTATATTGACTGAACTCAACTGAAGTATAAGGTATTTTGATGTCGGGTTAGGTTTGAACAGTAACAACAAGGTGCATGGTACTTGATTTTTTTATAGAGCAAGTGCCTTTAGTAACTACCACTAAATACAAGACTTATAATGTAAAACTTCATAAACTACTACTACATAACAAGCAATTGGATCATCCACAGACCCTTGAAAGTCTAAAGATATTCCAAATGCTCAACACTGCTGGCCCACTGCCAGTTAGCAGCGTGCCCAGCATGCTCGCAGCATTGCCAATCAGCTTGGCAATGCTGCTTATACGTTGAGCCAAATAAACACCAGCATTTTGGTCACGCGGCGGCTACACCAGACGCTCAGAAAGACTTTTGAAAACAAGATGAGCTCCCGGCCAACACGCGCACAACGTCTCAATTTCAAACGGCTCAAATATATAACCACTGCCGAGGTTAGCATATTTGCGCCGTATGTGCTGCTCCGCTGAATCGGCCACCGCTACAGCCGTAGTCTGAGTCTCAGAAAGATGTAACGGCGCCATAGTATCGAGGCAAGTCGCGTTCCATACTAAGGGCCGTCTACACTTCCATAGGACCAGCTTTATACCGTCAGGCCTTTTGCCATCACCACACGCAAACCCATTCGGTTTGAGTACGGCTGCGATATTGGCGGTCGCAAAAAGCCCTGCGTATGACATCGTTCACAATGGCGTGGCAACTAATTACCAGCGCTTCTTGAGCAAGAAAGACGGTGGTGACCGAGCTGGTCAACTAGAGTACTTGAATAGGTGAGAGCGCTCAGGTATGTGCGGCGCGGCAGCAAGGTGGGTCGACTACCTCGACGATATCATTAATACCGCCGGTCGAGCCTGGTCACGACCGACAAAGAGCCAAAGCAGATGGCACTGCAAGAGAAAGGCCTATACCCAACAGTGGGACAAAGAAAGCTGCGGATGATAACGATGACGAAACAAATTAATTGAGATTGGCTGTTTTTTGGGTTTGATTATTTTCTACAATATTTGTGTACCGTTTCACATTGAATGAGGGCTAATATTTTGTGGCGCACTTACTATTTTTGTTACCATATTTTTTTGACAAGTTAAACATAAATAAAATTATATCGCGGGCGAAGCCGCGGGTAAAAGCTAGTAATATATATTTCGTACGTTTTATCGATTTCAAGTTACAACTATGTATGTATAGGATTCAGCAGATTTTTACTCTCGAATTCCAGGTGTGCTCTGGAATAAAAGTTGCTCGAAATGATGGTTTGAAAGCGAGCAAATATCTAGGTATATAGATATTTTACTCAATATATATTAGATAGGTAGATACAGATATATATTTGCTCGAAGTTTGAATCACTCCTTTTCGATAGTGGTTTGATTTAGGCGATACATTGAGAAAGTCCATCTTCAAATTTCTGTTTTGAATAAATCTTTACTGGTGTATTTCCGCTTTGTTGTGTTGTAAGCATTTAATGTAAAATCTGAAACAATATTGATTATTAATATGAAACAAAGTTAATGAATCCCGTAACTGAAATAGTTTATAAGTATCTTATCCCGTTTTAACATTAGGTAATTTTAATAAGCAAATTAGTACCTATCTAGCTTATGACTTCATATGAAGCGCGGTAAGCAAAAATTGCTTAACATTACAGTAAAAAATGTTGTAAAATTACAATACTTTTAGAGAAAGGTATAAGTCAATAAGTCAGTGACAACGTGTTGAGTCGACGACATCCGTCTTCGGGAGCCGACATCATTTATCTAATTTGATGGCTGCGTTTGTTCAGCAAATAGACTATTTTTAGTTCTTATCGTCTTGTTCATTCACGAGAACAATCAACTGTGCAAATACTCGCAAGAATAGAAATGTTTTACTATGTCCAATTTATAAGATTTATACATAAGATATTAAGTCTTCTATTTAAAATTTACATAGCGTTTGACTACCTATCGCCTTAATTCTTATAGGTCTGGTGGCTGGTCCAGTTATCAGTTTTACCACCTGAAGGTCTCTGATATGCCTAGGTGGTTAATATAACCGGCACCTCCAATTTAACGTGTCATTCGAGCCTCAGTAGCGCTCAGTTGGAAATCACCCGCGGTCACCCATCGACTGGTCGTAAACAACGAATTACGACACATGTGGTGACTTGTGTTTTCACACCACTGGCTTTTCGGTGAAGGAAAACATCGTGAGGCAACCTGCATGTGTCCGTAGAAGAAATTCGATGGCGTACGAGTATGTGAATCCACCAACCCGCACTGGGTCAGCGTGGTGGATATGGCCCAGTCACCCTTCGTGGGTAGGCCTACGTCCTGCAGTAGACTATTAAAAAAAAGGGCTGATACAGTACAGTACAGTACTCTTAAGTAATTGCAGCAATCATTTGCTTAGCCCTAATCAACCAAGCCAACTGCGACTACGGTAAGGTATTTCACTCTCCCCATATAGCCTCCCCTGAAAAATAGTAGTATCCGTAGCCGTACGTCCTTCCGGTAAGTACATCGCTATAGACTTTCATCTTTCCTAATAAAAATGTACATTTGTAAGAGATCAATTTCTCAGGGCATAATAAGCTAAGCTCACAGTTGAAACCCGATGACTGCGCAATACTTAGGGCGACGACGCTAGTGAGTACCACAGATATTGGTGGAAAGATTTCTGTAATATGGTGCACAAGACAATATCATATGCAACGAACAATGCATACGCCGCAATATTTTTTGCACGTTTACGAAATTGAGCTGTGTGGCTAATATTTGTAAATATTGGTTTTTACGTTAGATGTGATTTCAAGTGATTTTATTGATTAATTTTGAAAATTCTTAAATAAGTAAGTAAGTTCGTATAGGCCGGGTGGCTAGCCCTGGTGTCAGAGTTTTGAAGCCGCCTGAAGGCCTCTGACATGGCTAAACGGTTAAAACAAATTAAATTAAATTAAATTAATTCTTAAATGTATTGAAGGTATAGTTTTGTATATGTATAGCTCGAATTGAATGATGCCACAATAATTATACTCTATAAAATTTAACTTGATCTCTGCGACAGTAGAAGATTGACATTTTTAGAGTTGAGATAGTGGTGGAAAAAATCGATTTTCAAACAATGTTCTAATGAAATCGAATGAGTAGTTGAAGGTGAGAAATTGGATTTCATTTACTTACTATTATTTAAGATCAAGTATGTACACATGTAAATAATGTTATGATATTAATTATATACTCATAATAATGTAACGATAGTATTTATCGACGTTTTTCACTATTATCGATGCTAATGTAACATATAATTGGGTTTACTTTAATTATACATGTAAAAAATGTTATAATATTACAATATACAATAAAATTAATGATAAATCATGTTTTATTTAAAATATCGTCAGTATAAACTATCGATATTTTAATCAAAACTCTATCTAAAACTCTGTGGTCACGATCATTCGTCGCCCATCACTAATCGGCATGCCTACAAAGTATGACATTGACAGGTACTGTCTGTACTTTTAAGAAATTCAGGACTTCATAGGCGTGATTTTTCGGACAGCTGTCGCAGAGATCAAGTTAAATGTTATAGAGTATAGTAAGAAAATTTATTGAAAGAGTCGTCTAAAAAAAAAAATAGTTTATGTATTGAAATTCTCAAATAGTTTATGGATTGAAATTAAAATTTCAAATGACGTTTAGTGTAGCTGTATCGGGAAACGTTAAACGTTACGTGGGATTGTAAAACCCACTAAAACCTCCTCGGTAACCAGCCTTTGTGCGCTTTTGGGAGCTCCAGGATCTCCAGGGGATCGCACTGGTCCTCCCAGCACTTTATGTGACGACTCGAGCCTACCTAGGCTTGTAAGGTCCTGTCCGTGTCCACGACCGATAATAATAATAAGCAAATCGTATTCTTAGGCACCAACTTATCTGAGTCTGGCGTCATGGACTAGCTGTCGAGTTCTGTGGCGAGGACGGTGGAATCCGCATAATTGTCGTCATCCATCACGCCCCAGATGGCGTTTCTTTGACCCACCAATTTTACAACTTTTCCTTGAACAGATCTAATTTCAAAGGTCGACTCGATCTAATTCAGTTCAGAAGTCGTGATCGATTTGCTGCACGATTCTAGAATAGAATTTGACACATTTTTACGAAGAAATGGTTGTCAACAACATTAAGTAAGTAAGCTTAACTTTTACCGACTTCCAAAAAAGAGGAGGTACTATGTTCGTCTATATGTATTGTTTTTGTGTTTGTTCATTGATATTTTTGCCAATTGTGTACCGATTTAAAAAAATCTTTTGCATTTTAAAGGGTATACCTACTCCTGAGGTGGTTCCATTAAACATTTTCCGAAATCGGTTTGGGCATTTTTGATAAATCAACAATAATTTACATGGATGTCACATCGATTTGTGCAAACTATTCGAATTCTTTAGCCGGTGGAAGTTGGTGGTGACATTTTTTTGTGAAAAATAATTATGTAGTAAGTATTTGTACTACCCAAGAAAGTGATGTTTTGCAAAGTCCAAGCACATTCAAAGGTTAAAATATAAACCCTTATCATACCCTTATGAACAATTTTACTATGAGGCCAACTTTGAAATAACGAAATAAAGCTGGAGCTCCAGATATTTTATCGAGAGTCAATGAACTTTTAGAATGAGCAGAAAGAGATAATTTTAAATGTGAATTTTGCGACTGTACCTACAATAAAAGATAAAAGATATTATTTTATTTCTTTATTAAGGTGGAAAGCCACGTGGAACTAAGTAACTTAAAAATCATAGCAGGTTACCTAAAAAGGTCAGCTAAAATTTGAATGGAAATCGCTTGGCCTTAAATCTGTAGCCCTTAAAAACAATGAATTCACTTATCAAATAAACTTAAAGCCAATGAAAGATTTGTAACTTAATAAATGCAGTTTTACATTATTTACATTTTATTGTAGGTATATGTACAGTTTCAAATGTGTATGTGTGTGTGTGTGTGTGTGTTCTTGTGTGTGTAACAGATAATATGTTAATGAACAATTAATGGAACATATTATTGTTTAGGTCTTTAGGTATTGTTTGTTGTGACTAGTCGAGTCTGACTCCAAGTTATAATTTGACTAAGGTGTAAGTAGAAGGGTGACCTAAATTGGGATAGCGTGTTCAGTGAAAAACAGTTGGTAGTTTAAGTACGTACTACGTGCGTTGTATTTGCGCTCTGGCCAAATACAGAGAGCGGTGCGAAATGCGAAAGATGAAACGTATTACATGTAACTAAACATGATACAATGGCAGTGGTAGGGGTGTAGGCGGTAACATAGCCCTACAATTGTATACACACCTCTGAAAGTCCTTAGACTTTGCAAACAACGCTTTGTACAGGGTTATCTGCGTGTCCTGTACTAAGCCGAAAGGGGGAGATTAAGACCATAATTATACACAAATTTACTGTGAGGTGGAACATTATCAGAAACTACGTACAAATGTGCATCGGAACGGAATCGGCAAAATGTATGAAATAGGTCAAGTTCTGGGTTAGCCGCAGAGTAAAAGTGGTCTATAATGATGGTCTGAATCACTTCCTTTCGGTACAGTACACAAGTTCTGGATTATCCTGTATAACTCGCAGCACGCAGATAGTGTGGTGTGTTGTATTAGCTATTTGTAAGCCTATTTTCATTTGTAAATTAGGTCAATCTTACCCGTATATGAAATTATAAAGTTTAAACGCGTTTGCTCGTGCTTTTAACATAAAATAAAATAATCTCTCCTCCCACTTGGCCCAGTTAAGTTTAAATTATAGTCACTGCTCCAACTTTGTTCATAATTTGAACTTAAAAACTGCGTTTTCCTGCATATTTAATAATTTAATACATTTGCATACATTTCACGAAGGCCATATCCAAAGTAGGCGCAAGTGTAACGACCTAAAATCACCTTGAGCGGAAACGTTGTGAAAGAAGTGTCACTTAATATTAATAAAACTCAGGTTTGTATGTAATATGAGCGCCATATTAAAGAAAGATTTTTTTTAAAATTGGAATGGTGTTGTCGTACGCGAACTCATTTAGATTTACTTTTGTTTATCTCTGAACGGTTTCTTAGAGTAAATCGATACATTTTTAAGAGTGGTATGTAACCACAATATGTAACATAATAGGCCCAACTATAAAGGCGCCATCGTAAATTTAATAGTAACATAATTTATAGTGTTCTCTCTATAAAATGCATATAGCGAAAATGAAATAGGGCTACTCAAAATTGCTATTATAATTACGATGGCGCCTCTAAAATTGGGCCTAATTTGTTTTATTGTAAAATTTGGTTGTTGTCGAGCAAGGTGGGTCGACGATATCGTCAATATCGCGGGTCGACCCTGGATACGATTGGTAAAAGACTGAGGCAGGTGACAATGCCAGAGAAAAGCCTATACCCAGCAGTGGGATAAAGAAGGCGCGGATAAAGTTCGTATAAGCCCAGTAGCTAGCTCTCAGAGTATTTTTAAGCCGCATGAAGGTCTATAACTTACCTAGCTTAATAGTTAAAACAACCGGTACCTACAATTTAACGCGTCATCTGTGCCACGGTAGGGCTCACTTGTAAGTAGATACCACCAGCGCACCCGTCAAAAGACTGGCCGTGCTGAACGTTGCTTAGCTTCGGTGGTCGCTGACAAACTCCTTGTAAAACTACGAGCCCTAAAAATATAGTAGAAAATACTTAGGTAGGTACTATATAGATATTGAAACAACTATAATATTTCGTCTTGATTCCTCTGGGAGGAAACAGGTGCAGAGCGTGCCATATCTGCACTCGACACGTGCGTCCGCTTCCGATTGATTAATGAATATAATTGTACAATTTTACTGTATTAATTGATAAACAATTACTCATGGCATGATCTAGATATATAGGTTTATTAGTACTATTATTCAGTTCAAGGTTCCGTAAACAAGAACATGTAAAAAATGCAATCTATCTAGAGGGTTATTTAGAAACGGCGCACTAAGTTGAAAGAGACTATTATTTTTAACCACTTATAAGTTGATAGGATTTTATTTAGAGTGCTTTTCACACTAGGTTATAACTCGTATTTCAAAGCAAATCTTTTGGATTTTTAAGACACTTGTCACAAAAAACTCTTCTAAAAAAGCAAATCTTTCGGATTTTTAAGACACTTACGAGTATCAATAAAAACTCTTTAGACTTAAAAGTTGTAAACTATGGGGTCAACGGGAAATTTGGAAAAATAAATTAGCTGTTTTAACATATTTATGTTGTAAATTCCAATTTTGTATTAGACGACAGTTTTGTTCTTGAATTTCGGCTGGCCCCGTAGTAAAAGTTGTTTAAATTGATCGTATTCATTTTAGTAAATTCTTTGAAAATCTATGTATACTTTTATCAGTAGCCATGATTTCTTCGGCGTACTCGTATAATAACTACAGCAAAGTACAATATGAATAATCTTTTCAAATGCTAAAGTACTACCTACGTAGAATCGGAGTTGGTAAAATAATAATTTTATTAGATTTAGGAGATGTGGTACATAGATTACTGAGTATTATACATATTTGATAACATTTTTTGGGAAAAGTGACTATTCCATTACCCAGAAATTCAAATATGCAAAATTAAATAAAGATGTAAAAACTTGCCATATAATAAGACTAGGTAACTAAAATGATTTACCCATTTTGGAGTTTATTTGAATTCTAGCTAAGATTTTGATATTCTGGCTTCCATGAAAAGTTCCTACGAATTTTGCTCTAGAAATGAATTTCTGCTAAAGTAAATATTTTGTAATAAAATAGATATTATGTTTGTAGGTAAGCTGGAAGTACTCGAAACATATTATGTTCACTGTAATAAAATATACTTAGCGAACAAAATCAACCAACAAAATAATTGAGTAAAATTATTTTACATAGAAAATGTAATGCTAATTTAAATAAGCCCTAAAACTTATAACCTCTGACTTATAACTGGTCACTGCAACTTAAATAGTCACTTGTATAAACTGGAAGCCACTGACAGCCCACTTTGTCGTGGCTGTTTGCAGGAAAACGAAACTGTAGAGCATGATCTGTGGTACTGCAAAGCCACGGAAGACACTAGAATAGCTAACGGGTTGCATGATGCTTCTCCATTATCATCAGCTTTGTCATCTACATCGCCATCATCTGATTCACCATCTAAGCTACTGGAGCAGTTATGCCAGCGGCCCAGAGCCACGCTCCGTTACTTTAAGGAGCTGGGCTGGCTCGGGTAGACGCTGGAGGGGGAAATGCACAAAACACCCCATGCGGGACGTCAGTGCAGGACTTATCGCCCCTACTTCAAATTAGAATTAGAACCCTAAAATCAGCTTTTCCATAATTCAACATAATGTAGTAGAACAGTCGATATTTTTCGTGATTTCAATGTTAGTCTCACTCCAAATGATGAGTAAAATGATATAATTATAACTATGTCCGTCGCCAATAAAAAAAACCCCCTGTATAAATCCAACAGCGGACATCCTATAGTTAAAGTGATAATATGGCGAATTTTACATATAAATTCATTCAAATTTTCAATTGCAAGGATTCATGTGTTGGTATATTTTGTAATTAGCACACTGATTCAGGCAATTACAATAAATTCGTGTTTGCTTTAATAACCTCTCAAATTATCAATAATGCTCCATTCATGAGGATTTTCGATTCATTACCTTGTATCCATTCAATATAATGTGTTAAATTATGCATAAGAGCGTTTTTCCGCATTACACAACCATGTAGGTCCGTTGTTTACTACTACAAGTTATCTTCGTTATCGTGTCAGTTATAATGTGGTCGACGACTTGTCAATAAGGATAGCTGCACAATCCCATAGGACAGACTACAGGACGTCCAGCATTCTTGATATTGGGTTTCCGTTATAGAGGCTTGCTTTACCAGAAAAAATTCAAAAAGTTGACTGCCAACCATCAGTAATGGAGAGGCACTAAAATAAGAAGAAAATATATCTCTAAAGGGATCGATCAGAAGCTCCCTGTATCCAGCTCAAATCTTAAGAGGATCCAGCTAGCGGGCGGACGTCCTACGCTGCGGTATGTAGTCTCCTCTCGTAAACTTTTCCACCCCATCTGTCATTAGTCATATGCCTACTGTTAACTCAATTTCCAATACACTGGGTCATGTGTTGTTGTTTTTTTTTTTAAATAATAAGTTTACGTTTTCAAAACTTATGTCTTAATATTTTGGCAACGTGAAAACTGCATAAATTAAATTGATAACGATAAAATGAATTCTCAAAAATACATAAATCCAAAATAGCGCGATATAGTTTGTTTCTCTTACCTACCGGGCTATTAATAACACATGCAAGTCTGATGAATAATGTGCGAATACGTTATCTGCGTCAATCCGTGCTTGTTTAGGTCAGTATCGCTAAAAACCTTGTTTGTTTTCCAATGAAATATTCCATAAGGTTGTCTATAAGCGGACTGCGGGAAATCCCTACGTTACTAAGCATTCTAGCAAACAATACAATTAACTTGGCCGTCTCTGACCACAACATTGCTTAACATCGGATTAATATTATCCGTGGACAAATATTTATCATGGTAATTATAAAAAGATACCTGTATCTCTACATGCTACCACACGTGCGTTTCTTGGTAGGCAGGTGTGTCACGACACTACTTTAATAGACTTTGCTGTGTACATTGTTAACGGCTTTTCAACCGGCCACAATAAGCATGATGACTGGATAACAAAATCATTATTACTATTACTCTGTGAGTGAGATTACCAAAAAATATTGGACAGATATTTTTTTATTGTCAATAAAACAACATATGGCAGAGTAAACCTTGTCAAAGTTTGGGAGTGGAAGTTGTGTGTGACGTTGTGACTGAGTTTAGTATGGCGGTCACCATGCGCAGCCATCTCCTCCACACTACCCTCAGCGCTAGACTTACGTGCCGCTACCTGAGGGCTAAGTGCGAGATTCTCGCTCGAGCTCGATCGCGTTAACTTTTGATGTGATTTGTATGGAAATGGCACAGCGCCATCTTGTGTCACGTACAGAAAACTGAATAGCTAAGTGTGGGTTTTTTACGGTAATGTAACGAGCGCCAAACCGATAGAACACGAGCGCGGCAACGTCTGTAATTGGCTAATTCAAGCGTATGTGTCAATGTGCTCGGTCAACGCGACGTAAAAGTAATTCAATATGATTTACAAATCTTCCACTTGACACTCTGTACTATCTAGTACAGAGTGTCAAGTGCACTCTGTACTAGATAGTACAAGTGTAAGTGTATCATAAATTCAGCACGCTTAGTAGATACTAAGCGTGCTGAATTTATGATAAACAAATGTTTCTTACAGTTTTGGAAAATTCGCATCTTATGATTTATTAATAGGAAAATTTACGTTTAAAGCCCTTAACATCAAATGACCCATGGTCAAATATTTAACTTGTTACTAAGAAAAATATACTATTTAACCTCAACCGGCCATCACACGTGCGTTTCTTGGTAGTCTTGGTATGACATTATTTTGATAAAATATTCCTTATTGCATATACAATTTGCGGCTTGTACAGTGCAGGACATCTGCCCACGAGGTGAAACTTGACGGTGACAGAAACCATTCGCCTTATTGGTTTTCTTTTTAATTAACATCCTTTTCACGACTCCCACCTTGCAGTGTAAGGTTTTTTAAAATTGCCATATCTAGTAAGTAGTGAGATTAATCTTGACCGAAGCGACCGAAATGAGAGAGGTCTCCGTTTTGATTCGACGATTTTGTTGTCGATTTTGTTTTCGTCTATCCACATATTGATTATCCACATATAAGCCGTGGTGGCTTAGAGGTAGTGACACCCGCCTTACAATCGTGAGGTCGTGGGTTCAAATCCCGGTCCCGTACCAATGAGTTCTTTGGAATTTATGTACGGAATTTCACACCATACACTGGCTTTTCGGTGAAGGAAAAACATGCATCCTGCATATGTCCGTAGAAGAAATTCGATGGCGTATGTGAATCCACCAACCCGCACTGGTCCAGCGTGGTGGACATGGCCCAATCACTCTTCATGGGTAGGCCTACGTCCTGCAGTGGACTATTAAAAAGGCTGATACAGTACATATTGATTTACTCAGGTCGCATTGACGGTGTTTCTCTCAAAAAGGGAGCAATTTGCTGTCGCGCTATTTGTCAACCGCTTTCTATAATATTTGGTCGTCAAATTATTTCAGTACATATCTAAATCTCACTATGGAAACTAGCGTGATTTTCACACATTTTAATTAAGTAAAGCACAGGTGTTACCCACGCTTTATTTTAGTAGAAAACTGCTACTATAGTTTCAATCGCATTTGGCGATCTTTCTCAAGGTTGGAGTACTAGCACGCAGGCTCGTCTCGCATAGCACTGCGTGAGTAACACCTGTGCTTTCCTTAATTAAAACATATCTACTCGTAAATTCTAACAATAGTTTAGAGCATGAACCAAATCGGTCAAGTGCGAGTCGAGATAATTAGGTTTAGGTTTAAAGATATTTATTCTCATTATAAGATGTACATCGCTTCTATGAGAACACTACTAATTATAAAAAAAATAATTAAATAACAATTCGTCGTCGTTGAATAAACAATAATTACAATATTATGTGCATGACAACATTTTTTAAAATACCTAGATAGGTAGGTACATCACACGCGTATACGAGTACCCATGTAGGTATGTACCACAAAACAAAAACAAAAACTCGCTCAATGCATAATATGACGATGCTAGATTTACCTGCGTAACAATTGTTACCTATAATGAATTGTCGGCAATAATGTATTCTGCAAGTTTCTTTTTAAATACATTGAACGAGCTTATATTTTTAATATCCGAGGGTATATTATTGTAAAGGCGCGCACCGTCAAATGTTATCGAAGTTTTACCATAGTTAGTACGGATCTTTGGCAAGACGATGAAGCTACCACGGCGAGTGCTGGGGTACGCAACATTTTGTTTGCGTTTGGTGAATAGCAAATTTGTATGAACTTTGTTGTTCATAGTTTTCCTTATAAAAATGCAAATGTTATAATTGTGTAGTTGTTTTATGGTCATTAATTTTGTTTCTCTGTATATTTTTTTAGTTTCTGTTAGGTAATGGTAGTTAAAGAGTAGTTTGATGATTTTATTTTGCAATACTTGTAGTTCAGCTAATCTTGTTTTAACCGCAGTTCCCCAAACTTCAACAAGATTTAACAAGTGTGGTTTCACAAGTGTGTTGTAGATTGTAAAACGAAGCTTTAGGGGGATACATCGCACTATGTTTCGAAGTGAACCGCACAATGAGACGAGTTTAGTTTTTATATGATCGATGTGGATTAATATAGATAATTGTAGACTTGTGAACGTTCAGTTAAAAAGATGTGCCGCCAGATCTACTGTTTGGATACCTAATTAGGTAATAATTATTTTAACGTTACACGATGTAAAACTATGGATTTCCATGGTATTTTGATCAGTTTCAGGCGCCGTCAGGTACCATCGTGCTACGCTTCTCATGAATGCTTATAGATTTCTACGCATAAATACATTGTTGTTGATCTGTAACAGCTGTGTTATTATAATACTTAGACTTTGACCTATTCAATTTGAGTGACGCATGATTTTAGCGTCGATCCATTTTATTCGGGTAATTTGATGTGTCTTTGGACCTTATGTCGCATCATTTGTGACGAGATTGTGTATAGGACGTGTTTGACGTCAATGTTTTTGACAACAGTCATTTAGCCACGCTAAATGGAGAAACTGTGAATGAAGTTAATGTGAGCGGAGTACGTAACTAGGTATTTGGCGCCAAGTCATTATTGTATTATAATATAAGCATTTATTTAGTCCATTTTTACAATATTTAGCAATTTTTTAAACACTATCGCTCTCCTCCAGTGTTTAGCGCTGCTCTGGTCTATGTTTTTCCCGGCGCCAAGTTATTGGGCCATGTCAAATACTGTACTGTATAGTATTTGGTACAATTTTTTACAATTAAATAACACAAACGTGGATGACTATAGTAGTGTCTGCCCACTGAAACGTACCATACCATGACCGCGCTAGGGACGTATCAACCACCAAAAGCATCATTATACGCTCTACTATGCCCACTACAACGTACCATTACCGTACATCAACAATAGTCGTCGAGATTATTTTGCAGGTGACAAAACATTCCGTCCATGGCACGCCACGGTGCCTTACACTTTTCAATACAAAGATTTTTTTTACCTGAAACTTTCCTGACGTACGCAACTAAAGTTTGCAACTGGTTGCTTATGAGCAAACCGATCTGTTAAAAATCTTTATAGTACAAGCAGTCATAATGGTAATCATTATAGGCTTACTATATTACTGCTCTCACCTTTGGGATGGCTCTGCTAAATATCAACTGGAGGTTCTGAAGTCGATTGAGAGGCGAGCCAGGAGGCTGATTGATAATGACACCTTGACTAAGTCGCAGCTGCAAAGTCTTGAGCATCGTCGCAAGGTAGCGTGTTTGTCGGCCTTTTACCGGTTTTTTTACACTTCGGAGAGTGCGCCCAGGAGTTGCACAATCTAGTCCCCCCAGCCCCTTTCTTCTATCGTACGGCTAGACAGACGCGACCAAAGCGAATGTCAACCCTTTTATGGTGGACATTCGCGCGTTAGAACCAAGCGTTTCAAATTCACATTCCTCATACGAACAGTCGGAATGTGGAACGCTTTACCTGGGTTTGTCTTCCCGTTTAAGTACAACGTGAGTATTTTCAAATCCCGAGTAAATAGGTATCTTCCAGGTAAGCGTGCTACACCCTAAACCGCACATCTGCTTAACATCAGGCAGTGTGTAGTCAAACGCGAACCAATTCGAAATAAAAAAAAAACTACTGTTTGGTGATAAAACGCCTATAACCTTATAGAAGCTTTTTTTCTTGGGTAGGTTAAGGTATGGGACTCTATAGTGGACAGTCACCTTAAGATTGGAATATTGGGTGCTGAGGTTAAAGGGCTGAAATTTGAACGGCGCCGTAAACTAGAGGCAGTCAACTGCCGCCGTAAATTATGATAATACTGGCCGTAACGTCGCGAGACTGATTTATTCTATCGGATCGGAGTAAATAAGCTTTTCCTGTATAGATATTTCCAATTTCTTGCCAAAGTTGTGGTCGTTGCAAAGTTTCTATAAATTAGCTTGAATATAAATTTAGAAAGTTCGTATGGCTAGTAGGCCTAGTGTCAGAGTTTTTAAGCCGCCTGAAAGCCTCTGACATAGCTAAGCGGTTGATACAACCGGACCTACAGTTTTACGAGTCACCCGACCTACGGTAACGCTCAGTTGTAGGTAAATGCCATCCACTGTCATTCATTCGCAAACTGACCTTACCGAACGTTGCTTAACTTTGGTGATCGCAGACAAACACCTAGTAAAACTACGCCTTGAGCATTACATTGATATTATTCACGTATCGGACGCCCACTCACAATGGTGGACAGATGACCTAATTAAGACCGCAGGAACGCGCTGGATGCAAGCCGCTTCCAACCAATCTTATCGAAAATCTAAGGGGAGGTTTATGTCCAATAGTAAGTTACGGATGATATGATAATTCCAGTAGGGAACAATCCAACAAAAACATTTTCATGTGAAATGGAGCCAAGACTAAATCACAGTTCACACTATCAAAAAGTTGTCAGATCTCACGTAAAGCCAAGCTTCTAACTCTGCACGCCTTACTCTACAAGTCCTTACTTCACAAACTGTACACCTTAGTCAATATGTGACTTGGCCGTTTCGTTACAACAAAAACTGTTTGTATAACAAAATTAATGAACAGTCAATAATTAATCTTCACTTTACGCCCATGTGCAGTTAGCGAAACAGCCAAGCCGCATAATTATTTGAGGTTTAGAGTTTGTGGAGTAAGGACTTGTAGAGTCGCGTCGCCAGTTCCTTTTTCTTAGTCTTGGCAGGACACGCTTCCGCGTGTCTAGTTAAGAGAGCTTGAAATATTGTTGTATCATAACAAGCTTGCATGATGTACGTGGTGACAAATAATCTTGGTTTTTTTTTTCTTTTTGGTCATGAGTAGTCCAATTCTAGAGACACTAATTCCCAAATAAAAAGGTTGTGACATAAATAAAATTAGGAAATTAGGATAACATTAAAAAAAATTAAGATCAATGCAGTTTATTTTGTTTTATTTCGCTGTGTTGATGTTTTGTGGTTTTGTAAATTTTATTTTGGTCCTAATAAAACTGTCTATTTTCTGTCTAAATATATCTCTTATTAAAAATGGCTGACCTACAGGGGCCCTGTTTTTCAAATCGATCGCCTAGGAACGTATTTAACTAATTATTCATTTTACACAAAACTTCAGTACTTATCAAAATTTAGTTGTACCAACTATCACGCCATCTGACGCGATGGTATGACCGTGAACTTTATCCCTTTCAGACTTCAACAGTAGGCTAACTTTTTAATTACATTATACTAGTGATTCCAATTAATCAAAGACGTTTCTGAACAGAATGTAAACAATTATTTTCAGTAAATATTGTTATGCAAGTCTAGTAAGTTTAAGTAGAATAACAAAAATATAACGCCATGGCGTAGTACTAGTAACGCTTGTTTTACAATTGTGAGGTCATATGTGTGAATCCTATTCCTGTTCCGATACAATTTTGAAATCTATGTACTCGTAGATATCGATTTTCACAACAGTGGCTTATCAGTGAAAGCAATAATTGTGAGAAGACCGATGGCATCTATTATATTATGTGATTCCATCCACCGACCCGTACTGAGACAACGTGGTGGATAAGAACCAGACACCCTTCATCAGAAAGTCTAGTTGAGCCGTAGACTAATAAATGACGATTCAGTAAGCACAGTACATCAAAAAGGTAGTGCAATATAATTTTATTCCCAAGATTCAAAAGAAAAATGTCAAAATATTAATAACTTTAATTACAGGCTATAAAATATATCATGTACCTAGATAATATCTAAAAATAAATTCCCTTATAAACAATCACTGTTTTTAACTTTTTGCATCATACTTGTTGTCGGAACATTCCATCAAGCAACTTCCGGAAGAGAACTACGGACCCGAATCGGAAATATCAAGCCGCAAATACCTATCAAATTAAATTATTTTAATCGATCAAAACCTCCGAAGCTTTACTGGTGATCGTTGGAAAAAAACTGCACTGACTCATGTATCTTACGGAATTCCCATACAGGATGTTTGGTTACAAACTGACGTATTAAAAGACAATTGAAAATAAAATTAATCTTAATTGAATATCATTATGACAACTACGACACTAACAGCTTGTGTTTAATTACTTCCTGTCTGGTGTTAATTAGAGCTGTGATTAAGAATAAGTAATATCATTATTAACATTTCACCGTTCAGAATATACACATAATATATATTACGGATATCAAATTATGAGAAAATTTAAAACGTACGTATAAAAAGTAATGAAATATGTCGTCAACATACTTAAGATGAATCATCTACAAGAGCCTTGCTATTAAATTTTGGATAAATAAATACACATACAGCGTGAGACTTGCCCGTCAAAAATTATATTTATGTAAGCCTTTTTGTCACCTACAGAGTGGTAGGTTCAGGTTTGGACTCATAGTAAAGGTAGGTCATAATTATCAGTAGAATAATGTCCTAGAACCTGTCTTCTAGATTAACATCCAGTATACGACATCTCCAACGCGTAACCGAACACGCAGTACAGAAATCCTAATGATTTGCAACATAACATACCAACTTGCACGCCTTGGGATTTAAACAAATAAACAAGTACCTATCGAGTACTTAGAATAGGCAATCCGGAAGAGCGGAAGTCAGGTATTGAGGTGTGTCAGTCGTTCTGGCTATCGCAGGCGGAAATATAATCCTAACTAAATGTTATTCACAAAAAATAAGTAAATAACGTCATGTTTACTGTAGGCACGTCTGAAAAAAAATCTATGGCACATCGGAATCTAACACTCGTAGTAACAAAGACGTTCCGATTTGATTGGGGCCAACCGCCTGACTACTGCTAAAATTTATAGTGTGTAACGTGGGCATCATCATCACCATCAAGGCTCTTGTCGGTGGAACAACTTCCATGTCTCACGGTCTTTTGCTAGTGTTTTCACTTCCCTGTACGACATGACGTCTGCTTTTTCTTTAATTTGGTCTAGAAATGCTCTGCGTGGACTTCCTCTTCCTCTATTTCCTGCTATCTTTCCTTCTATTATGATTTTCATTAGATTGCCATGTCGTACAAGATATTTTGATGTGTTGCCAGTGATGAATTATGGCACAGAAACGTGGTCTCTCACTATGGGCCTTATTAGTAAGCTCCAAGTAGCCCAACGAGCTATGGAGAGGGCTATGCTCGGAGTCTCTCTGCGAGATCGAATCAGAAATGAAGAGATCCGTAGACGAATTGGCAAGTTGAAATGGCAATGGGCAGGGCACATAGCGCGGAGGGCTGATGACCGATGGGGTCGAAAAGTTCTTGAGTGGAGACCACGTACCGGCAAGCACAGCGTAGGACGTCCACCCACAAGGTGGACGGATGACCTCATTAAGACCGCAGGATCGCGCTGGATGCAAGCCGCTTCCAACCGGTCTTATTGGAGATTCATAGGGGAGGCCTATGTCCAGTAGTGGATGTCCTTCGGCTGTGGGAAAAAAAAACAAGTTTAAGACATTGACACATTGACAACACGATTATTTGTAGCAATTATTGAATGTGTTCTCTTCGATTCTCTTCTCGCGGTTTCGATTTGGATGTTTTCAATACAATTATTTTTTGCAAAAAATAGCATGACCGACTTCACCTGTGTACAGAATCATTACATAGTATAAAACAAAGTCGCTTTTCGCTGTCTGTCCCCATGTATGCTTATATATTTAAAACTTCGCAACGGATTTTGATGCTATTTGTTTTAATAGACAGAGTAATTCAAGAGAAATGTTTATATGTACGAGTATAATACACATGTGCGAAGCCGGGGCACATCGCTAGAACGCAAATATTATTAACATTTTTCACATTTTTGTTGTTTAATCTAAAAAGGCTCAGTCAATTTCGATAAAATTTTAATGGCACCAATTTCAAAGTATATTCTTTCCAATAAAAAAAGAATTATTGAAATCGGACTGCTACGAAAAAATTTCTTTAATAAACATCGATATCGATGGACATCACTAGAGCATCGATAAAAATATCGTCTATTACTACATCCCTAGTGCATGTGTACGTATAGGTTTGAACCTCCCTCACCTCAACCCTGCCTCCGCATCGTGCGATAGGGACAATTGCAGCTCAGAGCAATTTATACCTACAAAAATCTTGGCAGAACAGCGTTTCGTATTACGCTGTTTTCTTCATCAAAAACTAAATTAATCAAGTATTTTTTATATCAAAATTTACAAAAAATATGTGTTCATGATTATGTCATTTCATATTTTGTTAGAAATTAATAAGTTTATTCTGGTGGGTCTTTAAAGACGTCGGTAAAAATGGTGAATTTTTTTGAGACTTTGAAGGATCATATTTTGCCTGATAATTAATTTATCAAAAAAATGAAAAGACAGGGTAGTTTAAACAGCTAAATTTAATTTTATGGCAAAAAATTGTAACTCTAAAAGCATTTTCCAGAAAGAAAACAGCGCAATACGATTGTATGGAAAATTACAGACCACCTCAGCTCTTAAGCGTGGTTATACATAAAATATATATACGCGTCAAATTGTATACCTCCTCCGGTGGTTCGTCGGTCAAAAATTGGTTCCAATCAAATAGCTAGATAGGTATAGACCCAGTCACTCTTCAAGTAGTATATTCCAAGTGTACTAGCAGTTTAATATAATCAAATAATGTTCCTTTATTTAAATTATTTAAATAAATTTGTATTATAATTTAAGGTGGTACAATAAAGTACTACTCGTAGTTAATGACCATGACTCAGAAAATCGCTAAGTAATCCAATCACGTGCAAAATATTTGAATGGGTCGTAATAAAAAATATTTATCATATTTTTACATGCAGAATGAACAACTTTCCACACGTGACTCTTCATGTATTCAAATGAACATGTTTTTGGCCCCCTATAAACTAGAGGTGCTATTAGCATAAATTGTGTCTTATTAACTGACAAAACGGAGGAAGTTTACTAGTCCACGCATAATTTTTTTTTAGGATTCCGTATCCGAAGTGTTGAAACCCTATTACTAAGACTTCGCTGTTTGTCTGTCACCAGCCTGTATTATGAACGGTGACAGCTAGAACGTTGAAATTTTAACAGATTACGTATTTCTGTTGCTGCTATAAGAACAAATACTAAGAACAGAAAAAATAATTAAGGGTCTCACATACAATAAATCTGATTTTTTATCACCGTTTTTTGCTTGATATTAATAACGGTGACAGATAGATACTTGTAATATTCACAAATAACTAAGTTGTACATGCACTTCAAAAATAAATAATTATATTAAAATAAAAAAAAAATATGGAGAGCTTCCATACGTTACGGAACCCTTCGTGCGGGAGTACGATTCGCACTTGGCTGATTATTTATGTATGACCACGCATAACTTTTTACTGAGTAGTCCGATTTCGATAATTATTTTTTTGTTTGATAGATTATATATTGGTAGATGATTTATAGTTTACCTAATAGATCAGATCTTTACAAGTGGTCCCGTTTAAATTTTATCCAAATCGGTTCAGATATTGTTGATGAATCAACAATAATTCGTGGCCGTGGTGGTCAAGAGGTAGTGACACCCGCCTTACAATCGTGAGGTCGTGGGTTCGAATCCCCGGTCCCGTACCAATGAGTTCTTTGGAATTTATGTACGGAATTTCACACTACAGGCTTTTCGGTGAAGGAAAACATCGTGAGGCAACCTGCATACGTCCGTAGAAGAAATTCGATGGCGTATGTGAATCCACCAACTCGCACTGTGCCCGCGTAGTGGGTAGGCCTACGTCCTGCAGTGGACTACTAAAAGGCTGGTACAGTACAGTACAGTACAACAATAATGAGAAAAATTGCTACATGCTACATTCTGTACACGGTTGAAGGCGGTTATGTCATTTTTTTTCGAAAGATAATTTTATTATTGTAGCATGTTAGTATCTACTACAAGTCTATTCTCATTAATATACCGTACGTGTTAAAGTGAATAAATTGATAATTTAGGAGATTATTATAAAAGTGTTAACGTCACAGACACGTAAAACATTTCGGACACTTTTTTGGGTTTGGGGATGAAATTGACTCTATGATTGGTTTGGAAAAAATAGCAATACGAATGCCTATTTGTCACAACGGCTAATTCTAAGAATGCCCAAATCTCAAAACGGCAAAATAATTTCAATAGTGAATTATGAAAAAGAAACAACGGGTTGATTCCGGGAGTGCTGACAGACGTCAAATCTTTAACATTGTGCATTTTGGAATGTGCATAGGGAATAATTTCACACGAATTGCTTTATTTATCAGTATAAAAGTACTAGCTATTCCTTATGTGGTAAAATACAATATCACACACGCACACTCGCGCAAGCGCCCCCTGCGCCACGCCGCTTAAACGAAACCGCAGGAGCACGTATACATTTTCGCCGCGCAGTAGAAAGAAAGGGGGGATAGGATTTTTTTTTTTTTTATTTCGAATAGGTTTGCGTTTGACTACACATTGCCTGATCTTAAGCAGATGTGCGGTCTAGGGTGTAGCACGCTTACCTAGAATATACCTATTTACTCGGGATTTGAAAACACTCACGTTGTACTTTAACGGGAAGACAGACCCAGGCAAAGCATTCCACATTCCGGCTGTTCGTATTACTTCCTCTCCTACCTCCGTCTTACGAAAATTTGATCAGGTCATGATTTGTCCTGACGCGCGTGATTTTTTTACCCATCTCAAAAAGTGCACAACGACGCTAAAGACGTTTTCCCTTCTAAAACGTACGCAACCTACTCACTACTAAGTCTATCCTATTGCTAATAACGCTAATGATGATGACCTCTGATAGAAAAAAAAAATTTAAAAACATTCCATTAGATCGTTTAAAGGTAGTTAAACTCGTGATTGAATTGAATAGTAATACCTAACGTTATCTATCTGGTTTGCCTTCTCAGATCAAGTAGGATGTTGTCGTTGATAATATTGACGTTGAGTTATTTGCGCAGCGAAATATACGAAGGTCAGGACTTTGTAGTTTGAGGTTCAAGGCGCGCTTCTAATAATAAAAACATATTGTAGTGAATAAACTGAAGTTTTTGTGAAAATCTAGCATTGGTAGCGTATAAAGTTGGCATAATTATGTTCTTATTTATTATCAGCCACTAAAGTTATGATCAATTTGCGATAACAAGATTTTTGAGATATGGAATGGAAATAAGGAAAAGTTAATTTTGTTTTCATTTTTTCTGTTATTGAAATTGAATCACATGATATTTTAATTCATCACGTGCGTATGAGCAAAATGCTCAATAATGTAAAAACATTGGTTGGTAAATCTAGCGTTAGTAATTATGTTCTTATTTATTATATAACAGTCACTTATATAAATTTCAACCAATTAGCAAATATAAGTTTTTTTGAAAGTCAAATACGGAAATGGCGTTATAATCAAAACTGTAATCCATCACCTTGGTATTTTTTTGCTGTAATCACATTATCATATTGTATTTCTTCAGGTGCGTGTAAGCAAAATTCAAAGTATATTGAAAAAAAAACAAGTATTTAAATCAGATAACAGTTTTATTTACAAACGTTGTGGTGTAAAATAACCAAAAATTTAAAACCTCTGTATATGTACATTTGACTCTACAGCGTGTTGCTTTGCGAAATTCAGGGTTCGAGGCAGACAGGCAGACTTTCAGAGGCGCATATAATACGTCATCATCTTGATGTTGTGTTATTATAAACAACGGACCAACTGCGAAATCGCAATAAAATAATCAGCATACAAAACGTTTATTGACTCTGGACAAAATATACAAAACAACTGATAATTTCGGGGTTGGTCCCCAGTAAAAGTTGTTAATATTAATGAAAAGGTAACAATATATACATCTCTGAAAGCCTGAAACACTTTCCAATCAAACGTTATTTATTTTATAGGCCATATCAAACTTAATGATGTCTGTGAACAAGGGTCGAGTTGTTTTGATAGCACATTCAGTTGTCCAAAATCAAAACCTAGCAAGTATACCGTCTATTCCACTACCCTCATTATAGCGATGTGTCTTGCGAAGTGATCTGAAAACGCAACTTTCTGACTCCGGTAAAAAGTTCAGATTTGACATCATGTTGCAAGGCGCATTCGCAGTTCATATTTTTTTTTTTATTTCGTATAGATTTGCGTTTGACTACATACTAGGCCCAATTTTAGAGCTGCCATCGTCATTATAATAGCAATTTAGAGTAGCCCTATTTCTTTTTCACTATATGCGTTTGATAGGGAGAACACTATTTTACGTTGCTTTTAAATTTACGCGCTTTTGGCGCTATGCCTTTAAGATTGGGCTTACTGTCTGATATTTAAGTAGAAAAGTAGCTATGCGGTCTAGATGTAGCATGTTTACCTAGAAGATACCTATTTACTCGGGATTTGAAGACACCCACTTTGTACTTTAGCGTGAAAACAGACCCCGGCAAAGCGTTCTACATTCTGGCTGTTCGTATGAGGGATGTGGATATTCATAATTATGAAGGAGTTATTTAACACTTTATTTTTATTTTATTTAACACTGGCTAAGTTTTGATTTCGGACAGCCGATATGTGAGTGGCGGTAAAGTACCGCAGTAGGTATGTAGCTAACATCACAGGCGTCATTCAGTTTGATTCCGTCTACTTAATGGCTTAGATGCCAGTGAT
This sequence comes from Hypomecis punctinalis, assembly GCA_949316475.1. Taxonomy (NCBI): domain Eukaryota; kingdom Metazoa; phylum Arthropoda; class Insecta; order Lepidoptera; family Geometridae; genus Hypomecis; species Hypomecis punctinalis. The sequence continues at coordinate 26,270,599 of OX438805.1, forward strand.
CTCTCGGATCCAGTCCCTGGCCTCTGAGACGCGTGAGAAGATGACCAGAGCTCCGTTCCGGCACTCCACAGCGTCGCCTTCAACCCACGATGCCACGCCCAGTAGACGACCGTTCGCGTCTACGAGACCACTGCCGCTGTCACCCTGCGGATAACACCGATACATTATAAATACTCCCTATGCAAAACTATAGTGCAGCCTCAAGGTGGGCCATAACAGAGATTACTTGACATCTTTAACACAGGACAATACAGTCAGAATTAAAGCGCTTGTTAACGGCCTTTTGGAGCCGTTTTATTCACCGGACAACGGACCGTCAAATAACAGATACCTACCCTTGTTCACGCATATTAAATTTTATTTACCGCATCGATGTCCGTTTATAGTGCCACCATCTATATGCGCAGGTTTAATCTGGCTGTCAGCTTTAATTAGTGTGTATTGTGTGTCTATCTGTCAGACAGATACATAGTCAAAATATAAATTTTACAATTATTTTCGGATAAAAAGAACATAGATGGTACTTAAGAAAACCGGCTATGCGTCCGGCGTCGTCAAAAAGCTCCAAAACTTTGCCGTAAATGACCGCTATTTCGGACGTCGAACCGGTATCCGTCGCGCCGACGTGAATCTGGCGAAAATTGCCCATCGGATGGATGTCCGGTGCGTCAAAACACGTTCATAACACCACTATATGTATACCTACCACTGTGAATCCGGTGAAAACATGTTCCGTTGTCCGGTGAAACCAATTGCCGTGAACAAGCGCACTTAGGGTGCATTTGCCTAGCAATATCTATGGGTTTTATATGAATAGTTTCCGTGTTAAGCGAAAAAAACATTTTACTTCTTTATTCTATAGATACTTTCACACGGTTTCCTCGATGCCGCGTAGTAGGAGTATTAATTAAATGTCATTACTACTGCTTTATGTATGATTAATACTCATAATTTAGGTAGATATTACTTGTTGTGTGTTGTTAAAATTTGCTCATTGCCAACGTGGCAGAAAGATAAACTAATCAAAACACATCTGGCAGCGCAAAGTTTTAAATAAACTATATTCCAGTTTCAGTGTCCTAAAATATATAGCTTTGGATTGCGCCTTTCTATTTTCGTCACGCAAAGACCGAAACGTTACCAAATACTTCGAGCGAAGGCTCCAACCGGTACCTATGTACGTTGCGAATGTAATCTTGTCAAAGTCAATCAAAAATTACACACGAGTTTGACAAAGTTCCATTCAAATCATTGAGGAAGGAATTCAAATAGATAGAGCCTTGTCAAAGTTGAAAACTGTTATTTTTAATAACTTTGACATTGATGAAGTTCCATTCCATTCCGTAGCTATTGCTCAGTGAAATATATTCTACTTACATTGCAGGCGGAGTCGTAGCGAGGCGGGCGGCCGCGCGTGCAGACCATGTCCTTAGACTCGTACTCGATGAGGGCGGACTTGCACTCTTGGTCGTCCAGGATCTCCAGGTCCATTCCGTGCATCTCTGAACGCATGTAGCCCTGAGGATGTAAAGTTCTATTATAATAATTACCTATATTAATTTAACCGAAGTAGCTGCCGATATAAAAATATTTAGAAACCTCTAAGATACGATTGAGTAACCATATCAAAGTAATCACGCATTTATTATGCTGCCCTATATTTTCAGAGAGTTTAATATACTTGCGTTTCGCAGATGATATTGTCATTCTATTTGAGAACGACGATGAACTATGCTATGCACATGTTGACAACTCTAGATGAAGAGAGCAGAAAAATATTACATGTCTCTATCCTCTGCGCCGGAGACCGCTTTCACAACCTCTAGGCCAGGGGGGACATATACTGCTCCTCGTTGAGGGTCACTACAGCTATTGCAGCAAGATATATGGTAATTGTCACATAAATGTAGTCCCCGCGATACAGGCTTTGCTTAGTGCAGGGACTACAAGCATAACCTTTTGAAATTTATTTTGTATAGTGCAATTGTTAATGTACCTTTAAGTTCAATGTAAATGTTTTATGATAATAAATTATTTTGTATTAAGAGTAGGTATGCGTTCTTACTTTAGCTAGTAACTTACCCCCTGTTCCTCTGCGCCGTAGCCCGCGTATCCAACCTCGAGGCCAGGAGCGAGGTACTGCTCGTCGTTGAGGGTTGCTGCGGCTATTGTCTTGCCATCCAAAGGCAGAGGTTCTTCGAGCTCAACCAGGAGGTAGTCATATCGTGCTGCTATCTGAAAATGAAAGAGAAATATGCTAACACGTTACGCTTCGGTGACTCTAGTGAGCTTAGTAGTTGGTGAAATTAAGTGTTTATTGGTCAATTTTAACGAAACTAAAGTAGAAGAGGACAAACTATGGTTGCTGTTGTTTTGCAACCAAACAATGTTACAGAGGTAGATAACATTCAAAGGCATACTTGTTTAACTTCAACACCTTTTTAGAATAAATAAATTCTAAAATCGCAAAAAATTGCTGTTGATTTTTTTTTGTTCAGTTAATAATCTTTTCATACTCGTATGTCATAGTTAAATTGAAGAAAGCAATTGTTAAGTTGAATATTGTAGATTAGAAGAAAAGAATCAAAAGAAAGTTAAAAAATAAACTGGTGTCCAGTAGTGAATAAAGAATTTAGGTAATTATTTATATACTCACTACTTCTATAGAGAAAAAAATGTTAGATATCATGTAGAGGCCGACAGAATAAAGTGGTGAATGACGGGTGCATTTGCCCTCGCGGTACACTCCCGACCCGTTGCCCGAGTTGAAATGATTATACACACCTGCTTGAGGCCATGTATCCTGGCGCTGAGGAAGTAAGGGCCCACGGAGAAGAGCGGGTGGATGATCATGCGCTTGCCCTCGCGGTAGACTCCCGAACCATCGCCCGAGTTGTTGGTCCCGGCGAGCACGCCTAGCCCGTAGTTCGAAATAGCACTGTAAAAGAAAATACTCGAATTGAATACCTAACTCATAATTTTTTGAAGAAAAGGTAAGAATTTACATTAATTGAAAATTATTAAACAGTGCTGTTTTAGGAGAATCATATATCCAGTACTGGAGATATTATGGCTAAAACGACGACCACAACCCATATCGGCTGTCCAAAATCAAAATTTAGCAAGTCTTTGCTTGCCTTTGGTCTGAAATCTGAACCTTATGACTAGAGCCAGAAGGTTGCACCAAAGAAGCAAGGTTGAAAGTTGTTGGTTGACTGGAGTCAGAGGGCGGCAACACTTGGTAGGTTTTAATTTTGAACAGTCGATATACGCAAATAAAGAATTATGAACAGTATGCCTTCAAAAACACAATTCGTACCAGTGGCCAGCTGTAAGGATCCAGGTGGGGCTGATGATAGTGCCGCCGCAGGTGCTGCCGAACTGCACAGCAAAAGGGAACTTCTCGTTCACTGGTACATCAGTCTTTAGCAATTCTTCTGCGCCTGATTTTTGCCCCACTGCCTCGTTGTTTTTGTCGATTGCGTTATCTTCTTCACCTGATTTTTGCCCCACTGTCTCGTTGTTCCTGTCGATTGCGTTATCTTCTCCACCTGATTTTTGCCCCACTGCCTCGTTGTTCCTGTCGATTGCGTTATCTTCTCCACCTGATTTATGCCCCACTGCCTCGTTGTTCCTGTCGATTGCGTTATCTTCTCCACCTGATTTTTGCCCCACTGCCTCGTTGTTCCTGTCGATTGCGTTATCTTCTCCGCTTGGTTTTTGCTCTACCGCCTCGTTATTGTTGCCAATTACGTTATTTTCTGAAATGTCAAAATTTAAAATGAATTGTGTCCACACCTCCCGGTGTGGGGGGAAAAGTGAATATAGGGTCATTTTGGGGCTGGTCTACAACCTCCGGGAAAAATTGGAAGAAAGTCTTACCTTGATGGTAAAATGCCCTGGTATCTCAAAAACGGTAAATAATTTTGGCAAAGCAGTTGAACTAAAAATTGAAGAAACCCTTTTTAGAGAATTGAAAAAAAAGATGGCTCCCAAACATAAAAACATGGCCGCCATACAAAATAGAAACGTCAATAGCTCGGAAACGGTACAACTTGGATGGAGAGTGTTTGACCAAATGTCATAGGGAATCGGGAAAGTTACCTGGTGGGGTCAATGAAAATTCAAGATGGCGGCCAAATTTCAAAATTGTCCGAGGGGGCTGGTTTTTTGCATCCGGGTGTTTTTGGGGTCCCCAGAAGTTGGCGAAAAAAAATTTTGGAAGTTTTTTTAATATGGCCGCCATACTTTGGTTCTTTTTCATATTTATATTGAAATATTTTTTTATTAAATCTTTTTTAATATGTAAAACTTACGAGTAGTATAAATTTGCCTAGCGGGCTGCATGCGGCCCGCGCACTGCCCGAAATATTAGACAATAATAATTATTAAACAAAAAGATTATTGAAAAAAAAAAACATTTGCAAATCAGGTCAAATAATATCAAATATACATCGTAAGAAGAGGCCAAATTTTGTTCACACGGATCGGTGTAGTATTTTGCACATCATTGTTGAATTATCAAAAACGACCCAATCGATTTCGATAAAATTTAATTTTATCTAAGTATTATTTTTGAGGAGGATTTTGATCTCAGGAGTATAGGTATCATTCGAACTAAAATTTCTAAAGTTATAAGATTACACATTGCTTACCTAAAGCCTCAAGTGTCACGGCAACGTCTCCATCGACAGAGCCCACGCTAGCTGCTGACGCCAGCGCCAGCACACCGCACCAAACCATACACCTGAACGGAGACATTTCACACACTAAATCTGATCTTAGGCTACGCTCCCCGCGACCTTATCAGCCTATATAACCACCATACTTGTGGTTAAAACCCTGATTGGAAGTTCCCTAATGTACTCACTAATTAAAAGACGATATAAAAGAGATATCGTAATGTGATTCCAGTTTTATCAAATGCCTGAGGTTAAAGTAATAATTGTTTCTTTCTCACTTTTTCCTGTTGATATTATTACTCATGAAGTTGTTAGTAATGTTGATAGTTTGAAGTGTCACTTAATGGCCGTGTAGATAAAATCCAACAAAAACATTTTCATTTGAAATATAGCCAAGACCACAGCTCACACTTTCAAAAAGTTGTCAGATCTTATTTAGAGCCAAGCTTCTACCTCTACACGCCTTAACTCTACAAGTCCTTACTCCACAAACTCTACAGCTTAGTCAATATAATGTGAATTGGCCGTTTCGTTGCAATGAGTATATTATACTCATACTCACGAGTATATTATACTCGAGTATATTATATTCGAGTACAATATACTCGTGACATACATCAATATACTCGTACATCATATGAGTATGTTATACTCATACTCACGAGTATATTATACTCGTGAGTTTTATGCATATACTCGTGAGATTATAGTATAATCTAGGCCTATGTTATGTGTGTTAGGAAATTGGGTTTTCGATGAAGGAAATGTGACCATTCGTAGGCTTACGCCCTGCAGTGGACTATTAAAAGACCTGGTATAGTACAGTACAGCAATTTAAAAATTTAAAATTTGGGGATGTATGCAACATAATCACATGGCTAACTTTACCGACGCCAATAAGTTTAGTTCGGATAATTAGAATCTATTTTCTCATCCACGCGTGCCGACATCTGCCAAGGGGTCGAAGAATCATGTTGCTTGTAAAGTATATAAAGTTTCCTTTTTAACATTAAAAGAAAATTTGAAGAAGGCGCTGTGCTAAAAACTTTTACAAGTTTGCTTTAGATGTCGCTTTAAAAGGTGAAAATACTACAAATTCACCAAATAATTTATTTTTAAAAATTTAGTTCAGGGTCTCTATATTTTTGTGATGGATATAACAGCATCATAGAGTAACTTATTTATATACAGTTACTTATATATCTGTCATATCTGTTTAGTTTCTACTTTTTAAACGGAATAAAAGCTTCGGCAAGATCTTTAAACAAATATGAAATAACGAATTTGGATTTAATGAAATATTGAAACTGGTCGTTGATTTAGTAAATACAATTCTATGTCATCTACAGATCTTCTACTATTGAACAACAGTCTCCCCCATAGACCACCAATATAAGACTGCTTAGAAACGGCATGCATCCAGCGCAATCCTGCGGTGTTAGTGAAATAATATTCTGTCCATGTTGTGAGTGGACGTTATAACGTTATACCTATATCTATTCTGTATATAGTTTAGAAACGTGACGTGAAGTGCGTCGACACACTGGCGTCGTCTCACCTTCCTGACACAACAGACAGGGCTGGCGCTGCTGCAGCTAAAGCGGAAAACCTCAAACGGCAAAAATGTGGGTCCTTAGACAGGACGTACCATTTTGTGCCGTTTGGGGTTGAGACTTTAGGTCTCTGGGGGCCGGAAGCTCATATTATAAACAAAAATCTGGCCAGGCGATTGGTAGAGGTAACACGTGGCCAGATTGCTGGCATGTATTTTGCCCAAAAGCTGAGTATTGCTATTCAGCGAGGCAATGTTTGTCCGGGAACTCTACTATTACCACACTCTACGTAAATACCACCGTTGTAATGTACCTCTTCTACCAAAACATACCAAAAGAAGAGATAGGTGTCCAGTGGTAGCTGTTCTCTACATATAGCTCCACTACTCTACAATATTTTAAAGATAAGAATTATAATTGTAAAAATATTAATAATCATCAAATTAAGAAACTTATAGCTGAGTGGCAAGTGGCATGTCGACATGGATTACAACGATACACGATTACACAATAATTATGATTGTTTGGTAAGCATTCTGGCCACGTTACCCTCTGCCGCGGGACTTTTAGACTAGGTTTTATTTTATTTTGTGTTTCTTTTTGAATTAATTTTATTTTATTTTTAGTTTAAATAGGTAGGTTTAGTCACAGTGGTAATCGATATTTGTTTTCTTTTTCTGTGTAATTAAAGTGTTATTTTAGTTTAGAGATAAATAAGCCTGGTAGAATGTATTAGCGATGTGGCTGCATAGTTATGATATGTTTTTTCTTTATTTTAACAATAAAGAATTCATATATCGAAAGAAATACATTAAAAGGTTTTCTGTAATAATTTTATTTTTCATTATTATAAACAGTTTATTATACTTAGTTACTTTCATTGCTGTAATAGTACATTATGGTGGTAATACAAAACTAAGTGGGGTACAAAATAACTAGTTCATACACTTACTTCATAAAATTGATTTGTGGTATTTGAACAATAATTACTTGCAGTGTATATTTGTAGCTACTAAGTAACACAAATGGAAAATAAATAAAATTTATATTATTAGTCAGGAGCTAAGCCAAGCAAATTAAGACCTAAGGCAACCGGCCTTAGGTCTTAATTTGCTTGGTCACGATCAGGGTGCGAATTACATTTTTTTGGGTCATTTACATCTTGTTGATACGACTACTCGAAATACTACGAAAACTCATTTAGCGGCCATGAAAAGGTAGCGTTTACTTGTTTGGCATTTACTCTTGAAAACCTAATTAGTGCGCAGTTTATGCACGAAAGTGCATTAACTGATTTTCACCTTAGTTTTTAGCTAGTGGACTCTTGTGCATAAAAGCGCAACACTGGCCATGTGCCATACACTACGTGTATGTAGCTTCGAAACACTATCTTTTCATGGCCGATGATTTTTTTAACTTGGTTTATCTGTAAATGCCATAAAACCCAAAAAGAAATGAATTTTACGCGCTGACCTGCCCCCCTACCGCCTAAAGCAATATCAATCGTAATAGCAATCGTTTATGACTTCATTATAGTCATTTGGCACCGCCTATATGACGTTAGCCATCAAAGTTGTTCATTCAACGATTGCTTTCGCAATCCGCGCAAAGCAATTGATGGCTAACGTCACATAGGCGGTGCCAAATAACTAAAATGAAGTCATAAACGATTGCTATTACGATTGCTATTGCTTAGGCGGTAGGGGGGCTGGTGAAACTACATTAATATTATTAATTATGTTTCATTTTTACAAAATATCCAACCGTGAATGAATGATATAAGATGGTATACAGATAAACATTAACATTGCATTCAATATAATTATTTAACTTGAGAATGATTTTACTCTCAGAATGTGGTTAACAGAATAAATACGAGTAGGTATGTACTGAGTGAGTGGGTATATAGTGTCTAAAATCTTTAGTCATACTTATATTACAGTATAGGCAAGTTAAAGTCGAGATTTAGGCTAAATAACAGAAGAACAGTAGCAAGTTTTTATGAGTCATTAACAGAAAAAAAATACAAAATTATAATGTTTCTTTCCAAGATTGATTGTTAAAAAAACATCATGTCGTGACTAAATCTTTGTCATTGTCATAATGATTATATTTTGTAAATAAATGGCCTTTTTCTATCGCATTCATTATTTATTTATATTCGTTCTGAATGATTTTTGACACCAAAGCAGAAAGTGTAACAACTCAACATGTGAAGATTTATAGAGTACAATATTTTGTACTAAAAATTGAAGTTGATGGCCAAAGTCGATGTAATGCAAAATTTATCTAAAATATTTGGATAATTTGAAATATATTTTAGGTGAAATAAAATGATTGCATTACAAAAATAAAAAAAAATCTGAAAATACATATACATATCACATACGAAAACAAATGTTTTAAACTTTGCATCAATTAAAGGTCGGTGACATTGAATGACAAAAGGAAATATACGCAATCGGCTTTTTACAATTTTTTTACTAACACGAATTGGTAATTAGACTACAATGTGCCATCTAACGTAAGCTAAAACGTACCTACTTGCTAGAAGGCAACTTGTTTACAACATTCATCGGTCAATAAATCATATTACTAAGCTGGGGCTACACTCACGAATATTCGAGATTTTATTTTAAAATCTCCTAAAATAGAAAAAAAAGTTTCAATATTTAAAGTTTTTAGACTACTCTGAACGTAATTTAAAATAGTTGGTCTCTTTTCCCTGAATTTTGCATATTACTTTTAAATTCACAATTATGTGTATGTGTGTGTTATGTTTTATTGTAAATGATTAAAACAGCACAAGGCCCAAACAACACACATTGTACAAAATTTAATGTGATTCTCTAAGCATTTCTTAAATAAATCCATTAGTAGCATGTTATTAGTTGCATTATATTAAAGTACAATCCTTGGATTTTATGTTTCGGAAGATTAAAAAAAAAATGACCGTATTTTTAAGACTAGATAAAGCCAACATACATTTTTACTCTATAATGTAATATACCCCGTGAAATAAAAAGTTAAATACCAACAAAACTAAGATTATGACCCAAATTAGTAGATAATATTTAGTTACGATACAAATACTTAAGTAATTATTTATACAAATTATATACTTTACACTTCCAAACATACTAAGCTGACATTTTATCACAATCATTTAAATATCTATCATTACAAAATGATATAATATTTCACCAACATTTCATATAATAATTTTAATGACTCCTTAACAATGACTAATTTTGATATAGTTCTTTTTTATTATTTATCAATACAATTATATGTTATTATATTCTCCGATAAGCAAATTTAGTTTTATTTTAGTGGTTTTAAAAATTCATTACATGTATTACATGCAGTTTTTTTATTGCACTAAAAATAACTTGTCTTTATTCCAAAACAGTAAAAACATATATGTAAACATATTGGGAAAGATATAAATAAAATTATTAGACAAAAATCACTTACTTACTTGTGGGTTTTAGTTGGCGACAAAGTTTGAAAACCACTTGGTGGGTTCACGTAACAATTAATTACATCTGGTAATATCTACAAGATTATAACTAGAATTTACTAGACAGAAAAAAATAATATTTGCATTTTCATTTGCATCTTCTTATAGCTATTAACGTGACGTCACTAATTGCGTGCGGGTTATCACTTTATTTATTCGTAATTTTAAACTTTTTTAGGGTTCCGTACCTCAAACGGAAAAAACGGAACACTATAGGATCACTTTGTTATACATCTGTCCGTCTATTTGTATGTCAAGACTCTTTATCTCGGGAACGCGTAAAAATATCGAGTTGAAATTTAAACTGTATACGTATATCTATAGTCTCTTGCAGTTGTGCAAAACAAAAACTTTTCAGTTATCGTATAAAAAAGTTAGAGCCGTATGTGTCGAAAAAAACCGCATATTTCGACACTCAGAAAAATCAAAACTTACAGGGTACTTCCCGTTGACATAGAACTATGAAATTTGGCGAGAAGCATTGTCTCAGAGTACACATATAGGAATAAATCTGAAAACTGTACATTTTTATTTAAATCACAAAAAATAGGGCCTCAAAAGTCACAAAATATGGGTTCGAAATTCAAAGTGAGTAAATCGTATCATGTAAGGCATCATATAAAAAAACTTCATTCGCACAGGTTTTTAATTATTTCAACAACGTGTTTGTACGGAACCCTCGATGTGCGAGCCTGACTCGACTTGTCCGGTTTTTTTTAATTTGCACTATGTTGCAAGCCTTCGTAAGAGTTTAAATTAATTTAATGACCAAATAGATATATGTACCAAAACATTTTTTTACTGCCTTGTGCAAATCTAAAGAACAACAGTCAGTTACCAACGTTACTTCAAAACATTCCAATAGTGTTAAAAGTTAGTTTAAAATGGACACCGCTGTTGTTCTTAACTAAACGAGTGCCGACAAGAAAAATTTAGAGTTTTATTTTAGGGGAAAAAAAATCTGCAACAAATCGTGCTTATCAAAAAAAAACATTCTTTTTATATGATATCATCTGTATGAAAAAAGTTATCAGTGGATTTACGAGTACAGTTCTAAATATATTCTGTATATTTAGAAAAACAAATATTATCTCATACTTAAATAATGAATCTCTAATGTCCACAGAATAATAATTCTAATAATTATAATAAGCATTTGTCTCTAACACCGCACTGTACACATCACTTTTCACTATATAATTATTTAGTAGAAATGTTCATTTTAGGGCTCGATAAGAGTACAATAGTTTAGGCTTCTTAGATCACGTGCAAAATTGCACACAAATAGAAAAAATAATTCTAAGTAGCATGCGTGTATCAGTTACACGAATAGGTATTTTCTCACGTCTCTCATACATAAGTACTTTATTTAGGAATAGTAGAAGATTCCACTAAGACATGATAATATAATTTAGCAAGTTCTGCGACACTTCAGCAATTATATTCTTTCATTGCAACTACTGCGACAACAGCACAACAGTGTGAGCCTATATGACATACATAGGGAACTCTTAATATCACTCAAAAGAAGCTAGACTCGTAGACAATGACTGCGACGAACGCAAATAAGCGTCATAAGAAGTTTTCTAAACATCGAGTTGCTTAAGGAAATTGCGACGTATAATAACGCAACAAGACAGGTGTCTCGTGGCATAATATTGTATTGTATATTATGTGGTATTGAAGTCTACTGGCAAAGGCACGACATAGTTGTCTTAACGGCATATTGTCCAAAAAGTCGAGCACATGATGCGAGACAAATTTTGAAGATGCGCGGGAAGATGGATATTGCGCTTGTGACGCTATGGGGCGTCATGGTCACACACGGCATGCTCACGATACTCGAAATTTTGGGCATCATATTAATACGAAATAATGGCACGTGATGTGATGCTGTAGAGGGATTTCACGCAAGTGCAACCACGGCATCGGCGTCGATACAAGCATGTACGCGCGATGCACTGTTCGTGACGGACATAATTTGTCAGCGGAGAATGCATGTCATAATCAGTATAATCACATCGGTAGGTAGCAATACCTCGTAGCCGTTCTAAGCGTCAAGTTGCTTCAGAAAGTTAGGCCCATGATGCTACAGCACAAAGAGCGGTGGATATCGCGCGTGACGCGCGATGCGCTACTCGTAGCGGGTATCAATTGCAACGAATGCGGCATGTCGTAACGAGGCTGGTAGGTAGCAAAAAGGTAGCAATGCTTCGAAGACGTTCTAAACGTCAAGTTGCTTCAAAGAGTTGGGCACGTGGTGTGACGCCACAGTTGACTGCGAATGTCAAGTGTGTGCCGCCATGACATCGATGTAAGCAAAGACGCGACGCCCGTGTGGCATGCTTCATCATCATCGTATGTCCGGTAGGTGGCGATGCTTTGTAAATATTCTAATAATCACGTACAGTGTCTTAGACATCGAGTTGCTTCGAGAAGTCGGGCACGTGATGCGAGGCCACAGCCCTCTGTGGCGGATACCTCGTTGGCGGCGTTACATTGTCAATGATTGCAATGCGCTTACGATAAAGTCAACTGCAGCTAGAACAGCACGTCACAATGAGATCGATAGGTAGCAATACTTCGTAGACGTTCTACACGTCAAGTTGCTTCAAGAAATTGGGAACGTGATGCGAGGCCACAGAAGGCGGCGGTGGATGCCTCGCAGGTGGCGCCACAGCGTCGATGTCGGCGTGGTCGCGGCGCGCGCGCGGCACGCTGCTGGCGGCCGGCAGCAGCAGCGGCACGGGCAGCAGCTCCGGCATCACGCTGTGGTGCGTCACCAGCGCGTTTAGCGACCGGAACTCTTTCGTGAAACCCTGGAACAATAAATTTACCACTTAGAACTGAAAAACAAAAAAAAGTGTTTTTGATGTGTTCTGAAACTGGTTGTCTCGGTTGGACTGTAAAGCACCGAACGGTTTTTCGCTCATTCGTTGACAGAGAGGGTGTCGCCTCGTGTGGGATGGAACATGCATTAGTATTTCTGTATCCTACTACGCGGAAGCGGAAACAGCAATCCATCGTAAAGTAAATACTTCATTAATACCCATTTTGATTAAGTGTGTGAAAGCTCTTCAAAACTCAGATAAAAGTTAAGACTTGGGACAGCGGCGGCACAGGATAAAGGACCTCAAAAACCTCTGGCTCATATCAATTCCAACATTATCACTTCGTACCAAGAACGTAAGAAACGTATGTATCCAGAGTCGTTGTGGCTTATACCTTGATCTTGTATCCCTTAGGCGTGCGCAGGATGAGGTAGTGCGCGATGCCGGCGGGCTGGAAGTCTCGCGGCACGCGCACCGACAGCGCGTAGCACCCTGCCTGTGTCGTGCTGCCGCGGACTAGGAACGCGCCCACCTGCTGGCTGCTCAGCACCTCCAGCGCTATCTGCAAATACAACCAATACAAGTCCATGAAATTAATTATCTTCTTTGTTGACAACTAAAGGGCTCAGCGCTGCGTACAACGTCGTTTTTAGTTAGAAGGTTATTTTAAATATCGCATATTCGCTGAGGTATTATAATTATTATACTGCAGTTTAAGCTTTATACGTGCAACATGTTTATGTTGCGAAAGGCGCATGTCGCTTTGTGAAACACGACACGATGTCGTGCGAATGCACACTGACCAAGTAAATAATAATATTAAACGATTGACATATTTGCGAATTTTGAGTTGGAAACATCAATATAGAATATGTTCAAAAAATGCCAAGTCAGGCAGACAAAACTCTTTATTTACAACCACAATTTGAAAAATAAACACTATTTACACATATATGACAAAAAATTTGAATATAAAGTGTCGGCCTTATCACCCATGGTAATTTCTTCCAGGCAACCTTGGTCGATGTTGTCGAAAACTCAAGTCGATGGTTGGAAACGAGACGCGTAGCGCAACTTAGGTTCAACAGGTGGAATATTGTTGTATTCGATGAAAATGACGCCAACTTCGTGTGGCAATACGCCATTTGCGGACCAAGTAGTAATATAATGAGGCTAGTCCTCTACGGATCTCGTGCTGGAACTGGGGCGCGCGCCTAAGATTCAGCTCAGCACGCGGCACGTTGTTGATCCGACGACGATAAGGTCGTACGCCAGACGACAATGGCGGACTAATTAATGGCATCATGAAATATACTAACTTCTCTAGGGATCCCGTGCTGAAACCAGGGGGCGTGTCTCAGCTCGGGCTCGGCGCGCGGCACGTTGTTGTTCCCGGAGGCGCGCGACGCCCCGCACGACGACGCGCCCGACGACGACGACGTCGTTCGACTGCACGCCGCCGACGGACTGAAATCATGCACCAAAATGATTTGTAACCAACTAACCAGCCCCCCGACCGCCTAAGCAATAGCAATCGTAATAGCAATCGTTTATGACTTCATTTTAGTCATTTGGCACCGCCTATGTGACGTTAGCCATCAATTGCTTTGCGCGGATTGCGAAAGCAATCGTTGAATGAACAACTTTGATGGCTAACGTCACATAGGCGGTGCCAAATGACTAAAATGAAGTCATAAACGATTGCTATTACGATTGCTATTGCTTTAGGCGGTAGGGGGGCAGCAGGTGAACCTCTCTTTCTCTTCTCACCATCTGTCAATGACAATTTTTAAAAATTTGAACTTGCAACTTTTTTCTCAACGTTTAAACCTTCCATTTTCTTCCACAAATAATATATTTCAAGATCAAAATTAGCCAAATCGGTTCAGCTGTCCTCGAGTTTTAGCGACACTAACAACTATGATTTATTTTTTGCATACAGGGTTATTTGATTACCGCTGTACTAAGCCGAACGGGGGTGGTTTAGACTATCATTACAAACAACTTTTACTATCGGGCCAACAAAAATTCAAGAAAAAAAAAACACCTTTTTCATGCAATTTGTGGATTCCGAGTTGCAATTTTGTATGTAAATTGAAAAGTAGCTAGTGTTGCACCATTTCTAAATTTTAACTAAATGGGCCATCTTTTGGTGTAACTTTCCGAGGGTAGTACAGTACATGTTTATTTTTTTATGAACAGTCAAGGTTCGGTAATATTATTTTTTAAATTATGGTTTGAAAAAACTATGCTAATTTTAACTAAGTTAGTAAAAGTTTGTGCTTAAATTGCGATTGCCATTCATTAGTACCTACATTAACTAAGGACCATATTAGTGAAAAAATCACATTAAACTTATAGTATTTTTTTCATTTTGGCTCTTAAAATTTAAATAACCAATTGTTATTTATTTTTATATTTTTCTCGGAACTGGTGTGACCCCACCTCTCACCTAATACCGGCTTGACGTTGAGTTCAGGGACATCCTATATGTGTGCTGAACATTAGTCTCAGTGTGAAATTCAAACGGCCATTCTAGGCAGGCCAGGCTATAATCAGGCCTTTCAATGTCATTTTTATTTATATCATTTTCGTTTGCTACTACTGCTACTCGTAATATGTCGGAATTATTATTTTAAAAACTATTTATTATTATGCCTTGTAGGCACACTACTGAACTACCAATAACTTTGCATGAATGTCTTATCAAACTTCTCAGAAATTAGTAATGCAGGCCCATGTCTACTCTATTTCTCAGTTACGGAAAAATAATAGAGTGCGTACCTGTTTTTAAGGTTACTACACATCCGGAAGTCATCAACATCGTGCATGTTGTCGTTCCGGCGCGGCGTGGGCGGGAGCGGGACGGGGAGATGGTCGCGGTTGCTCTCTCTCGTTCGCGCTTCCGCCTCCGATGCCTCGTTGATGTAGCCACCGTTCATACACAGCGGCAGGTTTGTGGGCCTGGAACATACAGCAAAAATTGTCTGAATGACGTTTCAATAAAAGTGGTGGCAATAGTGGCAAAAATCACAAGAGACCTTAGTTGCCTTAGTCCAGATAAATCAAAACTATGCTAGACTTATCGTCTAGTGACAACTCAACATAAGTCAAGTGGATTCATTAATGGCGTTGAAATGAAGAATAAGAATTTTCCCTATCGATGCCAATCAATCAATTTTATGATTTTATTTTGAGTGCTTTCCACACTAGATTTTTATCTCAAAGAGTTATCTTTGTGATAAGCATTTCAAAAATCTGAAGCAAACGCAGGATTTGAACCTGCCCCTTCGGATCACTAGCCCGACGCTCTAACCAACTGAGCCAGCTCGCCTCCTACGCAAGCTTCAAATTTCTGAAGTGCTTACATTTCCCAACTTATAGCGTTGGTGGCGCCACCTGTGATACCCGTATTAGACAGGTTATCACTCAACTAGAAGTTATTAGAACTCCTAAAGATTGACGAGAGATGACGCACTACTAAATCAATTTTATGATTTTATTTTGAGTGCTTTCCACACTAGATTTTTATCTCAAAGAGTTATCTTTGTGATAAGCATTTCAAAAATCTGAAGCGAACGCAGGATTTGAACCTGCCCCTTCGGATCACTAGCCCGACGCTCTAACCAACTGAGCCAGCTCGCCTCCTACGCAAGCTTCAAGCCGCCGGTAGCAGCTCACTCCGTCGGTTGTTGGTACGAGTAGATAGTGACTCACGTGGTGGGAGTGTCGGCGACGAGCGGCGTGGAGTCGTCGTCGGACGGCTGCAGCAGCGATCCACCGAAGCCGCGCGCCAGACGCCGCATGAGCGGCGGCCGCTCGCCGAGCCGCCGGTAGCAGCTCACCTCCGTGGGTGAGTTGCTCTCCTCCGAGCTGCTCGGTGACGGCTCGCTCACCAGCGGCGACATGCCTATCAAGTCGCATTTTGCTGGTGACCTGGAAACATGCAACAAATGAATGAGTATGATGTTAGTTACGGAGATGTGCCAAACCCAATACTGATCGAAGCTCATATAACAGCTACGCAAGGATTGAATTTTGCGCAGCTCGTAGCTAACTTCACAGTCACCAAAATTCAGCATAAAACTGTTGTTAAAACAGTTTGTTTTTTAATTTTGCGCGCTGAAAAACTCTCAGAATCAGTGAGAATCTTTCTCTCGTTTGTTTTCAAACGACCATAATGATTTCAATATCATAGGTGGATAGGTATATCATAGATATCACAGGTTAATAATACTGGTGAAATAGTCTATTCTATGATTATGGTAAATGTAGATGATGTAGATTAGAGTTTACCTGTTCCCGCAGTGCGGGTAGTGGTTGGCGAGGCCGGGCAGCGAGTCGGGCGCGCGCGCGCTCAAGCTGCCGCACTCGCTGCCGCTCAGCTCCTTGCTCTGAAACACCACGGTATTTAAATGAGTCATGTGAATAGGCCGTGGTGGTCTAGTGGTAGCGGCACCGGCCTTACAATCGTGAGGTCGTGGGTTCAGATCCCGGTTCCGTGTCAATTAGCACTTTAGAATTTTTGTACCTATGGAATTTCACGCCACGGGATTTTCGTTGAAGGAAAACATTGTGAGGCAACCTTCTTAAGTCCGTAGCAGAAATTCGATGGTGTATGTGAATTCCCCAACCCGCACTGGGTCATCGTGATGGATATGACCCAATCACCCTTCTTCTCTTTGTAAGGTCTTTGCCCTGCAGTAGACTGTGAAAATGCTGTTTAATGAAGCATTGTAAAGTAACGTGCATACGTTAATGTTATATTCTAACTATACTTTGATATTTCTATACATAGAATAATAACGGAGTTAAAATCGAAGTGAAGTATTTCGTAATAATACGAGCTTTGAATTCTTATATACTAACTCAAACTCCAGAGAAAAAAAGGTACAGTGTTTTCGAAGCTTGCCAAATGAAGAATAGGTCCTAATAATTAGAACAGCAGCCCTGCCACCACGTTTTAGGAACCTTACCGCTATAAACATCCCCTTGCCATAACAAAGCTGTTCCACCAATCCATCCACATTCCATCGCCTGGAATGCGGTCCCGTATTTATCTTAAACAATAATAGGAAATCAATGCCCTGTGACAAAACGCTACATTGCACCCTCACAAATCGACAAAAGAATTCGAATCTTACTTCTTAGACAACAAGGTCTCAAAGGCATATGGGTGTAAATCTGTGTAAACATCGCGTGACCACAACTGCTGGGTGTGTCGAACGGAAACGATCAGTTGTTTTGCTTTCTTTCGGTAACATATCGGGAGGCTATTAACTGAAATAGACAAATTGATTCCACTTAGGAGACGCTATTTGTAAATTAAGGACTGGTGGTGTAATAGTTCTATTAAATTCGGAGGAATATTATTAGCGTTAAGTATCGGGCTATCCGTGCTGTTTAAAACTGTGCTCTACCAAACAATAAATAAAAAAGTGTTTGGAGATTTTAGCTTTACTTACGTCTCGTTGGTGGCTGACGGGTAATGTAACTGTTAGAGCACTTTAGAATAGAATAGGTAGAAAAATATGTATTAGTATTTAAATTTGCAGTACCTATGTATATATATTAATATACCTACCAACATTTTGCTATTAGTTACTTACTAGATGATAATTATATTATTTTTTTCGGTACATTTTAAAACCAACATGCTTGATGACCTTTTCTTAATTTTAATTTTTTTTTTCGCGCAAATAAAAGCCCAAAATGTTTGTCAAGAACTGTGATTGGTTGCCTACCTGCGTGGTTAATTAATGACTGTCACATTCGCTGGCAGCACCAGTCTGTGGGACGTTTTATGAAGAATTAAACGCCTAATACCACACGAAGCGCGCATCATGAAATATTCAGCCACTGAAACTGTGACAAAGGCCTGCTCTCAAACTTACGGAACTTTGCATAACTACTCTACAGACAAACGTTATTATGCTCTCATTGTGTAGCAATCATAATATAGTTTTACTCTGTGTTTATTAGCGATCACCGAAGTTAAGAGTAAGCAACGTTTGGGACGGTCAGTAGTCAAATGGGTGACCGCAGGTGGCATATTTAACTGCGCTGGTTCTGATGGTAAATTTGGCTGCCTCGGTGGCTTAGTGGTTAGTAACCCTGACTCCTGGGTCAAAGTGGCGTGGGTTTGATCCCCATCTAGGGCAACCATTTATGTGATGAACATTGGTGTTTGCTCTGGGTGTTATTAAGGTTTCTTAGATAGATATATCATATATACCTATGTAGTATATCAGTCTCTGGCAGCCATATCAGCTTTGCTTAGTTTGGGGTCAGAAACCGTGTGTAAGATGTCCACAAATATTTAAAATTTTATTTAATTAAATTTTGGATTTTGGGCGTTTTTATCGTTTGGCTATGTCAGAGGCGGCTTAACACCCTGACACCAGGGTTAGCCACTCGGCCTATACAAATTTACGTATGATTTCATAGTGTTCCCACATATTTTCCCGCAAACTCCTATTTAAACAGTATTCGTAATATTTGCTCCTGTTGCCTCCAATAAACTCTATTTTTCCCTCAACCCCAAATCCAAAGGTAAATAATTCCGTAATAAATCCCTCGCGGATAGTTTATTGGAAACTTTTAGTTATTAAACTGGATAAACCCTTTGCGGATAGGTAAATATTTAGGACAACATCAGAGCAATTTCCGGGATAGGACCGACGATTTACTATGCATGAATGGAGTACGGTGCGACTGGACTGGTACAAAAACGCCCGCACAGGGAGACGGTGGACGGTAAAACTCAAAAAGTTATTTTTGTGATAAACATATCAAAAATTCGTCGCGAATTCGCGAATGCAGGACTCGAACCTGCTTCTCTCGGATTACTAACTCGACGCTCTCCTAAGTGAGCTAATTCGCAGTCCTGACATTGCGGTGAATTTGTGAATTGTTTATCATTTTAACCAACTTACAGCCGCACTCAGAAACGTTCATTAAATTAGTCCTAATTGTTACTTAACTAAGTATCATTAAATCTGTTAATGATAGTTAGGTATCGTCACATCCCAGAGACAATATTTAAGTATTCGTTAGTTAATGACAGATTTAAGTATACCTAGGGCGAAGCGACGTCAAACCAGCTCTATTGATAAAATATTGATGGAGCAGTAGTGTTGCCGCACGAAAAAATGTAAATTGTAAAAATATACAATAAAACATCTGTAATCATTAGTTTCCTACATTTTTACGTAATATTTATTATTACTACTCACTTAAAATCACAAGCAAAGCTTGGTCCTTTGGTAGGCATCAATGGGGCCGAAACCAACACTGAGAGGCCCTTTTACATCTTTTTTTATTAAATTAATATAAAATGTTGAGTACATAAAGTAGAATGAAAAAACTATTGCTAGATGTGACTTACAGTATATCGGGCTATTGTGATGTGCTGTTCGATGACTTAATACGGGCTATGGAATGAGGTACGGCACCCGCCAAATAATGCCTCATTTCAAATATTCAGGCGGGTGGTGACTTGCTATCCACTAAATGGGCCCCCCATAATAGCTACCGTCTATTGGCGCCGGAGGGGCAACATTGGTGTGGACGGCTTAGGGTGTCGAGAGGTGTGCTGCGCTTTCACTAGACGCTACTCGCGGCGTTATGCCCTTTAACACTTCCACCCTGGAGCTTAGGTTCTTAGCTCTTGCGGTTTCCACTCCAAGCCGGCCGGTTAAGGCAAGAGAGGAGTCAGGGGTCTCATTTAGCCCCAGGGAATCAGGGTTCGCGGTGTCGCCACTCACCGACGACTCGCCACAAAGTCGCCCCTGCGATTTTATTACTACTATTATTACTATTCGTGCTAAAAAGACAAAGAAAACCAAAATATTTTTGTGCAAATTCAACATTAGGTATACGCCACAGACATATAAGAGTAAGCAGACCTAACATTATATAATTTATATAGTTATACTTTTATCTACGTCATGTCGTCTCTTTCTTCCTAGTTACTTAGTAATATGCGCTATCCTTTGTTTTCCCTTGTGGCAATACTAACTAACACATATAAAAAAAGACGACGTGACGCCGGCCGCCATATTGATGAGTGACCGTGAGTGACGTTTGCGAATTCAATGGCGAAAACGTTCCGGAGTAATTGAGCAAAATATAAGTGGATTTTGTGTTAATAGCTGGTGAACTGGTGAAATAAAATGGTGAAATGAAGTGCGAATAATTGTAACAGTTCAACTTATAATAAAACACCTGGATTAAGTTTTCACCGGTATGTATTGCGTCTGTTTGTTTAGAGCAAGTTCTTATCGCGTTTGATTTTTAGTTTATGCAGTTAGAATGCTAAAATATTCCTATAAAACATACGCAATAACGTTATTGAGTTGTTTCTAATACCTATAGACTTCGTCGCTTTGACTAGTTTTGTATATTAATTGTTTTTCAAATAACGCAACCATACTTTGACGTCTCATGTACTTGTAAAATTACGAAGGGTCGGACTGGGTCGGACTCTAGTCTGAATATTAATTTATTTCGTTTTATTAGATAATATTTTTAAAATACACTATGGTAGTAATTTATGGATTGAGGTTATTGGTGATTAAAGAACTACATACCAATGTCATAGAATAGAAGTCTAATATAAGGTACCTGTTATATTATTATAACCTAAATTGTTATTATAAGTATCTATAGGATAGCCCCATATGCACGTACTGCTGAGTATAGACCTTCTGTAACCCACACCTGTTTTGAATATTGACATGGTTCCAGGTTTCCGAAAGATGAATCATCTCATGACTCATCTCATGAACCGTGATAGTTAAAATGTTATTTTCACAAATGACGTATTTCTGTTTGGCGCTATAACTACAAATACTAAAAACAAACTTAAAGGGGGGCTGCCATACAGCAAACCTGAATTTTGAGCCGTTCTTCGCTCAATTTTTCATACTTTATTTATTTGATACACAATAAATCAAATTCTTATTTTAGACTTAGTAGCTAAATTTTACACTGGATTGTCATCCATGGTATGTGTATACAGGAAAACCAAAAATTAGAAATCAAAATCAATATTAATAACATAATGGTGAGAGGTAGATTCTTGAAATATTCACAGAATATTTAGTTAAATAATTAATATTTAGTTAATGCTGGGCACGCTGCCAACTGGCAGTGGGCTTGAGCATTTAGATTATCTTTAGACCTTCAGGGGTCTGTGGATAACCCAATTGCTTTCTATGTAGTAGTAGCGTAGGTAGTTTTTATCATTTTTGATGGTGTGAAGACAGCTAAAGATGCCAGAGGTAAAATAACTGTGAACGGACTGTAAATAAAGTTGATAAGTTGTCGGTAGGTACATAAAAAAAAAATTTAATTACCCGACTTAATTTTAGTATTAACTTGTGAGGACTACTCTACTATGCGTAGTTGTCAGCCTTAGTTCGGCCCCGCCTGAATGACATTACGTATGTGTTAACTTTGGATTCAATATACATAATATGTTATGTTAGGTCTGCTTACTCTTATATGTCTGTGGTATACGGTTAGGATTTTTTCACATGGTTATTTACTGCATAACACTAATGTCACCCATTAAATGTCAAAACGCCCAGAATCTGGTCGCAATCGCGAACGATTTGTCCTGTAGTGGCATAGCGACCAAATACCTATTGGGCGCGCGCGCCGTGTTTGTGTACTTATTTTATTTTATTTCAGCATAATATCAGCATGATATACAAACTCAATAATGTCTACCAAATCAGATATTTTATAAATCAACAAAGAATTTAAATGAACACCAATAAATACAGTAACATAACCTCAAAACCATCCCTTAAGATGTTAAGTGAGGGTTTGGTGCTACTTTAAGTTAAGGGATGATTAGGCTTACTAACAAATCTTTAACTGACTCTGAGTGGGTACCTACTCGCAGACAGACGGCATAATTTTTTTTTAATTACGACGAAAACGAAAAAAATATATATAATTACAGTGACGACAGGCGCCTACACACGGTAAGCGAAGCGTGGTTCGTCCGGCAGCAAGGCAGCTTGCTGATATTTTCAATCAGCCTCTGAATAAGTCGAACCTGGACACGATTGGCAAAGGATCATCATCTTCTCTTACCTTTGGCTCTTACATAGAGTCCAAAGCCCAATTAGCCTCCAAAAAACTTGGTGTTCTCTCTAAGGTGAGACGGTATTTCACACCTGAGCAACTGCTTAGTCTTTATAAAGCACAAGTCAGGTCTTGCATGGAATACTGCTCTCACCTTTGGGATGGCTCTGCCAAATATCAACTGGAGGCTCTGGAATCGATTGAGAGATGAGCCAGGAGGCTGATTGACAACGACACCTTGACTAAGACGCAGCTGCAAAGTTATGAGCATCGTCGCAAGGTAGCGTGTTTGTCGGTCTTTTACCGGATACACTTCGGAGAGTGCGCCCAGGAGTTGCACAATCTGGTCCCCCCTGCCCCTTTCTTCTATCGTACGGCTAGACGGACGCGACCAAAGCGTCACCCTTTTATGGTGGACATTCCGCGCGTTAGAACCAAGCGTTTCGAATCCTCAGTCCTCATACGAACAGCCGGAATGTGGAATACTTTGCCTGGGTCTGTCAAAAAAAAAAAAAAAGGATCGAGGCAGATGGCACTGCAAGTGAGATGCCTATACCCATGGATGTATTACATAAACACATCCTTGCCATGGATGTAATGCTTGTATACACCATCCTTGCCTATACCCAGGGGAGGGATATAGAAGAATGATGACGATAATAATAATTAAGTATAGGTCAAATCATACAAGTTGGTGGATGTGAAGTTAGCTGCGCAAAATCTAATCCAGACTGAAGCTCACATAAAGCTGCGCGTTGTATGGGTTTCGCACAGCTGCATGATTCCTGTTTGCCTCCTAAAATTCTTCATAAGCTACTAAACCAGCGCGATCAAATAAATCTATCAGAAAACCAGTTAAAGCTAATCTTTACAGCAACGCGGCCGTAAATCGGCGTGTAAATTCCATTCCGTTTCAATTGCCCAAAATGTCGGCATTGTGCGTGCGCTTTGCTAATTATTTCACAAAAACTTTGGGTTCTGTAATTCTGTACAATAATTTGTTTCACTGAGTCATGAAGTGCCGACGCTACGGCCCGGGAACACGCAGGGTATAAATTGAAATCATATCGGATAATAGATCTAAGTTTATAGTGTCTGGGCTGTGCTGGAGGTGAGTGAGTCGGGTGACCTTCGCCTATTAGGTATGTTGGTTTGTGGGAATTTTGATGGCTTGCCTACAGTCCATCAAATCTAAGAGGTACCGTTTGACGTTTCATATTTTTTCATCCCATCCCTATCATTCAATTGTCAGAACTGTCAAACGGTACTTCTTAGATTTGACGGACTGCGTCAAATCTAAGAAGTACCGTTTGACAGTTCTGACAATTGAATGATAGGGATGGGATGAAAAAATATGAAACGTCAAACGGTACCTCTTAGATTTGATGGACTGTAGTGCGCTGGAGAAAATAATCGTTTATATAGTTGTACTATAACATTATTTATAATATAAGAAGTCTGCTGCTGAGGAGGCCTACATATGAAAGACGATTGGATTCTATACACTACGCTGCTGGCCCATACGTTTTGGTGGGTGAATTTGTGTAGACAGTAAAGTGTACTCTTACTAATGTTATAAATCCCAAAATGTTTTTTTTTTTATTTGTGACTCTTTCACGCAGCAACAAAGCGACGGATAGACTTGATTTTTGGTATGAATATAGTTCAAAGGATAGAATGTGGCATAGACTAGGTTTTGTCCCGGAAAAAATAAAAGGTTCTGTCTCTCTTTATTTTTCTTACAGACTACAAATTTTGGATAGTAATATCCTTATTAGGTACCAGCCTACCAGCCCTATTATTTTTGTCAATATGTGGTCAAATCCCTCTACCATTTATAGTCTGAACAACATTTAAACATCACATCCACAGAGTGAAAACCGGTAGTGATCACAGAATCGTAAGAGGCACATTGGATATTAACGTTAAACTCGAAAGGTCACGCCTGATGAAGTCTACGCTCCGGCCTACTCGTGCCCATATCCAGAACCCCGGGAGCTTTCAGCTCGAGCTCTCAAATCGCTTTGCTTGCCTGGAAAACTTTGCGTCGGTGGACGAGATTAACAACGGGCTCGTAGAAACTGTCCAGGCGGTGGGTGCTAAATTCTTTAGACCCCGTCGTACAAATAGACCTCAAAAATTTTCCGATCAAACTCTAAATCTTATGTCCGAACGACGCTTACAGAGACTGCAGTCTTCCGATGATGCAAAGTCATATAGGCAGCTCAATAGACAAATTTCAAAATCCGTGCGGCGCGACATTCGTCTCTTTAATACTAAACATATTGAAGAGACAATAGAGCAGAACAAAGGCTCCAAAGTGTTCGCGAGGAATTCGTCTATTGGGCAAAGCCAGTTGACAAAGCTGAAGAGAGAAGATGGCAGTGTAGCGTCGACCAAGGCAGAGGTATTGGAGGAGATCGAAAGGTTCTATGGACAGCTATACGCTTCGGTCGCTAAGCCTGTTAGCAGCGCGGCCAAAGATCCAAGAGCCAAGCTGACCCGACACTTCACCGAAGATATCCCGGACATCAGCCTGTACGAGATTAGAATGGCCCTGAATCAGCTTAAAAACAACAAGGCGCCGGGTGACGACGTTATTACATCAGAGCTGCTGAGAGCGGGTGGAACACCGGTACTAAAAGTCCTCCAGAAGCTTTTCAACACCGTCGTCCTCGAGGGCATCACGCCAGAAGCATGGAACAGAGGCGTGGTGGTGTTGTTTTTCAAGAAAGGTGACAGCACCTTATTGAAGAACTACAGACCCATCTCACTTCTGAGCCATGTTTATAAGCTGTTTTCAAGGGTCATTACGAACCGTCTCGAGCGCAGGCTTGATGACTTTCAGCCTTGCGAACAAGCCGGTTTCCGAAAAGGCTTTAGCACCATGGACCACATTCATACGCTGCGGCAGGTTATACAGAAGACCGAAGAGTATAATCTGCCACTTTGCTTAGCGTTTGTGGACTATGAAAAGGCCTTTGATTCGGTCGAGACATGGGCTGTGCTTGAATCTCTCCAACGATGCCGTATTGACTATCGGTACATCGAAGTGTTGAAGTGCTTGTATAATAACGCCACTATGTCAGTCCGAGTACAGGAAGAGAGCTCCAAGGCGATCCCTTTAAAAAGAGGCGTAAGACAGGGAGACGTAATTTCTCCGAAACTGTTTACGACTACTTTGGAGAACGCCTTCAAGCTCCTGGAATGGAAAGGTTTCGGCATCAATATCAATGGCGAATACCTCACTCACCTTCGGTTTGCCGACGATATAGTAGTTATGGCAAAATCGATGGAAGAGCTCAGCACGATGCTCGAAGGCCTCAATCGGGTTTCTCAACAGGTGGGTCTTAAGATGAACATGGACAAGACGAAAGTCATGTCTAATTCCCATGTTTTACCCACCCCGATTTCTGTTGGAAACTCGGTTCTTGAAGTCGTTGACTCGTACGTCTACCTAGGACAAGTAGTCCAGTTAGGTAGGTCCGACTTCAACAAAGAGGCCAATCGCCGAATCCAACTCGGCTGGGCAGCGTTCGGAAAATTGCGTAGTGTCTTCTCGTCCGACATACCTCAGTGCCTCAAGTCGAAAGTTTTCGACCAATGTGTGTTGCCAGTGATGACTTATGGCACAGAAACGTGGTCTCTCACTATGGGCCTTATTAGTAAGCTCCAAGTAGCCCAACGAGCTATGGAGAGGGCTATGCTTGGAGTCTCTCTGCGTGATCGAATCAGAAATGAGGAGATCCGTAGAAGAACCAAAGTTACCGACATAGCCCAACGGATTAGCAGGTTGAAATGGCAATGGGCAGGGCACATAGCGCGGAGGACTGATGACCGGTGGAGTCGAAAAGTTCTCGAGTGGAGACCACGTACCGGCAAGCGCAGCGTAGGACGCCCACCCACAAGGTGGACAGATGACCTCATTAAGGCCGCAGGATCGCGCTGGATGCAAGCCGCTATCAACCGGTCTTATTGGAGATCCATAGGGGAGGCCTATGTCCAGCAGTGGACGTCTTTTGGCTGATGGATGGATGGATGGATGGAACATTTAAAATTAGTCTTGCAAGTTTTTACCAATATAACTAATTACCGTTACTATTCAGACACCTTATACACAAGTCTTAGAATACACGGATATAATTCCATGTCATCAATTTGACATCGCCTCTCCAACCGATTGTGGGAACCGTTCCAAACCGAGCATCAGCAGTGTTCATTGTGTATGAAAACGTGCGCGTTACGTGCACTTTAGTAAAGTTTTGTTTTTAAAAAATCCTTTGAAAAAATATTAATTTTTCTAATAATACAATACTCGACTCTTATTTATGTTGGTGTATTTTACCCTTACCTAGGAAATACAAGTTATTCATAAGTAAAAATTGAGCAAATTAAGATGAAATCCACAATAACTGGGAGTTGGAATATCACTAAGTAAGTTTGTATAGGCTGGGCTGCTAGCCCTGCCCTGGTGTCAAAGTGTTTTAGGGTGCCTGCAGGCCTTTGACATGACTAAATGGTTCAAAAACCGGGATCTACAATTTAACGTGTTACCCGAGCCACGGTAGCGCTCAGTTGGAAAATACCACCCGCGGTCACCCGTCCAAATACTGACTGTGCCGATTTCGGTGATCACTGACAAACACCCAATCAAATTACGCTACGAGTGCTACATACCGAGCCTAGTTAAAAAGGTACGTCATCGTAATCGTGTCTATATTTTTCTGTTATTGTCAACTCTATACCTACATTGTATTATATGTATTGCTACGTTACATTACATCTGTAGAGAATATACCCAGACCTAACACACACTACCGCAACCGAACATAAAAACCTGCTCGCGGACAGTAATACTTAACCCGGCGAGCATGAGGTGTAAAAAAGTTGCATCAAGCATGATGCAGGGTATGATATACCCTTATGTTGATGTGCCATAATTTTGTTATTTTGGATTTTTTTTTAATTTTATTGATTATACTATTAAATTTAATGTATTATGATGTTAAAAATAATAAAACAAGTTCATAATTATACAATTATCATCGTTTATTCTCGTTTTTCAAAAACTAAGTAAAATTAACAACAAATCTTTATAGACTTACATTAACGTAGATTTAAACAAAAAACCTTTATTCTTTGGAATGTAATCAACTTAAAATCAAAAGATAATGAGATCCTCCTCGTAAAATACTAATTATTATTTTTTTTTTCAATAAAAATAATGACTAATTGCTACCGGGGAGATCAGTACAATTTTCACAAGTAAATTTTGCATGTTGTAAACATATTGGCTTGTTACAAGCTTTGCAAGAGTATTTACTTTTTCTGTCCTTCTTGTAAGGACAGTCCTGACATCTGACGTATTGTCTTGGAGCATTAACAGCTCTGGGTGAGGGCTCACCGAGCTATTTTCAATGCGCTGGCGGATGTAAGTTGGTATATTATTTTTCAGATTTTCTTACATTCAGATGTTCGTAAATCATGGATAAGCCCAAATTACGAATAAATTCAGTTCTCTTGATGTTCACGTTTTTGTTTGCTCGATATATGATGCAAGCTTGATAGCAGCCATGTTCAGAACACCATAGAACAAAGTCATAGACCATCATTTACTATATGATTAGTGCCAACAGTAAATCGTCCTCCATGTCGTTACCGGATTCATTTCCTACAGCTTTTTCCTGTCTGGAGTTAGATAAAATATTATCTGAATCGTCACCTTCTTGCTCCGTCCAAGAACCCACTTCGTGTTCACTACAATGATCCGTTTCCTGCTCTGAACTGGATTCATCGCCTGAAAAATTCGTCGTTGTCTCCTTTAGCATGGCACGGATCCGTTCTTCTTCCCTATCAAGATCCATTTAGGGGCAAAAACTAAAAACAATAAAGTAAAACTCAAAAAAATAAACAAACTACTATGCCGCAATCTAAAATCACAATAAAACTCAAAAAACAATAAACCAAAACTAATAAAACGATAATAATTCCCTCTAAAATTTTTACGTAAAAAAAATACGTCTAGCGTGTGGCAGGGTGTGACATACCCTTGACACGTTTGTGCACGTGTATCTCCGCCGGTATCCCGCGCAGCACTTCGATCACACCATTCTCCCGCCCCGCACGCCCCTCCCTCCAGCTACTGAGCCCGCTAGAGTTGCCAAGCGAGAATCTTAGAAATTACACAACTTATAAAAAGTTACAGGGTATGAGATACCCTGGGTCATGCTCGCCGGGTTAATAGAGCGAATCGAATTTTCCCTTATCCTGCCCGCAATGGGCCATCCGGGGCAGCCTACGAGGCTACGAGCCCCGGGGCAGTTGGCACCTATAGATTGGGGCTCTAGGCTTGATGGCTAGCTCTTCGGACACGGAAGGGTGGAATATTAAAATATTTGAGCTTGTGGAAACAGTAAAGTGGCTAAGGTGGCTAAATTAAATTATGGTTTGGTACATTGAATTGAAATATTTTCCTAATTGTCTTATAAATAAATAAGATATTAAAAGTTATTGTTTATTTAGCTTTAATTACGTTAATTACGTTATTGTTTATTTAGCTTTAATTAGCTTTAATTAGTTTATTTAGCTGTAATTACGGAAAAAAACCATTGAATATATTAGTAGTTCAGTTTTAATAGTACATAATAATGGTTCCTATAGAATTAGATTTGTTTGTTTTGTGTGGTATTGTAATTGTTTATGATAACAAATATTTAGAATAGTATAGGTATAACTGAAATTTAAAATTGAATAGTACTTAACTGAAATTTAAATTATACCTATTGTAGTAAAAATAAAATTTAGATAAGTAACATAAGTAAGTAAATTGACATAATTTGTCGTTGTTATAGGAGAAGACGCTGGTTCCCGTAGTACAGCCCCTGGCTAGTTCGGGAATCAGTGGCTTCTATAATTTTCATGTACCTTATTTATGTCAATAAAACTTTTTGATTGATTGAAAAAAATTTTTAGATCTTTTTGTATCAATTGCTATGATAAACTCTGTTTCTTTGTTTGTTTATTTTTGAGCCGGTATATTGTTCCATTTTTGGGCAAAGGTCTCCCCTCGAGATTTCCGGTTTTAGAAATAGTTTATTGCTTAAAACATCAACATCAACATGTCTTTGATGCCTGCCAATTTGGATCAAAGGTGTTCGATTCCTCGCACCATCTTGTAGGAGATGAACTACAATACAATATATACTAATTGAAGGTACGTGTAGTATGTTGGATAATTTAATTTAATTTATGAACTATTGGAAATTGACAACATTTCAAATATTTTACGTATTTGTTTTTATTTTTTTTCTGAAAGAATATGGAAAATTAAGAAACACGTATTTTTTATTTTTTCGATATTACTCATATTTTGCGCAAAATTAATTTTTGAAAAAGAGCTTATTCCAAAAGGTCGTAACTGCAGAATTCTGGATTCATAAAGAGTAATGCTGTAGCCACTTTCTAAAAAAAAATAGGTGCATGCTTTGCTGTCACTGTCAGTAGTGTCAGTGACAATCAAAACATTCATGAATTCACAACTAAATAACATTCCACGAAAATAACAAATTCAATCTATTATTAATTCAATCAATTACTACGCTATATCTTTAGCCTTTATATTGTAATAATAACTAATTAATCAGTCATCTATCTTCATCGGCTAGGCATAGAATCTAAGGCCATAGATTGGAATTCCTAGGGCACAATGGATTCTCGGCGACTAGATCCTATAACTGCGTGTTTTGTGCGTTTTCTCGCATATATTGCAGTACCATCATGTAATCTACTTTAGGTAGATTACGGCTGTCGGCCATTGTGTAGCCGTCCGAAACTTTCATTTTGTTAACGTAAGTAATCAGGAGAGATCAAATAAAAACTTCCAAGAGAACACCAAACAATTTTAGGACGTAAATTATGAATTTAATGATAAGATTTATGTCGAGTCGAGCATACGTATACTTGCGTATAACCTTGCTAAGCCTTGCTTGACACAATAACGAAACAAAACGTAACCGAAAGTCAGTGTCAACTGTCATTTTATATTGCTAGTGTTTTTTTTTTATCAAAGGCAACTGAACATGAATTATGAATCCGTAAACGGCTTGACGGATGGTTTTTATTTAATAACTTTGTAGTTACTGCACCAATAATTTTGGAAAAATAAGCATAATCATCAGCATCGCAATATCTCGAAATGGTTTTGGAATTTCATAGCCTTGTGAAATATGAAAACTTGTCAATTGGAGTTTAATTGTAATATAATAGTAATACATAGTAATATTTTATTTATATTATGAATAATAAAAAATAATACACTTTTTAAGATTTTTATTACATTTTATTGTTTTACACACAATGGAAAATACCTACGGACAAGCCGGTCGCAGTCCTGCGGCTGGATCGTCCGTTCTGTAAGTGGCCCGGCGCGCGGCAGCCTCTCGGGCCTCGGACCGTCCTGTCTCCCGAAATGAGTGACAATCAACCGCAGGCACGTTCCCATCGAGAACGGACTGAGATTCTATTTCCAAAATGGGTGTAAGCGGTTCGGAATAGAGTTGCATATCGATAGTCAGAAGAATAAACTATAGATATAATATCAATTGTTAAATTATAAATTATCATTAATATCAATAATCTAATGATACTATTGATAGTATCGATAATATCGAACTATTAGCTTCGCCAGTTTTAGCTTAGAATTGGAACTATTAGTTGTATTGGTAATATCGATACTATCGATAGTTCTACAAACTTTTGATAGTATTGATTTTTTTTTAAATTTAATAGTGCAATAATTATTTATACCACTGATAGTATTGTGATGTAATAGTATCGATACTATCGATACGATTGCTTGAAATCAATAGTAAGTATTAGTTAATTTACGATACTGATATTGTCGATAGTATACAATCGATATTGTTACTAACTTTCAAGGTCAACTATCGATAGCGAAACAAGCTATATTTATGCAACTCTAGTCGGAATACGATGGAAAAGTGTTTAGGAAAGGCTGTAGTTGCGAGGGCGTGGAAAAATGTCCGGGAATCCGCAAAATGAAATTGGTAAGTCGATTCGCAGCTGCCGTGCGATAGCTCGAGTAGGTGTCAGGGTGTCGGCAACGCACTGAATACCTAATGAGGTTTGATAACACTTCTATAGTTACAACAGTTTTTTTTTTCTCAGAGGAAGCCGAATATGAGCTAGTTATTTTTAAAATAGAATCAATAGTAATAAGACGAGAAGGTAATTAATGAAATTGAACATATTAACCTTGAAACGAATATACGAGTACCTAAGTTACTTTTTCAACTAATTACCTAAATAAAAATACTAAATACCTGCCTAATTATCGTAAATAATTAAGAGTTTGCTTTTCGTAAGGCAAATTGTTAATAATTCAAACTAATTTAAAAAAATTAGGACATTGTAAAATTGCCCTGGCAAATACGAGTAACAACCTATTCGTATCTACATCCTTAATGTTATAAATGGAATAAACTGGTACGAAAATATAAAGCTCTAGCACAAAAAATATATAAAAAAGAGCCATATTTTGTCACAAAACCGTCTAGAATAAAGGTTTATAAAAAGGTTTTTGTATTTCGATAAAACACACCTTGTCTAAGGCACATGAGAAAGGCAAAGGCTTTTATTTTATAAAATGTATGAAATATGTCGGTCTATGCGCCGCCAGGTGCTTACGAGTAGCTGTACTTACGATCAGGCAAAATAAGGATCATATTTCGAGATTTTCTAGGCACTAAAGTGTTATTAAATATATCGCATTACGTATTGTATCGAGAATAATGTAAGTACGAGTAAATAGTTATTAACTACAAAAACTGGACAAGTGTGACTCAGGCTCGCACATCGAGGGTTCCGTACAAACACATTGTTAAAATAATTAAAAACCTGTTTTAGCATGTGCTAATGAAGTTCTTTTATATGATACGATTTACTCACATGATACGATTTACTATCTTTGAATTTGAACCCATATTTTGTGACTTTTGAGGCCCTATTTTTTTGTGATGTAAATAAAAATGTACAGTTTTTAGACTTATTCCTATACTAGCGGACCCGGCGAACTTCGTACCGCGAAAGTTAATGAATGTAGGTAGAATGACCTTACGGAGATACCTACATTAAGATATTTTAAGTTTAATGGCTGTCATCCATAATGTAGATCTGATTGAGCTATCTCACTTTCGTGAAGATACTCGTAGCATTGTTCTAAAGTTGACAGTTATAGAGATAAACTACTTTTAAGTTCGACAGCTCTCATACAAAATGTAGATCTGGTTGAGCTATCTCACTTTCGTAAAGATAGCATTGATCAAAAGTTGACAGTTACGGATATAAACTAATTTAAGTTCGACAGCTGTCATACAAAATGTAGATCTGGTTGAGCTATCTCACTTTTGTAAAGAGAGTATTGGTCTAAAATCGGCAGATACGAAGTAAGTAATAGTAAGTGCGCCACAAAATATTAGCCCCAATTCAATGTGAAACGGTACACACATATTGTAGCAAACAATCATTTCAAACCCAAGAAACAGTCAATCTCAACTAATAAGTTTCGTCATGGTTATCATCCGCAGCTTTCTTTGTCCCACTGCTGAGTATAGGCCTCTCTTTTTCTGTGACATCTGCCTCGGCTCTTTGCCGGTCGTGACCAGGCTGTCGACCCAACTTGCTGCCGCGCCGCACATAGCTGAGCGCTCTCACCTATTCAAGTACCCTAGTTGACCAGCTCGGTCACCACCGTCTTTCTTGCTCAAGAAGCGCTGGTCCCATGGAAGGTAGACGGTCCTTAGTATGAGACGCGACTTGCGTATCGACGCAAGTCGCTTTGGGTGCCGTCACATCTTTCTGAGACTCAGAGAAGGGCTGGAGCGTTGGCCGATTCGGAGCAGCACAAACGGCGCAAATATGCTAACCTTAGCAGTGGTTACATATTTGAGCCGTTTGAAATTGAGACATTGTGCCCGTGGTGGCCAGTCTTGTTTTCAAAAGTCTTTCTGAGCGTCTGGTGTACCCGACTAGGGTTCAGAACCGGGAAATCCCGGTCTCGAAAGTACCGGGAATTCCCGGTTCTTTTGTCAGTAAAATGGAACCGGGAAATCAAATTTGATTCCCGGTTCTTTCGGTACTTTCGGGAATTTTATTTTTATTACGCGATTCACACTAGTTCACACTACTATTTACTTATTTACTCTTACTTTACTTTTCCACTCTTTCTACTATTCAAACATTCAAAACTAACGTGAATAATTCAGCGTTAAAAGAAATAACGCGCGAAATTAATGGTGGGCTCGCTATAACCAATAACTACCTACACTCGCTCGGTTTGCTAGGAAGCTACTTTCCTTCCTACCTTCGGAGTGTCACTGAAAAATGACATAATCGCTGAGACCACAGACGGATGCAGTATGATGAAGAAAGTCGGCAAATTTTTGTCATCCTATCAACTTTGTATTGCTCATGCACTCCAACTTGCATTTGCAGATGTTTTTTTACAAAAAAAATACGAATGAGACAGAAGAAGCCGAAGAAGAAACTCAGTTCGTAATAGAGGACGACGACGACGACGATATTTCTTTGGCACTAAGTAGGCAGAGACTTCAAGTGAACATGGAATCTTTAGATGAGGATTCGGATTCGGACTCGGACAGCAAAGCCGATGGCGCCGAGTTCTTGTCTTAAAATACGTCACCAGTTTCAGAACGTCAATTTGAACACAGAGATTTACTCTTAAAGGTCAAAAAAGTAGTAAACCCTCTCCGCAAATCTGCAACTAAAAAACGATGACGTTCTCCAAAACTACGTCATCGCAGATTTTCATAAAAAATATTAACTAACCTGCGACTCAGTAACACGTTGGAATACCATCGCTTTTACGCTTGAACGTTTCTTGATGCTGCGAACTTGCATTGTGAAAGCATTAATTGATTTAAAATCCACAATGAAATTCTCAGAAGTAGATTGGGAACTAACGTGGAAGTTACACGAAGTTCTTGACATAATCAAAACCGTATTAGAGGCTTTATGTCGTCGCGATTCTACATTATTGACAGCAGATGTTGCTATCAAATTTGCATCAAAAAAAGTTGCGAATATCCAAAATAACTATGTAGCCGAAAAAATGTTCATGATGTTAAAAAAACGATACACAGAACGGCGTCTCAACGTTGCAGCTGCGACTCTGAATTACATGCAAAATCTAGAAAGTTATTTCCTCCAACAAAATTATGAAGATTTATTAGTTTTTTCGCGGCAAAGCAGCAATGAAATGTGCAACGCAATAGTGTCATTGCTAAGTCGTACCAAACCCTCAACAACTCCGGTATCTCAAGCTGAACCCCTACAAACCTCACTAGGTGAATTTGACTCTGATGTGCTTGAAGTTCAAAACGTTGCTTTGACAAAAGGCGATGAGTTAAATGCTGAGCTTGCAAAGGCTGTTAGTGAAAAACGCGTTAGATATACTGCTCATGAAGATCTCTCTACGAATGTTAGGATTAAAATGGCTCTCTTTGAGAATGGAGGAGATCGTGGGCGTTACTTGTCTCAGACATATGATCATCTATTAACGATTCCGCCAACCAGTGTTGAGCTAGAAAGAGTTTTCTCTTCGGCAGGTTTGCTATGCAACAAAATAAGATCTCGTTTGAGTGACAAAAGTCTAGATGCACTGTTGTTTTTAAGGTCCAATTATAGAGAAGAGAGAGCTAAAAGCTCTTAAAAAGCTAAACTTTGGTTACGCCATATTTTATTAATAGGTACTCGGAAAGAGATATTATATTATGTATAATTATTTTTTGGTAAACAAGTTTAATTTTGTTTTCTTTGATGTTTAAGATAATTCTAAATGTTTAAGGAATCTAAGGTGACTGCCTAATTTTTACCATTTTATTAACAGTAAATACTTAAGATCCTAAGAATAACACTGTGATTGACTATAGTCTGATTTATATATAATTACTTATTATAATGTATAGGTATGACAATAGAAAAAGTTTAATTTTTATTTTCTTTAAAAATGTTTAATATAATTCTAAATGTTAAGGAATCTAAGATGACTGCCTTATTTTTACCCTCTAATTGACAGTAAATACTTACTTTAGTACCTAATAATAACACTATGATTGATTATAGTCTGATTAATATATAATTATAATTACCTACTACTATGTATGAGAATAGAAAATAGAAGAAAAAAAAATTCGAATTAAAGTTACTGGAATACTATAGTTTAGTTTACTTTTGAAGCATATCCCTTGTTTTCTATAACAAAAACTAGCAAGAACCGAAAATACCGAAAGAACCGGGAAATCCCGGTTCCGTTATACAAAAGTACCGAAACTCCCGGTTCTCAAAAAGAATACCGGTTCCGAAAACACTTAACCCGACGATGTGACCAAAATGCTGGTTTTTATTTGGCTAACGTATAAGCATTGCCAATCAGCGTGGCAATGCTGCCAGCATGCTGGGCACGCTGCTAACTGGCAGTGGGCTTAAGTATTTGGATTATCTTTAGACCTACAAGGGTCTGTGGATGATCCAATTGCTTGTTATGTAGTAGTAGTTTATGAAGTTTCACATTATAAGTCTTGTATTTAGTGGTTGTTAATAAAGGCACTTGCTCTATAAAAAAAAGTCAAGTACCCTTGCACCTTGCCACTGTCCAAACCTAACCTGACATCATAATACCTTATACTTATAAATGCTTCTGTTGATTAAGATAAGGTTAGAGTGTACGGGTTCCCGCCTTGTCGTGGCGGGGGAACTTAGTAGCCGAGGCATATGGGCGGCGCAGGAATCCCAGATAGAGCCGTTTCTCTGTGTTTCTTCTGAGACAGCTGAGAAGGCGGCGCTGAGGTCTCCCGATTTTTTGGGTCTTTTCTCCCTTGGCAGCTTAGAAGTTTGCACTCGTGGTTGGGCCGCTTTTCTGGGCTTTTTAACTAAAGCAGCTGAGAGGCTGGCCTATAAGTTGCGTGCCTCATGAGGAGTGCCGCAACTGAGGCGAACTGAGACTTTTATCACTGTTTAATCCTAACCAAACCAACAGAAATGTATGTTCGTGTCAAGGTCACAGTTCAGAGTCAAGGTTAATAACCTTAGAGTCAAGATACTTACATATTCATGCCATACTACTCCTAAAAATCAAGTCGATTCGTTTCTTCGTATATTAGTATGGATTCTGTACCATAAAGGTAGAATAAAGAAACATGTTTAACCTCGAATGGTGGTATATTTAAAAATATTTTTAATGTCATACAAAATGACGGCCCAGTATTAAACGTCATTTTAATAAGTATAGCATGGCATAGGGAAAAACCATTTATTCCAATTTTAATGTCAGTTGTCATAGTCAATCCATACTATTTTTCCTCTTCGAGGAGCTATAATGGTAAAAAGACAATTTGTCTCTTTGCTATGCTAAGCGTGACATTCATAAAAAGTCTTCAGTCAATGTATGTCACCTGTCATCTTATTACGTTTCGTCAATTCATATCAGGCCCAATTATGAACGCGCCATCTTAAATTTAATTTGAATATAAAATGTGTTCTCACTATCGAATGCCTAAAGTGAAAAAGAAACAGAAATATTCTAATTAGCTGTTATAATTACGATGGTGCCTTGAAATTGGGCCTATTAGCTTCGTTGTGATAGGTGACAGTTTCGCTAACGATTTTTTAAGGGAATAGATGATATGAAAAATATAATATGAATAACTATTAAAAAAATAAAAATAAAGGAACGGGATAAAAAGTATCCTATGTCCTTCTCCTGGCTCTAAACTACCTCCCTGCCAATTTTCAGCTAAATCAGTGCAGCCGTTCTTGAGTTCTGGAGTAACTAACACGACTTTCTTTTATATATATAGATGTGTACTCTAAGACAATGCTTCTCGCCAAATTTCATAGTTCTATGTCAACGGGAAGTACCCTGTAGGTTTTGATTTTTGTGAGTGTCGAAATATGCGGTTTTTATGACATAAACGACTCTAACTTTTTAAACGACAACTGAGAAGTTTGTCTTTTCCACAAGAGCAAGAGTTCATCGATATACGTATACAGTTTAAATTTCAACTCGATATCTTTACGCGTTCTTGAGATAAAGAGTCTTGACATACACACAGACGGACAGACGGACAACAAAGTGATCCTATAAGGGTTCCGTTTTCCTTTTGAGGTACGGAACCCTAAAAAATACTATTTTCTTTTATATGTATTTATTTACATTTATGTATACAAGACTTAGAGAGTAAAGTTTGTGAAGTTATGAATAATAATAATATTAAATTAAATTATATATATAGATAGAAACCTAATCGGCGAAGGTAGTTCCTATTGCCACGGAGCCGCGCGCGAGCCGCATGGCTGCCTTTCTACTGTGCCTTGGGTGCCGATGGACATTCTTTCACCAGAAACGAGGTACAACGGGAGCCACTCTTTCCCAAATCCTAGGCCCTATTTCAGAGGTTGAAGGAAAAATGCATCAGAAATATAATATACTATTTAAATTTATCGTGAAGTATTAAGCACCTACCCCTAGCAACAAGCAGTAGTAGTCTCTATACGAGTATTTGCAAGTCGGTCGGTACTCATATCATGAAACGCTATGCAAACTGATTTACTGACGATATTGAAAAAGTTTAAAACTTTTGAAATAGAGATTTTTTGAAAGATCATATTTTTGCTATATGATTTTTAGCAGGCGTTGTAGCAATTTTTGCATAGTGCAACTTCTAAATTTCATAATTAAAATGAACTAAACATCATCTAAATTATATAAGTCAATTTCAGAAAGCTCTTCTATAGGTGACGAAGATATTGCGTGATACGACGAAGTTGAAGTGACTCTAGAAAGTCATATCAAAATACATAAAGAGTACAAAGAGGTTAAATGTTAAAATTCCTAAAGTAAAACAATATATTTCAATAGTTATTACGTAAGTAAAACTCACAGACAGCACTTATTTAACTGCTGTCTCACACGACACCGCCACCGCAGTCCGCCTCGTCTCGACCCTCCGTAAGCCTGTCGGCTAACTTTACTGAAATAAGGCTAAAATAAGCCTAAGCTAGGATTTTTTCTTTCAACCTTCTAAAAAATCCCTAAAGCAGAGTACAGACAATAAAAATGAAACGCATGTAAAATTGTAAATACATACACAGAAGTTGTAGGTGAACATTAAATTTGTAGAAACTTGAAATTATCCTCTTTATTTATCTGTTTAGTTTATAACTCCCTTTGTCGATATTTAGAATCACCTACTGTAGGATCACATAGGGCTGTTAGTTTATGTAAATAAATGTAAAATATTTTTAAAAGTTACCAGATGAAGTAATAATTATTATACACGAGAATTATAAAACTTCCAGGATTTAACTAAGTTCTGGAATACCTAAATGTTATTATAACATACCACCTTCTTTTTTAAATGTACAAAATGAAGTAGAATATTTGCTTATTTAGTTAATTAAAATGCAATAGGCCTTTTTGCTACTATAAAATGTTTCTAAAACAGAACAAAATTACTATAAAAATATTCTCGTAAAGATGAGTCTACACTGGAACCTTGCACAGTAACGTGCTCTGTAACTTCTCTACGCATCATTCTCTACATCATTTTTAACATATTTTGAAAATTACGCGGGGTTTCACGGAGCAAAACTTACATATTCAACAATGCTATCATTTTTCTGCACATCATAAAATGATGAAGACGTTATGTCTTCTTTTACGATTAAAAATATACTTCTTTGTATTATTTAAACTTCAACCTTATATCCTGGCAATGACCTTAAACTTAGAAAAGCGTTCCTGCTGATACGTATACAATGTATATGGCAGCAAAGTTTCGGCGAGGTTTGCGGAAGTCCCACAAAGTCTCGAAATACAGACAGGAAA
The DNA here is from genome assembly GCA_949316475.1 of Hypomecis punctinalis. NCBI lineage: Eukaryota > Metazoa > Arthropoda > Insecta > Lepidoptera > Geometridae > Hypomecis > Hypomecis punctinalis. The sequence continues at coordinate 26,310,210 of OX438805.1, forward strand.
GCTTAGAAGTCTTAGAACTTTGTGGTGGGATTCGAAGCACCAAAATACTTATTTACAATAAATCTTATTTTACAAGGCCACGTTACGTGATCATGATTTATTTTGGATTGAAGGGTTTTGGTCGCAAAAAACAATACTTTCAATCTGGAATATGCAATAATAAGATAGTGCGTAAGATAGCGTGTTTAGCAATTTTCTATAGGCTCCAATTCGGCGAGTGTGCGCTCAAATTCCTCCATCTCCTTTCCGCAAGAGGTCAAACCGGAAATCACTTGATTACCATCCCTATTTATTTGACTTATCACCTGCTCGTACTAACAATTTAGCTTCTTACTTCATGTTTCTAGGTATTGTAATGCCTTACCTCTGTAATTTTTATGGTTCCGTTCCTCAAACGAAAAAAACGAAATATTTTCGGTAGCTAGCATTGCGTGAACGCCTCAAGCCGGACGACCCGCAAGCAAGATCACGACTTTGACGATTGTGGCAGAGATCGCTCTCCTCAACCATATAGGGCCAGTTATGCTTGCGGCATACTATTAATTATAATTATAATTAGGTGTTATCATTATAATAGGAAACATTTTCAGTCGCAATTCATATTTTTTCTATTGACAAATTGGAAAATAATGACTTACTTACATCATAAGATGTTCTTTCTTTGGTTTCTAAGTAGCATTCTATAGCCTAAGGAGCAAGACTCATTTTGATGCTAAGGACTAAGCTGCAAAAGGCAGCTTGCTACAATTTTTGTTTCAATTTGTTGCCTAACTATTCACCGCGGATTTATGAAAACTAATTTTACAATGAATAAGTTATGACAATATGCTAGTATGTACCTACCTACCTATACACCAAAAAAAACAATATAATAGTTAGTCTACGATAAAAAGATTGATTTAGCCAAAACTGTGATGAAAATTACCCAATTAACAGTTATAGCTAATGTAAACCAATTTAAGCGATAATTGTAGCCGTAATAATTTGATAAAAACTAATCATAATTTTTGAAAATCCTAGGATAATACCTAGTTTATGAATACATTGTTAAAATAAAAAAAAAAGAGATTTGCGCGCTGACTCTAGCGTTTAACCTTGGATATGCAAAAAAAAACCGGACAAGTGCGTGTCAGTCTTGCACACCGGGGGTTCTGTACAAATCCAGATAATTTTTTAAAATCGGGAAGTAAGTTGTTTAAATCTCTAAGTAAATATACGAGTACTAGTATAATATTTTTTTTTCTCGTCTTATATCGAAAATTACACATTGTTAATATAATTAAAAGTAAAAGTTTTAGCATGTGCTAATGAACCTCTTTTATATGATACCTGACATGATACGATTACTTTGAATTTTGAACCCATATTTTGTGAATCTAGGCCCTATTTTTTGTGAATTAAATAAAAATGGACAGTTTTCAGATTTATTCCTATATGACAATACTTCTCGCAAAATTTCATAGTTCTTTGTCAACGGGAAGTACCCTGTAGGTTTTGTGAGTGTCGAAATATGCGTTATTTTACGACCTAAACGGATCTAACTTTTTTTAACGATAACTTAGAAGTTTTTCTTTTACAAAACTGCAACAGACCATAGATATACGTATATCGTTTATAATTCAACTCGATATCATTACGCGTTCCGAGATAAATAGTCTTGACATACGGACAGACGGACAACAAAGTGATCCTACAAGGGTTGCGTTTGTTTCCTTTTGAGGTACGGAACCCTAAAAATAATTATATAGCTATATACCGCTACCTGAGTTGCCGTAACATTGGCCGATAAAGTTGTCCGAGGAATTAGTTTTGAAAAATTAGAGATTATAGGCCACATTTGTATCAAACTAGATTTTATTTTTAAATAAAGATTACTTTTATTGTGTGTAAGCCGATGCCCCCTAATATTTATTTATTTCTAATTTAATGGGCCTGACTAGTTAAATGTAGATGTAAAGATATTAGCCTAGCTATTGTATGTAGAGAGTAAAATAATTTTACACGATTTTATTTAATACCAATTTAATTCAATTCCAACAAAAAGAACTGTTCCTACCAAAGAGCAAAAAACAAACTTGAAAATAATTAGGAAAGGCAAAAGAGACGATCTCGTGAAAACTAGATCATGTCAACAGCAGGAAGGAGGTCGAGCGGACCTTCGGGCGACTGCGGAACTCTGCGCCAGTTGGGAATGTGAGCTTTTTGCCACAACTACGAGTACCTACTGCCTTCAATAGGGCAATATTTTTTAGAACAAAAACTTATGGAATTTAACGACAGCAAATTAAATGAAAATACTGATTTAAATATAAGGGCAAAATAAATTATAGATAAAGTAGAACGCAGTGTATGTTTGAAAATATTAACGAGTGTTAGGAATCAGTAAGCATAAAATGCAAATAAAAAAACCATGTCGATGGTATTACAGTTTGAGCAGGGTAGAGTTTGATAGGTTTTTTGGAGAGATAGAGAGGGTTTTAAATTTTTTAAATTAATAATTATTTGTGTTTACTATCTCTATTTAATTGCAGAAATTCATGTAGTTCAAATAATGAGATAACCAAAATTTAGTTTAAATTATTTACGCCATACGATGATAAATAAAAAACAATTCAGACGCACAAATGAGTTCATTCTTATGCCAATTAAGAGGACGTCATGGGAGCTGTAAGAACGAACTGTCCTACATCCTATAGACAATTAAACTGTTCTTTAAAGCAAATATTACACTACGCGATACGTAGTGACACCTAACGTCAGGCAGTGTAATGAGAGTTAAGGAATAAAATTACGAACGCAAACCATGCCCACGCCTATAAGGCTCTACAAGTATCTTACTATTAAACGACCGACGACGGCCATATTATAAGATATCATAGTAATTATAATGATTAATTTTTAATGAGACGTTGGCGATCCCCGAAATTGCGAATCCGTCAGGATACAATAATTTTTTGACGTTCAACAAAATTATTTTATGATTTTGTTTTCAATCTCAATATTAGCTCTAGTTACAAAAACAAAGTAAACCGCGGACGCAATATTATATTCACTATTCAGTCTAACAATTTCTCCAACTTTTGTTTAAAGAATTTTATACGATACAACAAAATTATTGAACATCCTTATCCTTACTATTATAAGTCCAAAAGTGTGTTTGTTGATTTATTACTCTTTCAACAGAGCATCGATCAATTTGAAGTCGGAAAGTAATTTGCTACTTTTTATCCCGGCAAATTAAAGGTTCCCACGGGATATCACATAGCTAGTTGATCATAATTCGTCACCTGGATATCTTACTAATATATGTATCCTGTTTATCGCATAGTCTAACAGGGATTTTACCCAACCTTGACTTAAAACTCGTCGAGAAATCCCCAAACGAGCGTGTTCCATTACGATTTCACCAGACCTAGTAATGGCATGCCAACTGAAAGTCACTTCTGTTTGGATAGAGACAGACAAACAATTTCCAGGTTCTTTCAGAGAGAGCAAGAGAGATGGAAGGTCGGGACAATTGGCGTGCAAGCTGGCAGTATAGCGTCGCTCAGGGGGAGTGGAATTAATTATAAAGATGGGACAAAAAAAAACAAATTTACTGTGGTGCTGGAAAACGAATTAAGTCGGGAGGAGTTAAAAATGTGTGTGGAATATGTAGGTAGGTACTCCATTTATATTTATTTTTAGGGTTCCGTACCTCAAACGGAAAAACGGAACCCTTATAGGATCACTTTGTTGTCCTTCTGTCCGTCTATCCGTCTGTGTGTATGTCAAGACTCTTTATCTCGAGAACGCGTACAGATATCGAGTTGAAATTTAAAATGTATACGTATATCTATGATCTCTTGCAGTTGTGTAAAAGAAAAACTTCTCAGTTATAGTTTCAAAATTTAGAGCCGTTTATGTCGTAATAACCGCATATTTCGACACTCACAAAAATCAAAACCTACAGGGTACTCCCCGTTGATATAGAACTATAAAATTTGGTGAGAAGCAATGTCTCAGAATACACATATAGGAATAAATCTGAAAACTGTACATTTTTATTTAAATCACAAAAACATAGGGCCTCAAAATTCACAAAATATGGGTTCAAAATTCAAAGTGAGTAAATCGTATCATGTAAGGTATCATATAAAAGAACTTCATTAGCACAAGCTAAAACAGGTTTGTAATTATTTTAACAATGTGTAATTTTCATGTATGACGAGGAAAGTGAAAAATAAATCTTTGTCGATAGTTATGGTATAGAGATTTTAACAACGTACTTACCTACCAATTTTGTGAAATTTTATGGATTTTTACGGAACCTTCGATGTGCGAGCCTGACTCGCACTTGTCCGGTTTTTTGTATAGGACTGGAGATATTTCTAACAATATTATTTTGTTATTCTATAGACGTGTTTCAGCAGCTATCTCATTGACGTGACGAATATGTATTTGCCAAAAAAAATACTTTTGAATGTTTAAGACTAACTCCAAAATTAAGTTCATATTACACTACGGTATTACACAATAATTTATTGTTTGAATTTGAAGATTATACCTGCAAAATAATTATTATCTATCAAAATCGAGTGACAAAAAGCACTAGCAAAAATCACCGACGACTTAAAAATTCTAAAGATATATACGTAATAGTTATGTTGAACTTGTGTACAAATTGATTCTAAGATTCGTTGAAAACTGCAACTAGTATGTGAAAAGTAACCTATTCAAATAAACTTTCTTAGACAATTTTGCCACTCGAAGCAGAGTCGCTTTGGTTGGTCGTTCTTCAGTAAAAACACGAACAACAGCTTTTTATTTTCCCTGAAATTATTAACGAAAAATGCTAAGTTCAAAGTTAACAAAACGAATATGTCATGTAAAGTGACAAAACCACGATGATTTACGACGTCTAACTTGCCAACAATTTGCCAAGTTGGCCCAACAATTTGGCCAACTTTGACGAAGTGAAAACAATGAAAACGACCATAAAGCGCTTTCGTACTCTGAAAATATTTCAAACTTACTTTCACTGTTTTATGGCCCATCAACTGGAACAATGTTGACTAATAAAACATTTAAATAGTGAAACAAAATGGATTGCAACCCTAAAAACTTCGGCGGGCAAATGTAAGGCAAACGAAGAAAATGTGAGGGGATAAAAAATGGGTTCTGTAGGTATCATACAATTTAAATTTGTAATTTTTGACTGGTTGCACGCACAAAAAGTGTCATGAGTTGAGCAAGCGTGTAACAAGCGATAGATACTCACGATCGACGAGAGCAGGCTAGTTTCACTTGTTGATTCAACATTTTTCTTATGAATTTATCACGTAAAATATTTGTTTTAAATTGGAAAAAATAATAAGTTGTGTTGGTTTGAGATTATTGAGCGAGCAACCAAAGCTAGCGAAAATATCCATAACTAGCTTTTGCCCGCGGCTCCGCCCGCGTGGAATTTGACTTTTGTGCTATCCCTAGAGTATGATAATCTCTAGATTGAGTGGTTTCTTTTTTCAAACGGTTTTATGCAAGTTTTAGATATTATTTCTCGACTACAGATCATATTTTGAAACTAGCTACTAAAACATTATTTAAATTATTTTGCAGCAGCAGTTGTGGCTTTGAATGAGAAAAATACCCAATTGTTTGGCCAAATTACCAAAGTAATTCAACACCAACCTTTGTTTTCAAAATTATATCAATATTAGTAAAGCTTTCGATTCTGTATCTATTATTTAGTTATAATTATCACTAACACCATATTGCCAAAATGATATAACTGCACGTAATATACAGTGTTGTAGTAGGTTGATAAAAAAACTGCTATTATACTGAGCTATAGTTTCTATATTCACTCTAAAATATATAATGTATGATAAAGCCAATTAGTCAAGTTAAGGGTTAAATAAGTTAAGGGAAATAAATATAGTAGGCGTTAGTAGCGTACAAGAACCCTAAAAGTAGTCGTAAAGTTTTATTATTCTTAGTTTACTGTTATCAGAAACAATTTCCACAAAATTAGTAGAAAACTTACTTAACGCTTGCTGTATAAACCTTTACATACAAAAGAACAAATTATTTTTCGTGACTTTAAACTATTTAAGTTACAGCATTTTCTACTACCGATATAATTTATAAGGTCACATAGGTTATAAACCAAGTATAAGCATTTTTAATTGTGTAGATTTGTAATTAATCTCGTAAAACTTTTAATTTGCTTCTTAGTAATTACTTAAGTTGGCTAGGTATAATTACTTCATTACTTTAATTACTTTTTTTTAATTACTTAGGTATTTACTACGTATTTACATAAATTTTGGTGTATGTGTATATTGTGTATGCCTTGTACGCGGTGCACTGTAGCACCGCATACAAGCTGTTGTTTACAATGAATGAATAACTTATGATTAAATTTAACTATGTACAGATAAACCCTGAAATAATTATAATAAGCTATGCCAACGGTAAATTGCTTTCTTTATCACCGAAAAGATGAATTATTAATGGCAATTTCAATTATAGTCGCATCACACATATTTTTTGCAACAATGAGTACACATAAATATCGTTGTGCGTTCAAAACAACTGCTTACAGTTTATATAGTTACCTTGCACTTCTTGTTTGGTCTAGTTTTAGCATCATCATAATCATTATCAGCCGTAAGACGTACACTGTTGGACACAGAGCCTTACGGATTGCCGATAAATGAAGTTAAGTCATACATCAAAAAATAATAATAAAGATAATTGAAGTTTCAACAAACTTATTCTCATGCTTTTAACGCCAGAAAATACGCTCTACATAGGTATTATGAAATAATTTACTCAGAAATAACGAAAAATGAGAAACGGGTAGACAGAAATTAAAATAAAACAAACGTACACACATATTTCAGAGCATTTTCCCGACTTTTAACACGAACCCGGCGGCGGGGCGTAGAGGAGATAAATCAAACTGTAGAGCTAAGTGGTTTACGAGCATATTCCCCCGAAAGTAGTGCACGTGGATTTATTAACTACTTATGTTACGTAATAGACACATTTTTGTAAAATACAGTTTGTTTACAAAACGTCTAAAGTAGTAATACTGATCCCTCACAGCAGCGGCCCTATTCCGTTATAGATGAGATGGTCGACGACATTAGAACATTAGATACATCGCGGGACATGACAAGACAAGGAAACTGGCACAAGGGAGAAGAGGCCTATACCCAGCAGTGGGTCGATATAAGCTGATGATGATTAAGACAATATACTAAGAATCTAAACTAAATTTTATTCGTTCTTCCGCCTTGCTTTATTATTATGTTAAATCGTAGCTCTGACATATTGCGACAGTTTGTGCGAAGAATGTCTCCGTTTCACATTGGTTTCTGTTCACTTATCTGAATTGAAGCCCAGGTACATTATTATGATGTGTAGATGTAGATTCAGTAACATTATACCTCTTGCACATGTTGTGAATTACTATAACCCTAAGATAAACGGGGATTTGATGTCTCTGCGAGAGATGAAATGTTTAGGAATGCGCAAGGAAAAATCCACCAATGGAATCACTTTCCTTCACACCTGACATGTTTATGTTGGGGATTTTTCCTCAAACACGGCTTATTCACACATCTTATTCCTGATGAAAAAGCAAGTGTGAGGGTGTGGTGCTTCAAAAATAAACTAAAGCTTCAACATACAGCTTTCCACCCACTAATAGTATTATTGTTCATAAGCTACCGTAACACCAAATAAGCCTTCAAATATCTTTTTCATCAAAAGAGAAAGGAATTAATTCGAACAGAAAATCACTATCATAAATTTTAAAATTGAGTACATATATTATATTGTATTAATGAAATCCTAACAGGCGCTGCTATCATCACCATCTATGCTATCATCCATATCGAAGTCTAATTTAGAGAGATATTTGATTTTCAAATTAAATAATAGTGTTTCTTTTTTGTAGAAAATAGCTTTCCATTTCAAGCCACTTCCGCTCAACAGTTTATAAAAACATACTTAAACAAAGCTACCGGAATAAATTTGGTAAATGTTCTACAAATAGGTGTATCATCAAGCATCCATCATCCCAAGGCTCTTAAATTCAATAGCTCTGCTTTAAATGCTGGTTTTAAGTGTTTAAACGAGCGCCCGATAAAAAATGTACACATCCATCTCCATCGTATTGGAGTTCACGCCGAATTTTATGGCCGCTTTAATATAAATTATTATATAATGACATAATAATGCCAGTGGTGTTCTGGAACTATTTGAAAACTATCTTTTAACTACTTTAACTAACTGTTAAAATGTTAAATTCAATAATATCTCATAGCTTAAATACTTTATTCTTGGCTCATAGCTAATAATGGCTCGAAATTTAAAGATACTGAAGCGTATTTCAAACAAAGATCACGGGAATCGAAACGTAAGGAAAAAAAATGTAGTTACCTTAAAAATACTCTAGATTATTACGATTTCTGATAGAACGACCATGAAGGAACCTCAGAAGGAACGAAAACTGATAGGTGAGTGTGAGTAGTACAGCAGCATTATTTAATCTTAAGCTTATAAGTTCTGTAGATCAAAAATATAAATCAATAAACCGCGTATTTTCAGTTTAAATGGGCAGCGCCTTCCATAAGTAGCTTAGCTCTCCATAGCTTTGAAGGTGGAGCAGCAGGTAGAAGAGCATTTTATTTGAATTCAGCCTAAAAGATTGGCGTTGACTATGTTACTAAATAGTAAGTTAACTTTAAACGATTTTTTATTCATAAATTTTAGTTTGTAAGTGGATAATAATAGTTATCTAGCTAACAGTAAAAGGAAGTAAGTAAGGAAGTTGCGCGATATATCTACGGGTATCCGACTTTTAAAATGATATGGTTTAAAATAAATGATGAATAACTAAAATATTTTAATTGTATGGTTATTTCTCAAATAGTAATTTAGAAGTCAGAATATAAAGTAAGTTTCAAATGAAAGAAATGCAAATGTTTAATTCCCTGTAACTCTTCTGAGTGATCAAACGCTAAAGGAAATAGTTTTATCAAAATATCAGCAATTCGGATTAACTTAAGTACTCATCGTGATTTGGATATGGTCATTACTTACCTCGGCAGATCATCAGGTAAAATGTGGTCAAACGCAAGTCTATCATAAAAAAAAATACTTTCGGGCGCAGGCCTATGATACACATTAGACAATTTAGGCTGGTCTAGTGAACTGACCAGTAACCAACTAAAACCACTAGCGTACGGGACATAGCGTAGTTGTCCATCGGTTGGATGCTTAATAAATTATGTCCAACAGTTAAATGTTCTTATAATTAGATAATTATTTTTCGCGAAAAATCGCTACACCGAAATCTACCGTGTACATAATTCGAATAGTTTGCACGAATCGATGTGACATCCATGTACATTATTGTTGATTTATCAAAAACAGCTCAGCCGATTTCGATAAAATTTAAATGGGACTATCTCGGGAGTATATTCTTTCGAACTATAAAAGATTCTTGTAAATCGGATCACAATTGGCGAAAATATCGATGAACACACACAAAAAAATACATACAGATGAACATAGTACCTCCTCCTTTTTGGAAGTCCCTAAAAACCTGATACATTTCTACAGTGACTAGTACCTACTCAGTTCATAGTAAAGTACACTTTATTTCAAGATAAAATGAAGTTCCCGTTTAGCCATTTACCACAAGTGCCAGTAAAGTAGAAACAGCTCCGAGTTTTATTTCGGTTAATCTCGTTTACAGCCGCCGAGCTAACGTCTTATTTTCCGAACAGATTTACTGCTGATTTACTAAACTTAGATCTGGCAGTAGCAGTATTTTGGTAGCTTTATGCCTCATCCACACTCTCTACGAGGCGACACGACTACTACTAGTGTACCTACAGCTGGGCCACCATAGTGGTAAATATGGTTCAGTTGGCCTTCATGGGTAAGCCTATGTTCAATAATAGAGCTACTGACCCAGAGCGGCGCGGAGGGGTGCAATTGTGACGCGAACGCCATCCGGAACGCATCTCCCAGCAACGAGTTTAGTTCCTCCGCCTGCAACAGACACATACACAAACATTAATACGACTACTTAATATGTAGGTACTATTGTACATACATTATAATGTAAAAAAAAATAATTAAAAATACATATTGTGCTCTATCCACTGACATTTTAACTTTCTAATTTTCAAAACTAAGGATTTTTACTCGTGTTTATAATAAAAACTTCCTGAAAATATAATGGAGGCCGATGTTCAATAGTGAACGTCTTATGTCTGAAACAACTACATAAGATACAGACTACATTTAAGACTACATAAGATAAAAACTATCTGTAGCCATCTCTAGCCAGATAAGTTACTAATACTAAACATAATTTTGTCATTAGAAATTGTGAACTGTTACCAAAATTACTGTTAGTGTTATTTTTGCTAGACTCTATTAAATGTTTTCTTTCTAAGTTTCTATTACACCGTTTAGCATAAATATTTAGCTAAAACTTTGCTATGCCCTATGAAACAGGGTGACATGTACCTAAGTTAATTAGTCTTATATTAAGATTTAATTGTAACTTAATGTATGTGATCTTGCAAATAAATAAATAAAAAAAAAAAACAACGACAACAAGTAGGAGAATATAATATTTGTTTTCAAAAATCGTCTTGTGTTTATTTGCTTCAACATTCAGCGTGGCAATGCTGCTAGCATGCTGGCCACGCTGCCAAATGACAGTGGACATTTACATAACTTAAGACCTTCAACCGAGGTGTCTGGATGATTCACTTGCTTTTTATGTAGTAGTAGTAGTAGTTTAAGTATGAATAAAAAATACATACTTAAAAGTTTAAGTATATATGTAATACTAGTTTTTACCCGCGGCTTCGCCCGCATACGCAATATGTCATTATAATTTATAACCTATGTGTTATTCTGATATATAAGCTATATTATTGCAAAGTTTCATCTCAATCCGTTCAGTAGTTTTTGCGTGAAAGAGTAACAAACATCCATACATCCATCCATCCATACTCACAAACTTTCACGTTTATAATATTAGTAGGATTTAAATGTATTTTGGATGTAGTCAATAAAGGCACTTATCCTACAAATAAAAATGGAAAGTTGCAAGACTTTCCCTTGGACCTAAAATGTAATTCGCTCAAACACTCAAATATTGTTAAAAATTGGTACATATACACAAAATCTACCACCTATACCTACTCCCCGTCCCTAAATGTCCCCGCGGTCACCCATCCAAAGACTGACTGTGCCGAACTTTGCTTAACTTCCGTGAATGCTGACACACAGTCACACACCTAGTCCTTACGATATTATTATAATCGTACATATATTTATAAATTAAGTAGCTAACTACTTAAAGTAAATCTTGTGATTTAAAAAAATATCAATAATATCTGCATGCAAAGTTCTAGCCCAAATTCTGTGGCTATAAAAATATCTTAGTACTAAGTAAAAAGTAAGTGATACTAAGTACAAGATAGATTCGTTGTGTGCTATCAAAGAGTTTGACGTGAGCATCTTGTCTAAAATCAGACGCGAATCCCGATCGCGAATATCTCAAGCGGAAGCGCTGAAGATTTACCTGTATACTCTAGATATGAAGACGCTCTCATGGCGCGTTGTATTGCGTACATAAAAATAGGAAACATGTTATCAAATAGTACCATAATACAACAGTAACATTTGGCAATGTCACAGTACGTTTGGCGGCATGACGTCACGCGATGGCCACCACAATACGAGTCCCGTTAGATGCCATAAAATCGTGGCCGAATGTTCTCAAATTGCTGACGTCGCGACATTCGAGCACCTTAACATCTCGATGAGACTATAGTAAGGGAAAAATAGCGATAAACAATCATTTTCCTGTTGGTTGTCCCATTTTTGACATGGGCGAGCGCAGAAGGCGGTTGAGCCCCAAGATTGGGTCAAAGGGTGACTAGCGCAATGGTACCTGAGAAGGTACGAACCTCGGCTTGGGCCGTCACCCGGCGGGGGAGATCAGACTTGCCCGGGCACCCCAGAAGGGGTATGCTCTGTGGCCCTAGTAGATTGAGCTGTTTGATTATTTGGAGAGAATCTAACCGATCTTCTAACAGATCCTGAGGGTAGTTCAAAAGAGTATACTCCCGAGGTAGTTAATTTTAAATTTTACCAAAATCAGCTTAGCCGTTTTTGAAAAATTAACAGTAATGAAAAAATCGAGCGAACTATTTGAATTTGAACAATAGAATAGTTGGTTTTGCTTTTGGCCGTAGATCAGCTCTCCAAAGTAACTCTATCAGTATCTGGCAGTAGGCAGGGCATATAGTTTGAAGAACGGATAGCCGATATGGCTAGTAAGATCTCGAATGGAGACCGAAACAGCAAGCGCAGCACGTCCACTAACTAGGTGAACTGAAAATATGAAAGATCTTAAGAACGTGCTGGATACAGGCCGCTTTCAACGAGCCTTATTTTAAATCTATAGGTAGGTAGGCCTATATCCAGCAGTGAGCATATAAATTCTAATGGATGGATACTGTACTGTACTGTACTGTACCAGCCTTTTTTAATAGTCCACTGCAGGACGTAGGCCTACCCACGAAGGGTGATTGGGCCATATCCACCACGCTGGCCCAGTGCGGGTTGGTGGATTCACATACGCCATCGAATTTCTTCTACGGACGTATGCAGGTTGCCTCACGATGTTTTCCTTCACCGAAAAGCCAATGATGTGAAATTCCGTACATAAGTTCCAAAGAAACTCATTGGTACGGGCTCGGGATTTGAACCCACGACCTCACGATTGCAGGTCGGGTGTTACTATCACTAGACCACCACGGCTTCATTCAATGGATGGATATATCATATTAAATAATATGAAATCGCTCCCGCCCAATACCCAAGTCACACCTTCATCTGTCGTGTCGTGGGCGACGGACGGCTGTCCTACACGCATATCACTCACACCCACTGATCTCCACCATATTACCTCTACACCCACCACCAAACAACACAACCTTAACTCAACCACTTAAGGCTTAACATCTTTTAAATTAACTCAATCGAGAGGAAAAATAAACTTGGTCGAAAATTAGAGGGAACTTTTGACACACACATTCCACATTTCCACTGGTTTGTATGTTTATGGGGATTGTGCGTGATCTTATTTGTTTTACCGTACATTTGTGCTGCTAGTCGAGGTGCATTTTCAAAAGAAACATGAGTGTGTTTTTTTTATTCGGTGTTTTTATGGTGATAAACCAATACGTTGACCGATGAACTGATTATAAGCGCGGGAGCACGCTGGATGCAAGCCGCGTTCTATCGATCTTATAAGAATTTCGTAGGACAGGTCTATGTTACAGTAATGGTATCTATCAGTAATCCGTTTTCATACAAACGGTTGAAGCGAATCATACTTACGCGTTTCGAGGTTCGGTATACACTCGGTATACCAAGTTACCAAGAGTCGCAGTAGTGACGAATTAATGTGTAGGTTTTTAATCAGTAAGCGTGCGATTTATCTAGCTACCAAACGGGCAGCCCTAGTGCGTGTTACGTATTGCTTGACCACGTAATGCTGTAGGTATGCATTTTAAGGACAGGGCCTAGTCACAATACTGTTAGATACTATTACCGTGTCTATGTCCTGCAATGACATCCTGCGGCTGATGCAATGATGGCTATTTGAATCCTCGTCAGCAGTACACGTTTCTAGCCTGTCAGTTTATATACGTGCAATCACATCAGCTATCTCGTAAACGAAAGTAGCTATAAACCACCGCGAGCTTATCTCCGTGCAGTTAAAGTGCGGATGGACTCGCTTTACTGACGATTGTTCTGAGGACTCTGGAGAAGATTGGGATAAAATACAACCTGCTAAACTTTTATTTTTATTTTAAATAGGGCTACATTTGGCCACCAACATGCCTGATGAAAAGCGAAGTTGTAACCGAAGATGGAGTATGTAGACTAGAAGATACCTATTCACTCTCGACTTGAAGATATCCAAAAGGTTATTGTCAGGAAACAATGACGGAGGCAGGGCACTCCAATCTGTAGCGATCCGCATTAAGAAGGAAGAAGCGAATCGCTTAGTACCAGCAAGTGGTACGCCGACTATGTAGGGATGGTATTTATGCGACTTCCGGCTTGTTCTGTTATGAAAAAGAGATGAAGAAATCAGATCGTGGAGTTCGAGCGCACATTTGCCGCTCTGGTGAGCTAAATCTGCCAGTTACTGTGATTCGTCTCTTTTCTTCGATCCTGACTCGTTCTCGTAGAGACTTCACACACCCCTTTCTACGTTTCAATACCAGACATAATTCAAATATTTCAATTAAAAAAACGTTTGCTAGTCACTTTATAAATGTACGTATCGAAAATGTCGAAGAAGATGTAATTATTTCTCGTAAAAAACGCAACACCATCGTGTACATAATTCGAATAGTTTTTACACGAATCGATGTGACATCCATAAACATTTTTGTTTGATGTATCAAAAACGGATCGCCTATTTCGATAAAATTTTAATAAGACCATTTCAAGAGTTAACAATTGGCGAAAATATCGATGAACATACACAAAACAAAAACATACAGACAGAATTTAAATGAGATCACCTAGGGAGTATACCTACCCTTTTGAAATAAAAAAGTTTTTTAAATCGGTTAAATAATATGTACACATGAACATAGTTCCTCCTCTTTTTTGGAAGTTGGTAAAATTTTTACTACGCAACAAGAAGCTGCAAATTTAAATACCAATAATTTATACGCGTTTAGAAACATAAAATACCAAGATGTCAAAGAAAATAGGACTGTTATAACGTGACTAAGATATGTAATTTAGCTGTGAGACTAGAGTTGCATATCGATAGTCGACTATCGCTAAACTGTCGATACAACAACAACAGTTGACGTTATGTTAATAGTATAGATAGCCTATCAATACTATCTTGATACTATCGATAGCCATTCTAACTTTCGATAGTATTGACAGTTTTTAATTTATTTTAATACTGCGATTTTATTAATACTGTTGATATCACTTATATCTATCGGTGCTATCGATACTATTGGTAGTATTATAATGTAATAGTATCGATACGAATTACGATTGCTCACAATCAATAGGTGGTAGTAGTTGATTTGTGATATCTATCGATTTCGTTATTAGTTTTCAAGGCCAACTATCGATAGCAAAATTATCGATATTTATACAACTCTAGTGTCAGTAAAGTGCCCAGGGGTCGAATAGCTCTGCAATTACAGTTCGGTTAGGATCTAACTGAGGCTTTGGCTGGCGTAGTTACTATTACCTAATCTGTGCCTTGGCTACCATAGCGGAAACCGGTGAGGTTCTGAGATTGAGCTGGAATGCAATAAGCGTTTGTAATAGCTATGCTACTTTACTTGTATTGTAACATTACATTTTCGCAATATCGTTTCGCTGTGATCAAAACAAAAATAATGGCATGATGTTATTATTAACTACTTTAAAAAACCGGACAAGTGCGAGTCAGGCTCGCACATCGAGAGTTCCGTACAACGTTGTTAAAATAATTAAAAACCTGTTTTAGCATGTGCTAATGAAGTTCTTTTATATGACACCTTACATGATACGATTTACTCACTTTGAATTTTGAACGCATATTTTGTGAATTTTAAGGCCCTATTTTTTGTGATTTTAATAAAAATGTACAGTTTTCAGATTTATTCCTATATGTATATGAGACAATGCTTCTAGTCAAATTTCATAGTTCTATGTCAACGGAAAGTACCCTGTAGATTTTGATTTTTGTGAGTGCAAAAGATGAGGTTTTCTACGACATAAACGGCTCTAACTTTTTTAAACGATAACTGAGAAGTTTTTCTTTTACACAACTGCAAGAGATCATAGATATACGTATACAGTTTAAATTTCAACTCGATATCTTTACGCATTCCTGAGATAAAGAGTCTTGACATACACACAGGCGGACAGACGGACAGACGGACAGACGGACAACAAAGTGATCCTATAAGGGTTCCGTTTTTTTCGTTTGAGGTACGGAACCCTAAAAATACTATAAATAATAAAAATATGTTTGATTGTTCAATTAGTGTGTTTTTAAGCGCCATTTTATTATAATTAATAAATATATTTTAACACGATTTAAGTACCTAATCGTCATAATTATATAACTACGTAATCCTTAAATAGTAGTCATTTCAGTTACAAAAAAATCTCTATACTTGTAAAAGTTAAATCCCTAGCGCTTTAAAATTTCCGGAAACGAGTCAAAAACTGAGCTACGCGTTTCACGCCGCATATATGAGGAGACTATTCTCAGAAGCTTCTAAGCTAATAAAAACACCACAGAAAAACCACATATCTTCAGATTAGCTGTAATCCAACCAATTCCCGTGAAAGTTTCCGCAATAACCCAAGTATTGAGAGTATCCAGATCCCACACGTGGGCTCCATATCCGGATGTTCATCTTAATTACTGAATTAGATATGCGGCCCGCGTGCGCCCGCACCGCCCGCGTGCGACCCGCGCTCCGCCGCAATTATATGACGATGTTTAGATAATGCAACTCAACGTGGAATTTGTTAGGATGCTTTTATTTTCTGTTGACTTTTGTTATTCCCTTATAAAAACAAAAGTTTAGCATATTGTTCGTATATTACGGGGATAACCGTTTAATAAAAGTACGAGATAAATAAGTAAATATCTCATTTAGTTTTCGACCATGTTGCATCGGTCGTGGTCACGGGCAAACTTACTCGTCAAACCTACGACGCATAAAATAGGAATTTTTTTTTTCGTAACATAAATCGTAACTTCCAAGTGTGCAAATATTTATCTTTGTAGAGCAAGTAAATGCATGTAAATAAAAAAAGCGCTAATGAATTATTAAAATAAAACATTCGAAGTAATTTTAGGCAACTGTCTTTGTTTATAGCTTGCCTGAAATACTTTTTATCGATATGGCCCATTTATCAGATTGCGTATTCTATGTTATGACAAACTCTGTTGCTAAAAATGTGTATTGATATTCACCAATCCTGATCGGTTTATCCCGGAGCGCAGCTCTACGACTAGTGCTATACTAAGCTAAAATTGCAAATCTTAGCCAAAAATAGGATATTTTTATAGATCCATTCAGCTTAGCTCTACTGTATTTTTTTATCACACTTGCTGGCCAAACAAAAGAATTCACAGTGAGATAGCCACATCTCTCTTTTATGCTTAATGTGTAGGTCTGGTATTAGAATAGGATATTGCCTACTACATGATAGTCCCAACTCAATGTATTTCGGTGTTACAACGGTGAACAAGATTTGAAATAAGAATAAGAAGAGAGATAGTTGGGGCGTCAACTGCTACATTGATCGATCGAGAATTGAAATGCGACGGCACTCCCGATCAGAGATCGTAAGTTGTGGGCCGAGGATCCGATTATTGTTTTTTTTTTTTTTGTTTAAGAATCGCTGACTAGCTTTTCTTAAAAATTACTATCTAGCCATGGGCTAATAAGTAATTTAAATCTAACTTAATTTGCTAGGTATAATAAACTAAGAATGTGTCCATCAACACTTTTCTTATTGTCTCTTTTAAGGCGAAGACACTACGTTATTGTGTTCTTTACACGCGGCACTAGCACTATAGCACTATGATTACGAGTTAGCACTCAATTAACTTTTAAACTAATTCGAACGGTTTTGTTCGTTTAAGTCTTCTCTCTGTGTCCGTTTGGTCGAGGAGCTGGATTGCCTCAACATTCACATGATCATTAATTAAAAAGTTCTTATAAGTGCAGCTTCGAGTTTCTTGTAGTCTTGAACCGGTGTAGTACAATAATCGTTCACAGTACCCTCTTGTAGTCTATGACATTACTAGTAGAATAAACTAGCCAGTTTACAATTTAGATAATAAACGCTGTTTCTTAAAAAACAGTAAAATAAGGTCCTTCTTTTAAAATAAGTTGATCATGACATTCGCAATTAACGAGTTTACAATAAAGATAATAACGCCTAGTCGAAACCAACCCTTTTGACAGAGTAATAATACTTGGAAGTCAATTTCGTGCGAAGTAACCGCTCGAGCCTGCGAGGGATCAAAGAGGCACATTACCATACACGCCGCTATGCTAATATGCCTATTAGTGATGGGTGACGACACTGGATTCGCACTAGTCGGGCGCAAGTCGCTTTTAAGCCGTTGATCGACGTATAACCTTTAAAACTCGGTTTTAAAGTTCGACGATCCTGGCTTGTTGGCTCGTCGATGCTAATCGACCAGCGAGCCAAACAGTTGTGTCGTGACACTCGTGACATTGGATACAAAATTGATAAACTTCAACATGTTTGACGAGCCGCAAGCCAGGCTCGTCGGTTTTTAAAACTGCAGTTTTTGCAGTGATCGACAGGCAAACTTTCTCGACGAGCCGTAATAAAGCTCGCCGGTTTGCTCGTCGATCAGTGGCTTTTTTTCTGTCCGAATCGATGTCGCTAGAGATTTTCTCAAGTTTTTTGGAGTAAGAAAAAAAATAACTAGGTTGATCATGACTACTGGGATGTATGAGTGAATAGTCACAAAACTAAATGAGAGCATTGCATGTAAGAGCACAATAGCGAGCATTGAAAATCTACGTTAATGCAAACGGAATACCACGCGATTATAAAAGTCCTATTTTAACGCAAATTCTAAATTATTGATTGTTATTTTGCGATTACTTTGCTATACAGGGTTATTTCTAATCAGTTAGCATCCTCTTAGGGGCTTATTCTGTACATCAAAACTATCAACTTTTGATCTGCGACTTTTGTCAAAACTCAAAAAAAAATTGTTGTTCCATAGAAAAATATCGTTCGCCCGCGACAAAGTGTATGGATACAGCTGAATTTTATTTTGAGTTTTGACACAAGTTGCAGAACAACAGTTGTTAGTTTTGATGTACAGAATAAGCACCTAAAAGGATGCTAATTGATTAGAAATAACCCTGTATATTCTACCTATTGATATAAATATAGTAAGTAAATAAGACTCATCATGAGAAAAACGTTTCTAACATTGAACTCTTGGTCATTACTTTAGTTACATTGTTTATTTTTCCTATACACAATTAAATAAATAGTAAAATTTTGTTAGCGTTTTGTGGCCTAGAATTACAAGTAAATACTAATTTATCTACGATATAAATATTAGAAATTTAGAGCTACATTGTAAATGTAGAGAATCAGGGCACAGAAGTAATAATGTATTAGAATATGGAAGCAATACGTTAGGCCATACAAGGAAACGTGTAGTTTCATTCCTACACTTCCTGCCTCTGGGAACGGGACCAATTTGCTTGAATGCAGCCATTTGAATAGTCCATTATAATTAGTTAACAATCTTATATGAGGAATTCTAGTTACTGGCTTATTGGAAAGAAAATTAAACTCATGTGAATAACTTTAGACTAACAGAGTTTGTTCACGGCATTTTTTTTTTCACCGGACAAAAGACCGTTCTTTTTCTCCGAACTCGCGGTAGAGTGTGGTTTATAATGAACATGTGTTAACGCGGCGGACATCCATCCGGCGAAACATGTAGGCATTTGTTTATTGACGGCCCGTTGCCGATGAAAAAAACAGCCGTGAACAATTCTGCGCTAAAGTGCAACGTATATTTTTTCAAAGAACAGTCATTTTCAGAGGTATTGAATAAATGTGAATCTCGTCATCATCCGAAAAAATCTGCTCAGAACTTAAAAGTATTGAGTTAGCAGCTGCCGTTTAGTTATCTTTTAATTTCACTAAAGTCAGACAAATTTGAATCGTTATGCTTGTTTACTGTCAGATTGGATAATGTCCAAATATCATAATATGATTTTTTGACGTCTTTTTAAAACTGGAACTTTTTTTACGGCTTTTGCGCAACAAAAATACGTACTAGGTCTAAAAACGTTATAGTTTACTTATGTTTCCATTAGGTAAGTTAAGCTCATCTATAATCACAAAAATGTCGACGAAATCTCGAATCTTATGAAACATTGTGCTACCAAAAATCATTTAAAATCCATATTAAGTTCATCAGCCTTGTAACGGAACACGTCTATAAATCATAGATTGAGTTATTGGGACGGATTAAGTCTAAAACAACACACGAAATTAGTCGTCCATTACGAGCTTAGAACAATAATAAAAGTTAATTTATTAATGAATGCGTCTCGAGAGGCTTATAAAACAAGTATGGGACCATTATAAAACATGTTGCTTTAAAATATGCTGTCGTTTGGATTCTGCCCACGCGCCATCTTGTGAATCTTGTATTGACGAAGCGGCGACGAGTGATAGCAATAAAATAATTTGGGATTTAAAATTGGTAGGTTTTTTGTAGTTATGTCCTTTTCTGATTTGTTTATTCTCATCTTTGGTCGTGGATAGGTTGAATTACCGGTTTGACTTAAATGCCTTTAATATTTAAGTCGCAGCTTAAATATCCCCGCATCGGTTTAGTTTCCAATATTTATGCTGATAGTATTAGTTTATAATCTTGTTATTTTTTTTTTGGAATTAAGTAAAGACATCAGAATTCAGAAATGCGGATAGAATCGCCAATTTTGTAGTAAGGAGATTTATTGGTAGAAAATTTAAAATATTTGCGAATATTAGTTAGCCTAATGTACCTCTAAAGTAAATATATAATTATCAGTCAGAGAGATATTTCATGACTTACAATTTTTCATAGTACCCATTCCTAAAATGATCGAACCAGAAAGAACATAGTCAAATTAATACCTTTAATTACCTTATGAAAACGGCTAGAAAACATGATTTACCCATCATCAAACACGGCGTATTATCTGAGCAACGATAAATTGCTAGTTTGTTTATGATTTCCAGAATGTTCCTCAATATTTCCCGCCGTTTCAAATTTGTGCGAGATCATGGATGGCGAGGAAGATGCGGATTCTCATAAGGTTACGAAAATGTTGTTAAAATATAAAGCCATGTTTTTTTATAAAATGTTTTTAGTCCCGCGCCTGACATACAGTTTTTTATGTCTATAGAAAACTACTACTAATTATCAACGAAATAACTTTATATTAGTACTACCATTACAAATGTCTACCATTACTAATGTAGGACTGCCTCGATGGCTCAGTAGCTAGTGACCCTAACTTTTGGATCAAAGAGGAGTGGGTTCGATCCCCACCCAGAGCAAATATTTATGTGATGAACATAAGTGTTTGCTCTGTGTCTGGGTGTTATTTAGTTTAGGTATATAAGTATGTATTTAAAAAGAAGTATATGTAGTATATCAGTCTCTGGCAGCCATATCACAAGCTTTGGTTAGTTTAGAGTCAGAGACCGTGTGTAAGATTTCCCAAAATATTTATTTATTTTATATTAATTTATTTTAATATTTATATTTATTTATTAATATAGCTATGACCACGACTCACTATTACTAACTATTACTATTACTAAATATACTATATCATAATGATATAGTATATTTAGTAATAGTTAGTCGTTCATCCACATGACGACCACGGCTGGATATAGGTCTCCCTTATACATCTCTATGTGTGAGATGATATAATAATATCATATTTAGGTGTATGTTCCACATAATTATCTGTTTGCCCTATACTTAGCCGAAAAGGAGTGATAAAGACAATTTTTACTATAAGGCCAACCCAGAATTGGAAAAAAAATCATGTGGTCCAGACAAAGTTTCTACTCAAAATTTACAAAATATATGAAACAGTTGATTAATTTTTCTTCTATTCCAGATTGACCACATTGTAGAAGTTGTTTATAATGATTGTCTCAACCATCTCATTTTGGTTTAATTTACTAGTTTTGTATAATTCTATATAAGGTGGTCATCGACTAGATATTTCTTTAATGGCATTGTCAAGGCGGAATAATATTTTCGAAGACTTTTCAGCCGATAGGTACTCAAAGATCCATGTGCGAGTCTGATCCACCCCGGTTGTTTACACGGCGGAATCTCGTTATTCGAAACGGCGCCGGGCTTGTTTGTTTTAATAAGAATATTGTAGCAGCACCAGATACCAGATAGCAGCCTATTTATGCGTAGTGGAGCCAGTGGAGGTAAAATAATATGCGGTAATCGGCGGCGCGGCGCGGTTCTAGAGAATGAGAGTATTTTCTATGCAGCGTAATACGACACGCGGCGGGAGAAAAACTGAAATTACTTATTGAAGCCTACCCAGACCGCAGCCTGAGACTGGATTGAAATGGCCAAAAATTCGAAGATTTCATTTTGACAAAGATATATTTGTTTATATTTTGGACTTTATCACCAGTCGCTACTTCTAAAAAAATCGTCCTGTTTTTAAACGGAAAACCTTAGATTGATGATTGGTCTCGATGCGCTTGACCAGCAATACCAATAATTAAATTAATCTAAGCCGAAAACGAAAAATGTTGGATATTACGGGGAGATAAGAAAAGCTTATCTGTAATTTCCAAATTTTATGGGTGGGTTGAGTGTGTTAATCTTTGTTTCTCTATTCTGTGGCTCGTCCAAAAATATGGATGAACTATGTTAGTAATGTATCACAAATTTACCACACCTATTGTAAACAAAATGTCACGTAGGTACCTATTTGTTTATTAAGAGAATCCAAACTTCCAAACACGGTCATAGATGACCGACCAGATAAATAAAAAAATAATGCCTAGCGAAGAACCGAAAATTCCTTATCAGCATGTTCCAATTCTCATCTGCTTTTGATCTTATCTCCTCATTAGATCACCCCAGCCTCCCCACTTCCTTTAATGAAACTTCACTGCAAATTCAATTACAAAAGCAGACGCCAGTTAATCCACCGCACACAAACGCATCTTGCTGCACACAACCACAGGCATTTGTGTACAGGCACAGTGTGTGGCATACATAGGAGCCCAATTTTTGAAACATTAGAATCATCTATAGCGTTCGTGTAGGATCGCATGCTTTGTTCTCCCGCTCGCGTAGGCACAGACTTTCAACGCTTGCTCGCGCTCTCACTCGATCCCGTGACTATTTCGCATACGTTCACCCGTTCCCGATTCAATTATAGAGCTCCTAGAGCTTCCCGTCGGCCTGCACAGCACCACTAGGATTTACGATCAAATGAGCCAGGAGATGATATTCGGAGACAAGATTAGGGATGTCGAACAAGTCTCAAAGTCGCTTACATAATTAATTTTACCTTATTTTGGCTACAAGCTTTTGGTGATTCTGAGTTAGATTAGTCTATAAAGTTTTTAGCAAAATGTTCAACAACTTATTTTTAATGCTACAGCT
This sequence comes from Hypomecis punctinalis, assembly GCA_949316475.1. Classification (NCBI taxonomy): domain Eukaryota; kingdom Metazoa; phylum Arthropoda; class Insecta; order Lepidoptera; family Geometridae; genus Hypomecis; species Hypomecis punctinalis. The sequence continues at coordinate 26,333,518 of OX438805.1, forward strand.
CCACATAGTACTGTACAAATTAGACCCATGTCATACATAAAAATAAGTTGTGTCAATTGGCATGTAATATCTGGCATAACATCGAAATATAACCACGGCTAGAGGTAGAGATGGTACACAATCTAAGTATACTTACATCTCATTCGGGAGTTTGTCTTGTATAATAATTTTATTGTGTTCAAATTTCTCACGACAAATATCGAGACGAAAAAAAACTTTGGCCAATCGATGCAGAAGTAAAAAAATTGTATTTATGACCGTTCCTTTTATAATTATAGGTATGTTGTCTGTGCTATTTTTTACTGATACATATTTATTAAGAACTCATTGTAATAAAACACAACGTAATACATACCTAATTAAATTATCGAGGTTTTTATCATTTTGAAGTAACTAAATCTGAGTGTGCTTCGTCTAAGAAGAAATTGGAAATAATCGGTTTGTTTAAGAGTAGTATAAAACCTGTGAAATATGTGGAAGAGTCAAGGGATACCTTTTCCCAGCAGTGGAACTCAGTAGGCTAAAACAACAATGACAATTTTTTATGACCATCCTCTGCAAAATGTCAAAGTGGTTTTTACTGGTAGCGACGAGTGGCGTGCAGCGGCAGCCGTGGACCTCAAAAGCTCGGGAATAACACATTTCTGTGTTTATTGCCTGATCGCAATAAACACAGAAATGTGTTATTCCCTATGCGACAAAATCTCACACATACAGTACACACCGACCCCGCTGGCGAGGTCCAGGTCCCTCCGGATCTATTAAAAGTTCAGATAGATTTACTCCCAATAATCAACTAGGTCAACCATTAGGGCCACAGGGCAAGTCTGATCTCCCCTGCCGGGTGACGGCCCAAGCCGAGGTCCGTACCTTCTCAGATGCCCTGCGCTAGTCACCCTATAACTTAATCTTAGGAGCTCAGCCGTCGTCCGCGCTCACCCATGCCCGGTAACCTGCAGAGGCCTCGGAGGCCAACAGTTATAAGTAATTTAAAATAAATGCTACAAAAGATGTCTTGTACCCGTTCCTTGGAAAGTAATGAATACGTCAATGAGTCAGGCTTTAGTAGCAGCGACGAGTGGCATGCGGCGGACCTCAGGGGCTTGGGGATAACGCAGACATATTGCGATCGGGATCTACGCGACAAAGGGATCGCTTTGTTGGGGTATTTTTTGTTTAGCCTCAGTTATTTGTAGACGTTGGAAAATATATTTCATAGTCCACTAGATAGAAAATTCTTCTTGCCTGCCCTTATATTTTAGCTAAACAAATGCTGCAATGCAGCAATAGTCTGCTCATTCTCAATATGCTATGCTATTGCAAATAAAAATACATTTTACAAACATATATGTACCTACTATAACTTGAATACTTCATTTGTTGTTATATATTTACAATAACTACACTTAAAAAACAACTACTTATATACATAAGATGTACGTAAAATAACTAAAAATTTAACAACATAAAATTACGTTTATTGAGAAAAAATATCACAAAAATATATCAAGTCAAAAAATTGATCTTACGCCCATAAGTACTGTTGGTAGGTGTTTAAAACCCTTGAAGGCTCTGCAATTATTACCGAGACCGAGATCACTGAGTGCCGAGTGGAAATTTTGCAAATCGAATCGAATTATTTACGTCGCGTTGATCGAACGCATCGAGCCCACACTTGAGTACATTGACACACACGCTTGAGATAGCCAATCACAGACGTTGCCGCTCTTATGTTTGGTGGTTTTGGCACTCGGTACATTACAGTAAATAAGACACACTTAGCTATTCAGTTTTATAGACGTGACATAAGATGACGCTGTGTCATTTGCATAGAAATCACACGCGATCGAGTAGGTTTCGAACATAGTTAAAAACTCCCACTCGGCCCTCTGATCAGAGTGTCAAGTGGGAGATTTACAAATAAAATCGAATTACTTTTACGTCGCGTTGACCGAGCGCGCCGTGCACACACGCGAGCACATTGACACACACGCTTGAATTAGCCAATCACAGACGTTGTCGCGCTCGTGTTCGATCGGTTTGGCGCTCGTTACATTACCGTTAAAAAATACTCACACTTAGCTATTCAGTTTTCTGTACGTGACACAAGATGGCGCTGTGCCATTTCCATAGAAATCACATCAAACGTTAACGCGATCGAGCTCGAGTAAAAATCTCGCACTTAGCCCTGAGTTCACTTATCTCTGCTCGAAAATATTTTAAAACGGTACATATTGGATGTAAATCAGGCCTTAATACCAGGAATCCCGGTAATGTGATACGGACGGTGCTCGCCGTTTTAAATCTGCTCAATAAATACTCACTGAAGCGAGGATTTTGTTTCCGAACGAATTTCTCGGGTTTTAATTATGCATATTTTACTTTCTTAAAATGCTTCGTATATTATGTCAAAAAATAATACTGTGTGTACTTCAATAAGCTATGGAAAATAGTACATAATATGGCCATGTGATCGATGCAGGCCGCTTATAAGAAGTCTTTTTGAAAATCTGTAAGGGAAGCCATTGTCTAGCAGTGTCTACATGCTCCAAAGCTCGAGTAATAAACAATGACGTAGCTTAGCATATTATGTACCTAAAATGTACTTAAATCAGTGTCCATTTCTGGAAACTACTTGGCCTACCACAATAAGTAACACAACATCTCTATACACCCGGTGGTCTCCTGTGATATTTTACTATCCGTAGGTACTTTAAATCTTTAGTAAATATGATACTTGGACAATAAGTTAAATTTTCGGAAATAGCCTATATTAAAGAATACTTAGTTAGATAATTATGTCAACATATTTACATATAAGCCCAGGTTACGGGGAAAAGATATGTGCGTGCACGCGTTCTTTATGAACACATGACAATAGCAAAGCATAATTAAGTCAATGCCGATAGTCTGTGGATGTTGTTTTTTTGTCGGATTTTTTTATTTATAGTGATACATTGCTGTTATACTTATTCACTGTTTTATCATTTATTTCGCATTAATGTCACAAATGTTAACTTCACTAGACCACGTTACACAATTTTTATTGAAGTATGCAATAAAATTTATGAGTAAAACGTTTAATAAACAGACAAAACATGCGTTAACCAGACGTTAACATTCGGAGCAGGCACCCACGATGTTTATATTCGGCTACGGATATTTGGGCGGCAATAAACAGTATTTTTACCGTTTACGGGAATCCTTTGATCTGGGAGGCGTGTCTGTCTGTGTCTGTGACTCTGTATTGATAACTTCCTCTGACGGCGCACCACGTGGACGGTGCTCTTTATCATCGCGAGAACAGATTTGGAAAATATTAAATTTGTAAATGATATTTGGTAAGAAGTACGTATCCATTAAAATGATTAAATAAGTATAGTTCTCCGAACAGTAGACCTAGTGTCTTTTTAGCTGAATTGACGAGTATATAAGCCTGTATCTGGAGCAAACTTAGTCTCTTTTTTTAGGGAAATTTTTCACAATTAAAATTCAATGACGACCGAAGACAGAAAAATTCCAATAATATTAAGACCTGTTTCTGTGCAATAAACTCCAGAAATTTTTGTTACTAAATGCAAACAATAAAAGCATCCATCTAATGAGTAAAAACTTTTTTTTTAATCTGCCCAAATGCATTTGAAACTCGCATTTTAAAACTTCCATACCACTGTACACTAACAATGTAGGCTGTTAAAGAGAGCTTTACTTTCCGAGTGCTTGCAGTTTAGGTACGTTTCTCGCCCATAAAATATATTAAAAATAAAATTATTTCACATACCTACTATTCTGGTAATGAAATATTTTAAAAAATATGGTAGTTTTATGAGTTGTTTTTTTATCTTTATTATGATACCTCAATCCAAATCTTAACATCCATTAGTAGAGTTACAAAACTTTGTGTGTCAGAAGTGACATTTATGTTGTCATGTTTCTCCTTCAGTTTCCGCTTTTATAAGCTTGTGTTTTTCTTCAAACATTGCTTCAAACTGATGGTTTTTAGTAAATTGTCTTTGATGTTTGATGTCAGTTTGGTAACCCCTTGTATTATAAATGTGTCATGTGGCGAACTTTTTGTAACTTTATGATTCTGTTCTATTAATTTTTAGTTGTTAAATTCAGGAATAATGTAGATATTTATTAATACTTACTGCATGAAACTTTGATAGCTTACTAAGTATTTACCTACATATATGTATATAGATTTGGGATTTGATTCACTTATCAAAAAGAAAAAAAACTTGTCTAAAAATATTTCTTCTGCCATGGTTTTAGTAACGACTTATTACCTACTATTTACTTAGTCATTAAAACAAAACTAACTTTTTCTATTTTAGATAGATTTATTTTCGCCACTAAGTTCTTATAGTTACCATTCGGCTCCGTTATCAGATCAGCCGGCCAATCGCACTAAAAAATTACAGCTGAACTACAATTGAACTTTAACTGATTTTCTACTTTTTGTCTATTTTCGTATCGCACTAATGATTTTCACAAAAGTTGAAACGTAACTCGATCAGAGTTGGAACGTAACCTGTGTTAAATAAACGGTTGATGTATGATGTTTAGCTCAATACCTAATTCCTTGAAGCTGAATCGGACGCAACCGAACTTTAACTGAATTACAGATGGAACGCAGCTGTTTAAAATTAACGCGATTGGCCTGCTGTTCTATATCCTAGTTATTTAATTGCTTCGTTATCCGATTTGTCAATTGTATGCATGTAAAATAGCTTGAAAACCGGTAAATTGGCCTTTAATTTGTAAGTTTGATCACAGTACCTTCACTTTCAACTAAATAAAACGTTTATTGATCTAAAAACAAAACACGAGTAACGTCAGTTAAGCTTCTGGTTCCTGAACTATTATAACATAATACTAATATTATAGCTGAACATTAGGGACTCACTTTATCTAATCATCAACCGTGATACACATTTACTGAAGATAGAAATAAAACACACGGCTTAGCAAAAGTAAATTGTTCAAAAAGGTTGCGCACCTCACCGCGCACTACCAGTAGGTAGTATTATTCCTACCACAGAGTCAGAGATAGATAACATAATTGGTGTAAAACGGAGTATAATCAAACAGACGGTGCATCTGGCGCGGTGGGTAATTAGGCCGCAGCCAGTCGGCGCGGGCTCCACTCCCGGTGGGGGCATTATTCAATTTGCTACTCTTCCCTCGGATACGATTTGGTGCTTTCTTAGATTAATAAATCACTTTGTGGTTGGTCGTCAAGTGTTTTTGGAAAATAATATTTTAGGGTTTAAGATACTTCTCTAAAATTCTTTCTGTTTAGGTAATATTTTTCAAAGATCTTATTTTTAAAGAAGCAACAAAGTAATTTTAGAGATATAATTATTTTTTGAAAAAAAAATGGCTAAACTAACTTTCATCGTGTACAAAATTCGAATATTTATCCAAATTTACAATATTGTTGATCTTTCAAAAACGATCTAGCTGATTTCGATAAAAAATGATACCCTTTTATACCCTCGGGATATCCCTTTGAACTATTTTTTTTTTGGTTCGGTTCGCAATTATTAGCGAAGATATCGATGAACGTACACAAAAAAGGATACATACAGACAACCATAGAACCTCTTCTTATTTGGAAGTCAGTTAAAAAGCAAGAAAAGAACTCCATTTTGTACACCAGTGCCTAATTAAGGTCTGGTATGACAAAAATAAAGTCGTTAAATGTTTAAAAACCAACTTTTTCTGGCTGGCTTTATGTGGCTGGCACATGAAAGAAAATTGATAGTTTGAACTTGTGGTGTTGCTTTATTTTCCCTATACCAAAATTGTTTTAGTTTAAAAACATTAGTTTTCATCGCTATTTTTATTTAATGTACTTTTTGTGTTTTATTTTTGCAATGTAACACTATCGCTCTCGTCTTCAAAATGGTCAGCACAGAATATGGGAGCGCAGAGGTAGTCTTCATGCAATTTAAACCGTACCAAAATTTGGAACTGCATAAATTCTAAGCTGCACTGTGCTCGTTATACTCAGATATTAGGATATAAATAAAATACTATGGGAAGATGATGATTATTTTATGCAGGACATTATGAAAGAAAATAGGAAACTTAGATCAGAAGATAATCGAGAACAGAAACCTTACACGACATGACAATCAGGTGCAAACCATAATAGACGGAGAGGTAGAAGAAAAGAGAGGAAAGGGAAGACCACAGAAAGCATTTTAGACCAAGTAACTGGCAAAGGTCTGCAAAATAGCCATTTAATTAGAAAAATATGTAAGACTTAGTCCAGGTTTTGCGTAGTCAAACGCGAACCTGTACCAGCCTTTTTTAATAGTCCACTGCAGGACGTAGGCCTACCCACGAAGGGTGATTGGGCCATATCCACCACGCTGGCCCAGTGCGGGTTGGTGGATTCACACATCGAATTTCTTCTACGGACGTATGCAGGTTGCCTCACGATGTTTTCCTTTACCGAAAAGCCAATGGTGTGAAATTCCGTACATAAATTCCAAAGAAACTCATTGGTACGGGATCGGGATTTGAACCCACGACCTCACGATTGCAGGTCGGGTGTTACTACCACTAGGCCACCACGAACGCGAACCTATTCGAAATAAATAATTTAAAAAAAAGTTAACTTAAACTTTTGCGTTCGCATGTGTCTTCATACATATTGATCAGTTGTTCCTCGTTTTCACCAGTACATGCAACCCTGGACTAACCCCTCTGTGCTCGTAATATTTTGTGAAGAAGATCACATCACAATATTCTGGCCCTCTCGGTTCCGGGAACGATCGGTCCTCGACGTTATCACGTTTCGCCACACATTTGTCGGCTAATTAAGCAACAAAGTATTAAGATAACGTTACATTGCTGTTTTTCTTGTGAGAAGGCTTAGAAAGCTGAGCTGAAATGGATCTCTAGTCTGAGACGTAGAGTTCAAAGTTCACTACAACGTTTTAACAAAGTCCAAAGATAAAAAGTGAGTTATGTATACGGTTTTGCCAAAGAATCGGAGTTTGGATCGTTTCTTTGTATTGCCTTTCGTTAAAAAAACTGATAATTTTCTTTTCTCAAGGTAGTCTTTCTGGAATAATTCAGGAAACTAAAGGATTGATTAAACTAAACCCAAAGTGTGTCCACACAGGAAAGTGAAACAGAAATGAGAAGATCCGCAGAAAAACCAAGGTTACTGACCCAGCGGATTGGCAATAAGTTGAAATGGCAGTGAGCGGGGCACGTAACACGGATGATATATACTGATGAGATCGAAAAGTTCTCGAGTGGAGACCACATAACGAGAAGCGTAGTGTAGGACGTCCACCTACAAGTATGATCTCATTAAGACTGCATGATTGCGCTGGATGCAAGCCGCTACCAACCGGTCTTATTAGAGATCCATAGGGGAGGTCTATGTCCAGCAGTAGACGTCCTATGGCTGATTGAAAAATCCAAGAACTTTATGCAAGGGTAATAAGGCTGGCAAAATTCCATGTTACTCGTATTGGATAAACAAACAACACGCAGCATGCAGATGCAACGGAACAAACTGGTTTGCCCGGACCAGTGAAAGTTGTCGAGAGGAGAATGACTGAAATACAGGGCCCAAAAGTTCAACTTTCTTTTCAAAACTTAATGGTGCGTTGTAAAGACATTAGCAATATCAATACATAGCTCTTTGAACAAGGCAGTGAGGAGCTTAAATTTGTAGTGAAACCGTCTTGTGTCCTTTGCATGTAATGTCATACAAAACTTTTGACAAATCGTATAATTTGACACTATTAATAATGTTCGTCTGTAACTTACTGTAACGCCGTTAAAGAGTTCACTACTGAGCGTACGCCTTACCACGAATAGCAATTGAACCATATTTACCATAGGAGCCCAGTGCAAGTTGGTAGATTCTCATATGCCATCGAATCTCGTCTACGGACGTATGCAGGTTAGTTTTCGATGCTTTCTTTCATAGATGTTTTTCTCGTCTTCTATGGCTCATATCAATCCGACACTCTCTCGGATCACTCGGATTTATCTCTAGGATATTATGGTTTAATTTTATTCGCTTTTAAAATGTGACTTTGTCTATGCCCCCAGGTCACTCGCGTTGCACTTCTTACGTCGCCATCTGTATCGGTTTTGCTATATTTTGGGCGTCATTTCAGGCAAGAGTACTAGCAGTAACTGTAGGTAAAATTCAATTTTTCTGAGTACCTACGACCTACGTCTATAAAACACGATCTGCTCATGCATAGAGAAGCACAATCAAAATTTAAATTATTTTTAGTATTCTCGTAGCATTCTTATTCAAATTTCCGAGCTACCGTTTCCGTCCTTTACGAGCGAGTACATTAAACCTTCATATTATATTGTACTCGGGATTGTAAAAGAAAACCATGAATTCGAATAAGATTAGTATGTTAGCTCGCATTCAATTTCACTCCATAAAACGATGGTGGTTTTAAACGTATGAATGGGATTACAATTTAATAGCTATGTGAAAAGTCGTGAAACTTAGATTGGTGATTATTTTTTTATAATCTTTGCTATAAAACTTTTAAATTATTTCAAGCAACTTTATTATTTGTTTGATTTTATTGTTTTTATACCTATATTTTTATACAAGTGTGTATTATATGAGCACTATACCTATTATATAAGTAATAGGGTAGTTTGACTAGGTGTTAGTTAGCGATCATCAAAGTTAAGCTACGTTCAGCACGATCAGTATTCGGATAGGTGAACGTGTGTTACATTTAAACTAAGCGCTACCATAGCTCGGATGACACGCTAAATTGTAGGCGCCGACTTTTTTTAACCGTTTAGCCTTATCAAACCTTTAGGCTTTAATACTCTGACACCAGGGCGAGCCACTCGGCCTATATGAACTTACTTATCGGTCGAACCACACAAGTCGGCAGATGTGAAGTTACTTGCAAGCTGCGAAATAACATTAACCAATCGACGCGCAGCTTTATGTGAGCTTCAGTCAGGATATTGCGCAACTTGTAGCTAACTTCACATCCGCTGACTTGTGTTATTTGGCCTATACTACATTATAAAGCAACAACAATATTTCGTCCGCCAGAAACACAAGCAGCGAGCGAGGCACAAGTCGCGACACAATGGGCTACGAACAAAGGCTGTTAAACAAAACGATGACAGAAAAACACAAAGGGAGCACTAATTAAAAGATCAGGTAGTCAGTGTTGTCGGACCACCCTCTATTGTTGCACTTTTTATATCCAAACAGCGGGGGCTTGATGAAAACGGAACGACTCAAGCGTAAGAGATCGGTTTTAGCAAACATAGACTTAGAAATCTATAAGTCACAATAATATCCCAAATGCATGTTGTTGCCAAAATTCTATGAAATGATTGTTTTGTGATTATCTGTGGAATAAAATCAGTATCGGAAATACATCGATTATGTTAAAAAAAAATCTTTGAAATGTTCAAAAAATAATCATGTACTTAAGGGATTTTGGTAGTTTTGATAAGCGATCTTTAATGATGCACAAAGCTAGTGTTGAAATATAATGCAATCATCTGAACACGAGTATACTGGCAGTACATTTGGATTATCTATAGACCTTCTAGGGTCTGTCCTATTGCCTATCCTATTGTCTTTTAAGTAATACTGGTTTTTGTAGTTTTAGCCTATGTAAGAAGTTTTGTATTTTGTTGTGTATAATAAGCACTTGCCATTATGAACAAAATAGAATCAATTAAACTTTAATACAATACCTATACTTACTCATAACTTAGCGCATACGTTAAACATTGTTTCATTCTTCCTATATCGTAATCTACAATGTAGGAGGGTAGAGTCTTCGGGAACAGTAGATTAGAAGATTGTATTCCGATGGACTTGTAATTAATTTTGATTCATTTAAAACGACTAGATAATCTTATGTTTACTTTTACTACAGAAGCATAAAAGCTTCACAGTAACGAATTCTAGTCCTATTTGTAGAGACAAAAGTAATGTGTTGTAAGTATCGTCACTCACATTGTTTACTATTTCATAGATATCAATAAAGCTGATACAATGAAACATAATCGAACCGATACTCCGCTAAGTTATTCCAAAACGCAACACGAAACTTATTGCAAGAGAGAACACGAAAGCTTATTAAAAGAGACCATGTCAGAGAATTTCATGTTGTCGCCATTGGCGTGGTTTGAAGCCGCATACCTGAGAACTCCCACGGCAGCCGCCACCAGTTAGATGCTCCAACCCACTGACACGTCACTTCACAAACACCCAGCAACCAGACAATCAATCACTGACGACACTGAATAAACACAAAACTACGTGAACACAATCATCTTCAACAGCACGACCGCTCAGCTCGAAAGCTTTATCGACACTAACTTCGCGATCACCAAACTCGTTTGAAACTCGATTCCGAAGCCTCCATGCAGCGGGCACAATAGCAAACGCGCGCGCGCACCTGTGTCGTATTTAACCCTTTTTCTTTTTGAATTAAGAAGGCGACGAACTTTTCTGCATGCCGGCGAACCGGTTGATGACCCTAGCGAAATGGTTAATGATTGTAAGATGGACAATTCAATGAGGAACGTTCGACTGTAATGATTAGTACTGGCGAGGTATAATAGGCGGCGGTTGATCAAAGTTTGGTCGGACGGCTGAATAGGCTGCTGTTGATGGAGCGAGCTGGTGACGGGAGGTAGCTCTTAGGCCTCTTAGTGTCGTATGCCTGCTGGTCCGGAGACGGCTGGAATGTGGCTCCTGCCGCCGCGGCAAGGTCGCGTGCTTTGGCGTGCGCGTACGCACGACCACTGCGCTAAGTGCCGTAAAACCGATCGCTATAAAAAGTTGTCCTCTTTAGAGTTCCACACCGATATGGGTGCTTAAGAAACTCTTTTGAGTAACTTACCATCTTTTATCAGTGTATCTTTTCATGTCTTACCAATAAGTATTTTTTACAAGATTTAGACCTATTAAGAGTAATGTTAATTTCCTTATGCAAGTATGAATATAACATAAGCACAAACGTAGACAATATATGTTATAGAGGGAGAATTCAAAAAAACCCACCTGAATAATTCCTTAGTGAGAAGTACAAGCAGTCTACTGAAAGTAGTAAAACTGTAAGCGTTGTACTTTGAAACGCAAAGAAGTTTTATTTTATAAAATAAAAGTAGTCTTTTTCAGCTCTACAATTACAATAAAACATATCTGTACACTATTTAATTAACTAACAAAAAACAAAACCCTTCTTTGGTATTCGGGTAAAAAGCAATTACTTGTACCTCGGTACCTATTTGAGTGAATCGGTAAATGCAGAGTCATTATGAATGCTTAAATATGCGCGTGTTCGACTTGTGAGGTTGTAATCGATTTTTAATTCGGTCTCCAAATACAATTGGAATAGCAATAAAGCCTTTATGTTATTCGAAAGTACGCCACTAAACGCCGGGAAGTATACCGAACGCGACTATGAATGACAAACTTTATGATATCGTTCTCATAATTTACGATTATGTTCATGATTCGAAAATTTTACTTTTGAGCCGTTGTGAATAACTAACTGAGGTATTGTTGGTTTTGATGAGTGTTAGATATAGTGTAGGATAGATTCGTGTAGCGTCAAATCTAGCCATAACAACTTTTTCACGTATATATCAAGTTTATTTTACTGCAATTTTGGAAACAATTATGAAGAACATATTACAAATAAATAATTGTTGTTTGTTGTTTCATTAACCCACTTCTTGTGGTACAGAAAATCAAATACAGAAAAATAAATTTTCTTTTGTTATGGTTATATACCTACAGAAAAAAAAAACATCCAAAGTTTGGCAACTTACTATGAAATTAAATATCATAACAGTATATCAAAATACCATGTCTTGATTTTAAATTATTCCCTTTTTTTTAATAATTATGGTCTCTGTCTGAAGCAAATTAATTAAATTAATATCTGTGTATCCCGGAGCACGTAAATAGTTGCTTATCAGAGAATGGATGTTAATTCAAAGCAATGGATAATAATAAATGGTACGCAGAAAGGGTAGAAAGAAGGCAGAAAGCTCTAAATTGGAGAATGGTCAAAATATAGCTTCCATGAGGAGAAAACGCCTCTCAATGTTTGCTCAGTGAGTAGCGGGGCGCGACACTGGCGGCCGGAACAGCTTCATTTCCTGCCCTCGCCGAGTACACAACACAACTAATTCTATTAACAACTCGCGCTCTAACTGGTTGGATTGCTTTGTAACTCAGTTGGAAGTTAGATGTACCTTGTGTGTACTCGCTAACACTCAAACCAACTATGTATTGGGTATTTAAATTTTGATTTAAGGATATAGATGGTACTAATTAGGAGAAATTTCGAATATGTATGATTTTGTTTTGTTTCTCTGAAATGAGGTTAAATTGGAATCATGACTGTTTGATTCATTTAAAGTCGAAGACAAATCATTTATTGCAACATATGAAATTTACATGCGGTTCTTAGTTAACATGTTTTGTATAGTGATACATATGACCCTATAAGGGTATGGCAATTTTATTATTTGTATTGGAACGATTTATTATTAGGTTTTCTAGATTATCGTTAAAAATTCGTCTAATGTGTAATAGCATTTCCATAAAAGGATTCTTTTTAGTTATTAAGTTGTTTAAGATTATTTAAAAATTAACTAGAGAAACAAGTAAGTATCTGTGCCTTAAAATAATGCCATAAAAATTGTATTACCGTAAACATATACACCCACTAAAATTGCATACTAACATTCCGTAAAAAATGTGTATGTCTCCGGATATAGCGACGTCGTACAGTTTATTAAAATCCCAGTATTTATTAACTTTACTATACTATCATATCTATAAGATATGAAATTTTTATCGGCTCCCGAAAAGAAGGAGGTACTATGTTCGTGTGTGTTTTTAAAAAAAAAATATTTCAAATGAGTATACTTCTGAGCCCATTTAAATTTTATCGAAATCGGCTAGGCGGTTTTTGATATATTATCAAAAATGTACGTGGATGTCACATCGATTCGTGAAAAAAGGTAGGTGTTGCAAATTTTCGTGAAAAATAATTAAATATACATAGGAATATGCGTTAAATAAACATCAAGTTCGTAATTTGTGCAGTTGGTTATTCGAAACGCTAATTTAAACTATATAAGTTTCAATGAATAAAAATAAATTACAAAGCAAATGTTATCGTACATATTACTATAATGTAATAAACTTTTAGTTAGAGCAAGCATTCAGGAAAGCCACGGAGATACATAACTTAAGTTCTCACTTTACCAATATGGTCACTTTAACTGCTTAAAGTGTAGCATCATCTTACTTGCAACAGATATTTAAGTTGTAATATTGGAACAGTGGCTTGAGTAACTGAGAAATTTTATGTCTTATTTGTACCACAGTATTTACGCAATACACTGCACTACTACATTAAACCTGTTCTACATTAAAAGTTATACTTTTATTCGACGAGTGCAGATCGATTACAACCGTTATTATTAGTGATCTATCTTTAGAGGAGAGCTTTATCTAGCAAAAGACGTTATATGGCTGAAAAATACTGAAAGTTCATCGACTGTTGATAAAATGTATAGAATAGCTATTTTTCTATTATTGTCAGGATTGCCCTATCGATTTTTATAGTCAAAAGTTGGTCCTTATACTCGTAATGATCAGTACAAATACATACCCTATAGGTACCTATTAAAGTATTTGCAATAAGCACATATCAGAGTGAACTACTCTAAGTCCCGCCTATGGGCTAACTTTTACCTACTTCTGAGTTTCTGTTTGTTCTACATTTGGTTGCAGTCTTTTATCCTTGAATAAATCAGAAACTTTGTAACATAGGCACAATACAATCTGCTAAAGTATCTCACAACACAGTGTACACAACTTTCAAACATGTTTATTTAAGCAGGCCACAAAGCCTCAAATTCAAGGAGTGCAGTGAAAAGCTAAGATGGCGGCGCCCAGAAGTGGGATCCAGTGTTAGCCTGAGCTCCTCTAATCCCATCGGCTCTCTGGGAATCGACGAGTGTTGCCTGGATTAACGCGAACTGATGCTGGAAAACTTTACGCTTTTATTTCACTTTGCTTAAACTAAGTCCTGGATAAAACTGAATTTTCTTACGCGTCTAGAGCTACAATTTAGCGAGAGAACAAAGTGAAAGAGGTCTCCGTTGTAACGTGACAATTTTATTTCCGTCACTCCGGATGTAGATTTTTTTCTACAGATTGCATACCTATATCAACGAACCTTGACGAAACTTGGTAATCAGGGTCGATATATTAATTGATTTTTGTCGTCGAAATTTTTTTGATATACTTAGGAGGGATTACCCACATAACGAGGCTTAATTGTTGTCGTTCTTGTTATCAGTAGATTTAGATAGGTAATATTTGGCAAGATTGTTAAACATCTAAATTATAAAAGTTTGCGAGTATGAAACAAATCGGTCGAGAGCGAATCGAGATATAGGTTTCTGAAGATTCAGTTAAAGAGATGTGTTGCGAGGTCTAGCGTTTGGAGAATTAGGTTCTAGTAATTATGTTGCATACAATTTGATAAGACTGATTATATCATAAAGCCGAGCATGTATCCTCGCATGCAATCAGCGGGTTTACGATCGCGGTTCATTCGAGAACACAATAAAGTGATCATGGCGGTCGTAATCTTTATGCCGTCATGGATCGCTGCCGTTTGCATATTCCATCATCATTAAAACGCATTAACGTCTATTGCTGTTTAGATTTTGCTTTGTATTAAAGCCGAACTTTCAACTACGGGTGGCAAGGGTACTCTAATCAAGTTTCGTGATTGCGATAAGTATTTTTCTGGTTGATAATCGATTAAATTATAAAATTTAGTGCTAGACAACAAGATAAAAAAGAAATTAGGTAAACAATAAGATGGTCTAAGCATTTCGCATACCCATGACTAATCTAGACCTTCTATACCAGTACAAAATGCTGCGTGGCATGATACTTGAGATTTCTAGATTTTAATCTAGAGTCATATTAGATTTCTTCAATTTTATTATGTAAAGGCTCGTCTACTTTCCGGATTAATAACTGGCAAAGTGAATACTTCTTCCTGACTCCTTTAAAATTGTCTCACACTAAATCGATTTAACAATGAATGTGAGCAGACAAAATGGATGAACAAATAAACCGTCTCTACCAAGATACACAGAGAGAGACGGAAGAGACATCACATGGTATTGCACTTGCTGCTCTCTTACAGCAAGTGCAATATCTTGTGATGTGGCCGCTACAGAAAGTTCGAATGGGACAACGGCTAGCCGCATCTTCCCTCGTTTAATTTAAAACGAATGGAGAAATTCTAAAAGGATCTCTACGTTTCAATTTAAGTATGTTTTAAACTCGTAGTCAACACAATATGCAGCAAAATCCTTGCGTTGATGCATGCGGCAGTCCCGCGAGCCTCCTAGCCTCCTATCTCATATAGATATAACCAGCTATGCCTTCAAGCTATCTCTCCTCTGTAATGAACATGTTATCACGCCGGCCTTTGCCAAGGTTTCACTAAATTGCTCCTATTAAAATGTTTGCGTCCAGTTATGGCACTAATTTTAAATGATAGAAAACGCCAATTTGTTTTTGTCGTGGTTTGTAAGCTGTTTTGTATGAAAGCTATGCAGTATACATACCTATTAGTAAGTTGTATAAAATGTGTTTATTTTTTTATGCATAATGACATTGATGGACAGTATAAGTTCAAATAAATATATCCATTAAATACACCCTTTCTGAACTACCCTAGGTAACGCGCGTGTTTTTTTTTGCGCATTCGGGCCTGTCTATGGGCTCACTTTGTTGGACATGTTGGTTAGTAATATAACGCGCATGACCTCACTTGTTCGAGCGTGTTGGTTTGTAATATAACGCTCTCGGCCTCACTTGCTCGACCGTGTCGGTCTCGAAGGCGTGACAGTAATGGGCGCGGCGGCTTGATTCGTGGCTCGTACGCAACCTTCGCAAACAATGTAACGGTGGCGGCCTCACCTGTTTGGCCGTGTTGGATGGTAACATATCATACTGAGCCTCACCTGCTCGGCCGTGTCGGTCTCGAAGGCGTGGCAGTAGGCGCGCGGCGGCTCGCTCCGCGGCTCGCGCGCCACCACCGCGAACAGCGCGCGCACCGACTCACACGTCGCGTACACGATGCGCCGTAACGCGTGCCGCATGCGCACGCTCTGCACAATATTACAAAAACTTCAGACGACTCTGGTACATAGCAATGTTAAAAAATAAAATAAAATACATGTCTAGTAGCCAGCACCTCCATTTATCATAGAAAGATTTGACATGATTGTAAACAGGTAGTAGTACTACTTACCCTCATATAACGTGGGTTGCTCTGACTCTGAGTCTCATAAAAACAATTCAAGAACCCATGAAAAAAAAAGCATCTTAGGAATCTGAGGCGAAGTAATCTGTGACGGTAGTCGTTGTGCGCGCTTGGGTAAATTTCTCGACGAAAGTGAGGCGCGGAGCGTACTTGTATGCGTAAAAGAGGTATTTTGGATGACATTGAGTTGCATTTACTACTGATAGCTGAAGCGAGTATATTCTTGAGAAGTAGGTATGTAAGATTTATCTCACCTGGTCTTCCGGGTCGCATACTTTGACCCCGGAGAGCGCGACCACCAGAAGTACCGGGACCGCACGCCCGTTTTCCTGCAACCAAATAAAAACATATTTATCGCATTTACGGGCACTGTAAAATATATTAATAAGGTCACAGCATTACACTTTTTTCTTACACTATTGCATTAGTTTTAACTGTAATGGGATGTAATTTATGAAATAAATGATAATAAAATAAATAAAAACTTTGTTGTGTTGTCTTCGGCTCGATTAAACGGTACTTATTGTAGTTTTTTTTCCAATATGACCTCACCTTGCAGATTGATACACTTAAAATATTTTCGGTATATTGAAACAACGATATACAAACAAACGATATACTTATATACAAACGACGTTTTTTTTTGATCAAAACACATAACTCAAAGCCATTACTTATTTTTGGAACTTTGTAAGCTAATAGCAGTAGCAATAGTTTTGACATTTTACTCGTATCCTAGAATGCCTCTCGGAGAAAACAATACAGATTGCAAATATCACCACATTACCGAGCGTTACGCCTAACAAAATTTCCATTATTATTGTGGTACCTTTTTTCATTATGGTGGTATTTTTCTATGGGGCCAAAGGTTCAATTTATGTTAGACAATTTCCCACTTTGAAAATGTTCTATCCTGTGAATTGAGAGAGATCCCGAGGGAAGCCCCGCATGTGTCATAGTTACGAGCAGTTTGATTGAAAACGTCGTCCAGGGAGCCGCCACACTGCAGATTTACGAGAACAGGGCACAGAATATAGGAAAGTTCACATTCACTATAATAATATAGAGGAAGAATAAACTTGAGGGCCGTGAAACTAGTGCATGGCTATAGCAGACTTCTGTATCTTTTTTTTCAATAGTATGAAAATAATTTTGGTCGAAACGCTGTCCATAGTGACGTATTTGTTTAGCTCATATCTTAGTGCGCTATTAGTCCTGTTTATGAAATTAATTTGTATAAACTATTCAGACAATATGTACATACTAGTCTAAACTCAGACCATTAATTTCACATGCTTAATGTAGTAAATGTAGCCCGTTTACTCGACCAGCCAACATTAGTGCCACAATGGGAAATCTACACAAACCTAGAAACTCCCAACGAGGCCCGATGGAATTCGCTAACAGCCACACATCAGCCTCAAACTTCAAAGCACAGTTGTTTTAAATTACTAAATCATAACAGTTTACCGCAACTTTGGCAATGACGCACGGAATACTTTTTCAGGGGATGGTAAAAGTAAAAGCGATGTAGAATGCTGTGTGTGTGGGGGAGACTGTGGGTGAGTTCGAGCATAAGGAGGCGATGGTTATCGTGGCAAGTGAAGGTTGCGAGGTGGTTGGCGGGCGGAGGGCAGTTTACATGCAAATGGTGAGTTATTCTGCGTGCCAGTGTCGATATTGCGACCTTGGTATGTGGGAGACTCGCGTATTTTTGCGTGGAACAGTGAACCTCGAAGCTTTGTCGGTTAATAGCCGATGTGCCTACAATGGAACTCACAATGGGAAGGAAAAGTTCAAATGCCTTTTTCAGACCTTTACGCCGAGGCATGTTTATCGTTGAAAGCGTCTACGACGGCAAGAAAGGAAATAAAGCGTGCGAGCTATTTACTTGCTATTGCTTTTTGACTTCAATAATCTGAATTGAAATATAAAGTTGTACATTGCTGAAACATAAAAAAAAATCTTATTACCTAACATTACGTACAATCGTTACCAGACGTAAGATGTTTACTAATAGACATAAACTTCCCCTAAGGACTAAACTGTAAACTCCTACAGACATTACTTAACTCATACTAATATTATAAATCCGAAAAGTTTGTTGGTTTGTTCCTCTTTCACGTAGCAACGGAGCAACGGATTGACTTGATTTTTGGCGTGGATTTAGTTCAAGGGCTGGAAAGTGACATAGGCTACGTTTTATCCCGAAAAAATGAAAGGTTCCTGTGGAATACCACAAAAGTCAAATTCCACACAGACGGAGCCGCGGGCAAAAGCAAGTACACAATAATATTATGCACACATTCATACTATTTCATACTCGTTAGAACAGTTTGCGTTATGAAACGATTTTAATTTTTATAGTGCATCCCACACTAGGTTTATCTCAAATAGTTATTTTTGTGATAAACTTTTTAAAAATTTAAACCTAGTGTGGGATGCACTATAAAAATTAAAATCGTTTCATTGATTTAGCAGTGCGCCATCTCTCGTCAATATTCAGAAGCTCTAATAACTTCAATTAAGTGATAACCTGTCTAATACGGGTATCACAGGTGGCGCCACCAACGCTATAAGTTGGTTAAAAAATGATAGACACTTCACAAAATTCGGCGCGAAGTCAGTACAGCGAATTAGCTCAGTTGGGAGAGCGTCGGGCTAGTGATCCTGTAAAAATCCCCCCCATATAAAAAATATATCTCTCCATAGATATAGGTCTCTATACATGTATACCCCAATTTTATTTTTATTTTGATAATAATGTTACCGTCTAACCACAACCTACCTACAATGCTGACTAAAGTTATTCTTACTTAAATTTAAACCTAAAACTATTTATCAACTAATTATTAACTAAATATGGCCAATGATCGTCTAGTGTGAACCCAACGTTGTGATCCGCAAAACCCAGATTATGGTGATTTTGGAAACTACCTAACCGATATTTAAACAACCTGAAATTCTAATACTCACTACACAATAACCTACAGCTAGGTTATTTCTAACGCATAATAAAACTCATACTCATATTGACTACTTGGGGACCGTAAACCTAAAGAGTCAAGATTTCCCATTTTACACAATTCCCTTAGAGCTATCAAGAGAACATAATACTAATTCCTAAAGGATAGAGTACAAATATTAAGATGGTGAATAAACATTGCTTCAAATGGTTCAGAGACAGTTATGAAATCACTTTCCTCTGGATTAATAAAATTGATAGAATCCTTGGGAATTATAACTTTAAATGGAAAAATATCATAATTATAATAGCATAACAACAGATATCACGGCATAGGTAAAGCGCACCACCACCGCGCCAAACAGTCTTCCTCGTCTACCTGACGTGGGCGAAAGTCCTCCGTATTGTTGTTATGAGAACAGCCAGAAGGGCTATACTACTTTTGTCAATGCTGCCTGTCTGTCATATGTCTTCACAAAAGGGGGCAAGACAGTCTTTTTTACAAATTGTCCCAATCTTCGGTTACGGTGTCCGAAGCCCCTAATGGAGGAACCCAGGTTCCTCCATTCCCACAAAATTAACCTCATATGTGGTGATATATGAAGGGTCCGATCTAAAAGTTCACTGTGGGGTTTCCCTAAGGCCCAAAGAATGGAACCAAGAGAATCCCCTAGACCCTATGGAAGTTACCTACCTACCTAGGCTATTACCCTGCCTATATTTTCACAGCTAGCTAAGAGAACCTACGCCTCTGGTATAACCGTCTTAACATTAAAGTAATTACATCAAAGAATATCCAAAACTTAGTTAAATATAAACGATAGTACAATTTAGAGTCTCCCACTCTAAGAATCGGAATGCTTATCAAGGACAGTCAAAGTGTGATCATATTTATAGTTCTCTGCTTGTAGAAAGACTTTACTTATTAATAAGTTAAAATCAGTAACAGCATCAAGCCTTTGGCTTATAGTCAGTAAATTGAACTTCTCTGTTAAGTAGAATGGTTCACCCGCCATTTGGCATCTACAGCTAAAAACCCCAGCCCTGACGCCACTCAACTCTTGTGAGTAAAATAGCTAATATTTAATGATGAAATATCTGTATAAAAGCAAAGTCAATTCTAAAAACCCCTGTGAATTTCCAAAGTATCAACTATCCTTTGATAGAAACTTCAGATTCCTTACATGATGTAATTATGTCTGTACTACTAACTTGAGTACTCTAAATATTACAATATTTAGAAAATGCACTATAACAATGTATAGTTGTTAGTTCTGAGCATTAAAATCATTCATATAAAACATGTTACACAAATATGATCGTAAACATGGGACAATCCCCGTTAAAGATTAATACACTTTAGTAAATCTCCAAATATTGGTACTATGAATTTAAGTACACTAAACGCTTCGAGTACGCTAAAGATACGTATGACTTTTCCAAGATTAAAACATATATTTCAAATGCGTGTATTTCACGTAAACAAATATCATCAAGATAAATAAATGTAGGTACAATTATAAATCTTCAAGGTTCCGTTAACCTTTGGTATACGCTATAATCGCAGCGCAGTAATCACATGAATATCAGACACCGCAATATTAAAAATAAGGCGCTTAATATAATCCGTTTAGGTATAAAAAAACACAATATATTTCATATAAGAAAGTCCAACCCTGCAAATGGGCACAGTAAGAACAAGCGAGCACATGAATAACAAATCGACAATACAAATAAAAAGTAAGATTGTCCGTAAGAGATTGAGGGTATCCAATCAAAAGATTCTTTGAAATAAATCAAGTATTTTTAAGGTCCAACTAAATACACGCCAGACTTAAAATGAATAATGTAGGTATTTTGTAAATGTTTAAAAGTCGTATACTTTTACAAATCAATCTCCCACAAAGAAATCGGAATTGCCTCACCAAATGAGAATGTTCCATCCTATGGCTCTCGTCCTCGTAGTCGGCTAGCTTTCCCTTCCAAAGTAGTTCAGCGGCACGCTGGAAATATGTCCGTTCCTTAGCTTCGAAATCCAGCGCTGCATCGAACCGTTTTCAGGTTGCACTTAGCTGTGCCAACCTGGCTTACCAAACGTTTATGCAAATCGAATAAAATCAAACCGCAAGTTTCTCCTTCAATTTGCACTACATTCATTATAATTTCACTTATATAAAACGATCCGCACTGAATTACACTATCACAAAGCCGATGTCACTAATTTTCACTTTTCTGATAATTCCAACAAAGCTTTGGCAACGCGAAATAAAACTCCCGATAATCCATCAGAAAAATGGCCTCCGAATTAAACTGTGTATTATATTCATCAGAGGTACGACCTCCTCGAATTCCCGACGTTCACTATTTATTATATCCGTAAGAAACTATATGGCCTCCTCAATTTCCCGAATTAAACTGTGTTTTGTATCCATAAGAGGTACGGCCTCCTCGAATTCCCGACTTTTACTATCCCGGAGCTGGTCCGCCGCGCCCTTTTATACTAGTTTTTATACGATTGCTTTAACTGCAATCGGTGCACTAACACAACAATATGTAATAACACGGTTCCTGCTAAAAGGCAGCATACGGAACATTATGCCATTAAAGCTAAAAACACCCACTCGGAACAAAAGCCCAACAACGCAATCAAATGCAATACCCGCAAAAGAACGCATAAGGCAACAAACGTTGAAAAACAGCATACCCTCAATTTGGATCTTAACGTTAATAAAGCAAATACTTGCATTATGGAGCATATTCGCAATATGTCAGTGACGTCACTGGTAGTTTATTACAATGTTGCCACCCATAAAATTAACTTAAATATTCCGTTACTTTTACAGATTCCTGTTATTTCTGCAAATACGATTTAAACTATTTTCTTTACACATTGTAGCTAGAATAATAGTCATCTAATCAGATGACAATACAAATCAATTCTATGCCATTGTTTTCGCTTTTCTCCTTGAACTTGAATAACCGTACAAAAATATTACACCACTACTGTTTCTTTTCAAAATCACGCGCTATCAATAGTGATTTTTGGCCCGGCTTTGCGATGATTGTTATTGTGAAGTGTAAATATTAAAGTCTAGTAAAAGAATCGGATAAAATAGCACGAAATACCTATAAATATTAATGGACGATTACTGCTAAACGAATATGCAGTATTTAAAGTTGAATGGTAAGTAAAGTATTGCAATTGGACTACGATTCTTTGCGCATGTAACCTAAACATTCCAATCTAATTTTTCGATGTTCGATTCAGGATACTCTTTCCAGTCTTTGACATTCTCCCAGTCTCCAAAAAGTCTTCAGCTCCATATAAAAGATCCCAGAGCTTGCAGGACAACTTCTAACCTGGCGACAGCGGCAAAACTCCTTAAAATTGGCTAAAATTATATTAGGTATTGTTACCTATAGAACAAAATAACACGGTTAGTAAATTACTACTCTTAATTTACAGTTCTTCTCAATAAAGATTATTGGACTTGTACTGTATATAACTCAGTCCACCAAAGGCTGATTTCTTGCTAATAAGCGCTAGTAGTTCTCAGCCAGCAAACTAGTTAGACTTTAAAATACCATACATATTGTGCAAGTTGCCTTCAAAACGTACATAAGCTTCATGACATCCTAATATCTCTTCCCGATTTTCTTAAGATACTAAAATTAAGAAACTTATTCCTAATTTAATCTATTCCAGCCTGGATTCGGCGTAGGAAAGGAAGGTTCCACCGTTTCTCGTTCTCCGTGACTCACCTCTAGTTCATCCGACGTCCAAGGCTTGTCCCATCATTACCAAAGCATGTGAATTTTCTTCTCATTGTGGTAAATAAAGGTAAAATTTATCATATCTCACATCTATTTCCTACATTATTTTAGTACCTGTGGAGCTATTTTCTATAACTCTAGTCGAGTTTCTCAAAATATTAAATTTTAACAATTAAACGTACCTACCTAGTGGGAGACGTAGTTTGTTACATGAGAAATACATATAAGTAGCTACATGTGGACAGCTATGTACAGATGGACCTGTACAATCCGGAGACGCAAGGTTCGAGTCCTGCAGTCGCGACGAACTTTTGAAAAGTTTATCACAAAAATAACTTTGAGCTTGCGTTATAATGAAAAGTAGCTAGGAAGATGATGATGATAATGAGTTAAAACCTAAGAAGTAATAAATATGTATAATAAACTTGGGGACTGTGATGATAGCAAGTACGAGCTGCACGAAACCCAATCTTTGCGCATCTTCGCAATTGTTAGGTGAGTTTAAGTCAGGATTGGGCTATCCGCAGATTACACCTAGCATATATCACAGCCGCTAACTAGTATGATTCATCCCCTACTCAACTACTTGTTGTGTAATCAAGTATAACACTGCCACGCTCTAAAGAGAATTAGACACTTATATCGCCTATAAAGCACCTACAAGCAGCACAGTAAACATTTTACGCGTGGACATGAAAATAAAAACGTTTTCTTTGTCAAAGTAGGGCAGAGACAAGGAGTCCATCGCTTAAAGTTCCGAACACGGCGTGATGTAGAGCCTAACTTGATGACTTATTGCTGGGGACGGTTTGGGAAGAAAAGTAGCAGATATTTTGCGAGTCAGGGGTAAGGAAATGGTTTTAAATCATAATATTTTTCTATGTCGGCTGTAGGAAAATAACAAGTTTTATGAGGAGATCCTACGATTTTTTTTTTGTTAGGGTTTCCTCCTAGGTTCAGTTATAGCCATTTTAGGGTTCCGTACCCAAAGGATAAAAACGGGACCCTACTACTAAGACTCCGATGGCTGTATGTCCGTCTGTCTGTCTGTCATCAGGCTGTATCTCATGAACCGTGATAGCTAGAACGTTGAAATTTCACAGAAGACGTATTTATGTTGCCGCTATAACAACAAACACAAAAAAAACTGAAACAAAAATATTTAAGGGAGGCTCCCATACAACAGCAAAAAAACCGGACAAGTGCGAATCAGGCTCGCACATCGAGGGTTCCGTACATACATATTGTTAAAATAATTAAAAACCTGTTTTAGCATGTGCTAATGAAGTTCTTTTATATGATACGATTTACTCACTTTGAATTTTGTATCCATATTTTGTGAATTTTGAGGCCCTATTTTTTGTGATTTAAATTAAAATTTATAATTTTCAGTTTTTGTCCTATATGTGTGCTCTAAGACAATGTTTCTCGCCAAATTTCATAGTTCTATGTCAACGGGAAGTACCCTGCAGGTTTTGATTTTTGTGAGTGTCAAAATATGCGGTTTTTTACGACATCAACTACTATAACTTTTTTATACGATAACTGAGAAGTTTTTCTTTTACACAACTGCAAGAGAGCATAGATATACTTATACAATTTAAATTTTAACTCGATATCTTTACGCGTTCCCGAAATAAAGAGTCTTGACATACACACAGACGGACAGACGGACAACAAAGTGATCCTATAAGGGTTCCGTTTTTTCCGTTTGAGGTACGGAACCCTAAAAAAGTTTAAATTCCTACAAACTATTATTTGCCAATGATTGTGCACAGAAGTACACCTCAATGACACATTTGCCAGACACTTCACAACTGGGACTCACTCGAGGGTACATTTAAAAACCTCACAGAGTGGGAAATTCGCGCACCGTCTAAGTGACAAGCGGACACGAATATTAGTCTCTACTTAAACCTTGCTGCAGATAAAGCTAAAAAATTTCCTTGTAAAAGTTTTACGTATATAACGCGACCTGTATTATGCTAAAGGCATACATTCTAGAAACGATAGGGTTACATCTACGCGTACATCCACCACACTATTTAGCGCGTTTGCGAATTGATAAATACACAATATTCACATGCATCATCGAGTAAATTTTCTGAACTGATTTAGGTTTTCTAGTCATGTCGTTCTTCACCAAAAATTCAGTTCCTAATTAGGTATGTAATATTAAAACCAGATACTAATTTCAATAAAATAACTTACAAATTTTACATACTCAGCAAGTCTTTCATTTAATGAGGGTGTACAGTGCGACAAGAAAGAGTTGAAAATAAATGAGGACGCTATCATCGCTTTGTTAGCATATTTTGCATCATTTTGTTGATGATGCCACTGTTTTCTGGTACGCGATCCACAAAATAGGCAACACAAAGAAAACTGCAAGAAACTTAACAATGACTGCCAGCTCATGTAAAGTTCTAGGGAAGAAGATTTTTTAGTTCCAGAATAATTATTATGTGTTGCACTCTTCGAGCAAATATCTATAGAGTCACAATCGTGCAAAAAAAGTGTCCGAGCCGAAATTCTGCCCAAGCTACGTAGTGGGCAGGCTTTTTAGTTAGGCGTAAGGCGATTGCAAGCCGACTACAACGCCGCGCGATGCCAGAGTGCTCGGTTACAAGCACTAATTAGGTGACATAACGTCGAAATTCGAAAAAAACGGGTCGTTGTGAATTATTTAGTGTAAATATCTAAGTCGGTAGGTATGTATGACGGCACTCGGACATTTTTTCACTACTTTCACTTAGTGATTGTGGCTCTGTAGATAATTGCTCAAAGGTTGCACTGCACTAAGCCAAAACAAAAATTATACAGAACAGAACTACATTTACTATTGGACCAACTTGGAATTTTCCCTTCTATTTTATACAGTCTGTCGAATACGTGTTGCTATTTTCTTTTTAGTGTCTAATTTTTGAAGTAAAACTTCTTTAGCGTCTTGTGCACTTCTTGGAATGAGTAACAAAATGTTAAGCCCGCCTCAGAACAAACGCGTAAGCTGATCAAAAATTCGTCGGACGGAGCGAAAGTTTTCACTTCTGCCGGTACTCCCGGAGAATGCAAACTGTTGATTTTTATTCGAATTGTGGGTTCATTTTTATTAATCTTGGACCCGTAGTAAAATTTGTTTATAATGTTGGTCCGAATCTCTTTCAGTTTATGGTACCTAGGAGGAGGAGCATATTAACCAGACCTATCCTGAATAATATTTAAGAGATTTATGGACAGGGAATGTGTTTAAAATTATTTCATATTGTTACATATAGACCAACATTTTACACTCAATCTTTGTGGTGGTACTAAATGATTCTAAACGCTCGGTTATAATACCTTGGACAACAGGTCAGATCCATTAGCAAGCTCTCGGCTCTCAGTTGTATGTAGTTCACAAGTGCACTGATACAACCGTACTGTGGCGCCTACTGTTACGCCTTTATCGGCTAAGCACGGTAACAATCATCATCACCTAAAGCGAAGTTATTGTAATACAGGTGGCTGTAACATTATCTTGGCTTCTCCTGGTTCGGAGGCCTGTTGCAGATTTATTTTAAGTTCCAAAGTAACAAATGCCCTTGCGGTAATTGTTAAAATAAGTGTTCTCATACGGGTGACATTGTCATTAATGGCAAACCCAATTTTCGGCAATAAAGATTTAATAATATCATTATGGCCATTTCAGCCATAGGACGTCCATTCTGCACATACCTAGATAGATTTTGACTGCTTAATAGCTCCTTTATAGATCTAGACAATATATAGAATTTCATTTGTAAAATAACAGCAAATAAAAAAAAATAAACATGAAAATACAAAACCAACAAAATACGTAGCTACACAACACATGAATGATTAAGATCGAATATCGAACAGAAGCATTCAGCGTCATTTTCTATCATCAGTCCACTTTCTGGGTGGATTACTTATTTTCATATTCAAATTATTTTATTGGTATCAAAATACATGATGCAAGTCAATTACAATTGTTGTTATAATAATATAAATCGTTTAAATTTCAGCTTTGCTACAGCAAAGCACAATTATCTTAAAATTAAAAGAATATAACAAAGTTGAATAAGCTATTAAATATTAAATTGTATAAACAACATAATAATCATTCAACATGAATCTGAACAATGCTTCAATACCCAAATATACTGACGGTAAGTGGTCTCTTTTCGAGAACCTTGATAATTGACTTCATAATTTATGCCTAAATTACACTAAAATAAAAGAGATAATCATCGAGCTTACGTAGATTTTCCGTCATAAATTTTCCGTTAGAATTTGATTTCAATTTATCCGGATTCAGATTTGCAAACAAAATTTCAATCAAATTCTCATTAAATGTGTTTTGAATATTTTGTGATTTTCATTTCTAGGATAAAACTTAAATAGAAAATTAAGTTTAATTCAATGCCTGGCTTAAAATCCAATTATATTGAATTGGAAATTGAGGCAAATCTAATGTAATCCAAATGTCAAACATTTTGTTTTTGTTTAGCATGAAATATACCATCATACTTCAGAAATAGTCTCATTAATTTTAGGGAGAACGTTAAAGTGGTTTTTGAAATATCAACAATAATTTAGTAAATTGTTGAGTGTCGAGATAAGCGTATGATAGGCTTCCGTAGATTGTGATGATGTTAAAAATCCAATTTTAAAGATGTTATTAGATACATGCTATAAAAATATGTTTGTTAGGTCAATGAACTCTGAGCTGTATGCAAGCTTAAAAGCTTTAATTTTCATTTATAACTCAAAAATGTACAATCCCACAGTGATTATAAAAGAAATGTTCTATGAACTCAGAAAATTTGAAAATCCTATCTTGTATACCAATCACCCTTCCTGGGTAGGCCTACGTCTTGCAGTGGACTATTAAAAAAGCCGGTACAGTACTGTATGCTTTAGAAATTAAGGGGGCGAGGGCGGCGAACACTAATTTTCAACTTTAGCGACCTATATATCAATAATAATAGGTACACGTGATAAGAATGCTTAATCAAACTTAACACTTAATTTTACGAGGGAACCCTACTAAAGAGGAAATTGAGAAATAGGTCTTTGGACTATTCAACGAGACCCCACATGGGGAGAGTTGAAAAAGGTTTCATCTCCACTTTACATGTGTAGGAATAAATACATTGATGTGAAAATTTTACTTATTTAAAATTGAGATCTATACTAAAACTATGATGATCTTATGATACTCAAACTATCGTGATCTCTAATTTCAAGCAATTTGGTTCATAAATGTGGTAGTTATGAGGCTTTGTAGTTAGGTCGGACGGACACAACAAAGTTAATAGGAAATCCTAGTTTTACTACGGAACCCTAAAAATGGTATACAATATACATCGATTCAAGCAAACTATATATTTATTCGAATTTTGTTTCAGAAGTACGTATATCGCAATGATTGAAAGCAACTGTGTAATTTTGTGACACGATAATGATATTAATTGTGTACCTATAACAAGCTAGTTCTACTTGCTCCTACGCCTACGCCATTACTGCATCACAGATGTAGTTCGAGTAATTCGCATTTCGAGAGTAGCAGCGAAAAATTTAAGTGCACTTACCTTAAGTGCACTTCGAATATTTTTCACATTTTGTTTTGAGTATTTTTCCTTCAGGCTTGAATTTTGTTTGTGCATTGATATAGAATTAATAGCTCACTAATGGATATTATCACAAAATTATTATAAGAAAGTAAGATATTATATGTAAGAAATGCTGTTTTAGAATATAAAATTCAGTGATCGAAACGAGCATTGTGCTTACATGTTTAGAGCGCTTGCAAACCTGGAAGTGATATTTCGGTATCTTACATCAAACATTTAATTTGAAGACAAATCTAACTACAAAATTTTTCAAAAAAAAAATTAAATCTCAGGTTACAGCATGTTTATTCAAAATTTGATAACAAGAAAACTATTTATTGAAACAAAAGCAAAGCGATACTGTCTAAAGAAATATAATTCAGTAAAATGAACAGGAAACATAAAGAAAACTGACTTATCTGTCTAAAGTTCGCTAATGAAACCACGAAAAATAAAGAGCGACTTCAAAAGTACAAACAAAATAACGTCACAAAGAAATCGTCAGGAAAAGTTATTTTTCTTAAATTACCCGAAGTGGGAGCACAAAGCGACTTCTGCTCCAACCTTCGGGGCTAATTACTACAGATACAGGTTTGACCGGGGTGCCAATGGTAAGGGCTAAAATTCCCCCAGATTATGGAATAATTCCGCAAAAAGTACTCTTTATGGAGCGAGCTGAATTCTAAACTAATCTTGTCCAGGTTACATAAAACTGAAAAAAGTGGTACTCAGATAAAATAGACTAAAAATTACGATAACTAGCCATTCTTTCTAATGTATAGTTTTCATTTAAAAGAAAATGTGATGTGTTTTTCCTACGATTTTTTTACGGGCCATTTAGCAAAACAAAATATTTTATTTACTTATTTTATGACAAACTTACATATTTACAATATGTTAAAAATCAAACTTGCCTCATGGAATAACAGGCAAATTTCCCGATTTTCCATAAAATACAGCTGGTCCCAAAACTTTCCATCAGTTTAAAATTCCACAAATTTCGGGAATTCACCTCAAATAGGCAACGAGCTTGAGAGTAGAGGGGACCATGAGAGGGGGGGTAGCGGTGACACGTCACAATGGGAAAAGTTCCATTATAACAGACTAACTTTCGTCCTTACCGCGCTATCAGCGCACTTGCCACTTAAATCTCGCCCTTGGGTCCAAGTAGCAGAGTCCTTCAAAACACTGAGGTAATTTGGTAAAATCTCATGTCATTTTGCTACTTTGGTGAAGGAAAATTTATAAGACGTCTGGCATTAGAGGTCAGGTTAAAACTATCTATCTTTGAAAGTATCCGGCTAGATATTTGGGTGATGAATTTTAGTATTATTTGATTTTGGTCAAGGTATTACTCGTTGTTGGGATAGTTTGTGTCCTATGGCACACCCGATACAAGGTACTCTAGTATGGCTATGAGCGACAAGCACTATTTATCTTTTTTATGTAAAACAAGTGCTAAGAGTCCACATCCTAATACCTTCTTGTCTATAATACGGTTGAATCTTCAGTTAGAAACGGAAAGTACATATTTTTGGTATACTAATAGTGAATTTTTCGCAAAAAATCGCTACACCGACTTCCACCGTGTACATAATTCGTATAGTTTACACGAATCGATGTGACGTCCATGTATATTATTGTTGATTAATCAAAAATAGCTCAGCTTATTTCGATGAAATTTAAATGGGACCACTTCGAAAGTTAAAAATAAAAAATCAATGAACACAAACAAAAAAAATACATACGAACATCCTCCTTTTCGGAAGTCGGTAAAAATACTTTTTTGGTGAGAAATAAAGCATGTTCCTAATAAATCAAGTAAAGTCAGTCTCGACCGAGTTTTACGGTCGATGATGATAATGAATCAACGGTTGATTGATGTGGTTCTTTTCTTTAAAGAATCTAAGCAACTAATCTTACTAACTACTTCTGTGACTTTGCGATAATATCCATTTTTCTAACTAATTAATAATTATACAAACGTCTTATTTGTTTTGTTTTAATAGAGTTACAGAACTTTAAATGAAGCACTAAAACACTAAAAATAAATTTTCTTCTCAAGTTCGGTCCGGTCAAAACTGCAGTACGCCATAACCCTCGAACATCATAAATTGAAGCAAGTTACGACGTCTCAAGCGTGGATTTATTCGGCTTGCACGTATAAGGTAATCTCCCACGAGGTAACCGAAACAAGGACAAAATTCTAGCAAAATGATGCAATGTGAAGCTGTGCAGTATTTTGTGAGTTTATTACTGAATAAAACACAAAACTGCTTCGTCCAAAACTAAATTTTGGTTCTTGCTAACCAGTTATGACATTTCTGCATCATTTATGCAATAGTCAACACAGCGTTATTGCGGTAGATTTTGGGTCTAGATACCGTTTTCAAGTCATATTCATCCAATCGCGGTAGACAGCACATGCATGGAATATTTTTTTGTGAATCTTCTTTTTAATTTATATAGACGAGTAAATTACGGTTCACGTTGTTAGTCCGCGATAGACTCCTAAATTACGGAACCGATTGTAACCAAATTTTGCAAACTATGTGCATTTTGATACGACTTGAAAGATAAGTTAGTTTATATCTCAATTTGTAATCTCATTTGTTTAATATATTTTTATGAAATATGTCCGTACCGGGGCAAAGCCGGAATGGGCAGCTAGTTCGGTATAAAGATTTGATAAAATATGTGTGCACTAGCTAGGAACCTATTAAGAAACCACTCATTGCAGACTAGTTTTTCGCAGCGACGCAACTGTCCATGCAGGTTGCTCAAAAGTATGTTGACAAGCAGTTCAGTTGCGTTACTGTTGCTTTGTATGCAACAATCAACACATGTATACACCGAAGCAACGACAGACACATTTGCATCTTTGTTTAAAACTAGTAGCATCTAAACTAACGTCTAACAGGATTTTATGCAAACCCAATTGGTTGCATTTGCGTTAAAAACTGGTTTTACTATAGTTGCCTCGTGTAAGATTCGCATAATCTGTTTCGTAAGTTCCGGATGTTGGTATGGTAATTTGGATTACAGGCCGCCCCATTTACTCGAGCCGGCCTTTTTATTGTTTAATAACAAACAAATTGAGGCTTCCGCGTGCTAACTTTATAAATAAGTTGTTTACAATATTTTATTAAAGAAGATTGCATTATAACAAGTCAAGTACCTAATCATCCTGCACGTGGTAATGTAGTCAAACAGAATGCGACGGGTCGCATACTATTTCTTTATGATTGTTTGACTACCTTAAACAGGGCTATTCTTCTAATCGATTAGCATTTTTTCTGGGGCTTATTCTGTACATCAAAACTCAAAAAGAAAATCAGCTGTTCCATACATTTGGTCGTGCGTGAACGATATTTTTCTATGGAACACCATTTGTTGTTCGTTTTGACAAAAGTAGCAGACCCTAAGTTGTTAGTTTTGATGTACAGAATAAGCCCCTAAAAGGATGCTAATTGATTACGAGTAGAAATAACCCTGTATATATGTAGATGCGACGTGAATGTTTCGGATAAACATGACCAATTTAAGTAGGACATCTTGTAGGACGACTACCGAGAATATAGATAGACTAGCTGACCCGGCGAACTTAGTTTTACGCAATATCTTTATAAATTATAGCCTATGTGTTATCCTCATGTATAAGCGCTTTACTTAAGCAAAGTTTCATCTCAATCCGTTCAGTAGTTTTTGCGTGAAAAAGGAACAAACATCCACATATACAAACTTTCGCTTTTACGAGTATAATATTAGTAGGAAAGGATAGTAGGATTTCTGCTGACTAAGACTGCAACAAATGCTGGAGATATCTTAAAGAGCGGTGAAAATCTCACGGGCTACGGTGATAATAATCATTACTGAAGAGAATTATGGATTTCATAAGCGGAACTGCTGAGCTACTTATCAGCTTCTTATAAATACCTGCCAATCTTAGGCCTCAACTAAAATGTTTAGAAATACTGACTGCAATGGCATTAGCCTAGGCGAGTCCTTTTGTTTATGTCGGGTCTTTGTAAACCTTTGACTTTTAAACCAGGCTTTTATATCTTTTACTATCTATGATTAAGTACCAATGTATGATAGCCATATCAGAAGCCTTCAGGCGGCTTAAAAACGGACACCAAGTCTAGCCACCTGGCCCATAGAAACTTACTTTGTATACTTGTACATACAAGCATATAGTATATAGTTTTATATTTCACAATTTATTGTAATTCGGTGATTTTGCGACCTTTTACAAGTTACAGTAAGGTTTTTAAGTTAGTTAGTTAGTTTTACAGTAAGGTTAGCATTGAATGAATTACTTAAATTTTCATGTCTATAATAAATAAATAATACTTAGTTGGAAAATCATAAATATTAAATTTAATCAAATCACTACGCTACTATATAATTATTATATACTACGGGACTAATAGCGCACTAAAATTACGAGATAAATAAATACCTCCTCATACTGGAGGTACTGGTCATTGGATCGAGCTCCACGACCCAAAAGTCCTCTCCACGGATCGACACTATTTTTCAAGAATAGTTCGTGAAGCGGTGGAAATCAAAAAACATAAGAATTTCAACCGGGAGGATGGATTTAAGTTATCGGCGTCGTGGAATCCTGTTGTCAACAAATGCAAATCGCGTAGTGTAGGTAGAAGCACATTGTTAGATACCGTCAGTGTTGTGTCGTAGTGACAATTTTTCAAGTTCAAATTGAATTGGCGGTACCAGCTGTTCTACATTCCAGTCTACCCGTGACCACGGTCGGTGCAACTCGGCCGAAACGTCGGAATGAGGAGGTATTTATTTATCTCGTAATTTTAGTGCGCGATTAGTCCCGTAGTTTATAATAATTATGTGTTAAAATCGCGAAAGTTTAAAAACAACATACGCTACTACTACTCACCGATTGCTACAACGAGTGCTTCAAGAAAACTAGCTAAGTATTTAGACAAAACGGGCCCACTTATAGTCGTATCTTTTTGGGAGTAAAGTTCGTAGTAAGTTGTTAGTCGCGCGGGAGACAGCCGCACGCGAGCGCTCGTGGCGGGGGCTGGCAGCCGACTGACAAGGCGCCCTCGGCGGCGGCGCGGCGCTGTAGCGGTGGTTACGATGTCGCTAGGGCGGGCGGAACTTTCTGTCGGCTGATAGAACCTTAGCATGCCCTAGGGTACGTAATAATACCTATCTATACTGCTACTATTTTTTCGAAGGATAATTACCTATAATTATATTTTACCAAAAACTTCACTGCGTACTGAATTCGAATAGTTCGCACGGATTAATGTATCATCGACGCCAACGTTGTAATTTTCACATTACAGTTGATTTTTCCAAAACGACTTAACCGAATTCGATATAATTCAATGCGACCACCTCTGCAAAACATACCTACATACAAAAAAAGAAGAATTTTCAACAAAAGAATTTTCATAATCAGTTCATGATTGGCGGAGTAATCGCGCAACATACATACAAAAAAAAAACGTATAGTACATTTGAGAATCTCTTTTTGTGACTTTTTTGAGTGGGTTAAAGTGAAGTCAGTTTCAATTTCCCGGCGCATTTCTTTGACTAAATTACACAACCTTCTTTCTACCTTAACATATTTGGCCAACCAAGTTCGTATTTTGCAGTTCTGGTTACAAAGTTACTTAAACATGCTACTAAATAATATTATCACCATCGACTAACAAGAAACGTCATTACAATCTGACAAAATTCACTGTAATAGATTTTTTCTTACTACTTTTAAGTAAAATGCCATTTTACTTCAGTCACTCAATAGTATTATTTTTACTTTATTTATAAATGTATTAACTGCGTTCATTTCTTAATCAAACATCAAGTATAGTCAAACTAAATCAACAAAAGTAGTGAAACTGACCCGGATGCCTAACTCTAACAGCCGGCGGCTGCGGGTGATAAAAACAGAAATATTACAGGAGCTAGCATAATAACAGCAATTTCGCACAACAGGGAAATTGCATTTTGGCAGCAACATTGTACAATTATTACAATTCTAGCCACCGCTACCGCCACCGCGAAACATCGGAGAACGCGGCCGACGGGTCTTGGCTGGTAGGAAGATAGACGTTTGCGCAACAAATATTTGTTTAGTTTATTATTATTTTTTTATTAAAATATACTAACCGCAGGCTCCAGGATCTGTGCTTTTTGTTTGTTTAACTTACAATGCACACCTTGCATCAAACTTATCCTCACTTCCTTACTTAATATTATAAATCCGAAAGTGTTTGTTGATTTTTTTGTTTCCTCGTTCACGCAGCAACGGAGCAACGGATTGACTTGATTTTTGGCATGAACATAGTTTGGAAGACGGAACGTTCCAAAGGCCCTTTTTTACCGGAAAAATAAAAAGTTCCCATAGGATAGCACAGAAGTAAAAACATTACACAGATGAAGCCGCGAGCAAAAACTAGTCACAAATAAGTAGCGCTACTAACAAGTAGCGTAGTTCGACTCGGTGTTTGTCAGCGATCACCGAAGTTTAAGTTTAAACAACATTCGGCACGGTCAATCTTCAGATAGGTGACCGCGGGTGGTATTTACAACTAAACTTTACCATGGCTCAGATGGCACGTTAAATTGTAGGACTCGATTATTTTAGCTGTGTAGCCATGTCAAAGATCTTCTGGCGGCTTAAGAATCTGACTGTGCTGGGCTAGCTAAAAACGAACGAACTTACCAATAATTATTTTTTGCAAAAAATTGCATGACTGACTTCACCCGTGTACAGAATCATTACATAGTATAAAACAGTCGTTTTCCGCTGTCTGTCCCCATGTATGATTATACCTTTAAAACTACGCAACGGATTTCGATGCAGTTTGTTTTAATAAAAAGAATAATTCAAGAGAAATGTTTATATGTATAATACACCTGTGCGAAGCCGGGGCGCATCGCTAGAACGCAAATATTATGCACAGATCGATGTAGCATTTCTCACATTATTATTGATTTATCAAAAATGGCTCAGTTGATTTCGATAAAATTTAAATGGGACCAATTTCAAAGTATACTCGTTACAAAAAAAAAAGAATTATTGAAATCGGACTACTATAAACAAAGTTATGCGTGGTTATACATAAAAAAATATACGCGTCGAATTGTATACCTCCTCCCGTGGTTTGTCGGTCAAAAATAAAATACACAAATATACACAGCTTAGAATAATTAGACCCATTAATCTTTTTCGTCGGATTAGTTAGCATATCTGTCATTGTAAAATACCTCATTTCCAAATATTATATCGTCACGTAGAACAAAACAACCCACTAACAAAGTAGCAATTTCATGTGCGAATGCAAATAGATTTATCTTATTACAAAGGAACAACAAAATAGCTCGTAAATAAAGACGCCAATAAAATAATGGGCCATAACTGGAAAATATTTCGATCATATGATAACGAATTGTGGGTTTCCGGCAATATTTTAATAAAAGTATTTAAAGAAACATGTTTTTAGGGTTCCGTACCTCAAACGGAAAAACGGAACCCTTATAGGATCACTTTGTTGTCCGTCGGCCCGCCTGTGTATGTGTCAAGACTCTTTATCTCGGGAACGCGTAAAGATATCAAGTTGAAATTTAAACTGTATACGTATATCTATGGTTTCTTGCAGTTGTGTAAGATAAAACTTCTCAGTTATCATTTAAAAAATTTAGTGCGCAATTAGTCCCGTAGTATATAATAATAATAAAAAATTTAGAACCGTTTATGTCGTAAAAAACCGCATATTTCGACACTCACAAAATATCAAAATATCAAAATCTATAGGGTACTTCCCGTTGACATAGAACTATGAAATTTGGCGCGAAGCATTGTCTTAGAGTACATATCTGAAAAATGTACATTTTTATTTAAATCACAAAAAAATAGGGCCTCAAAATTCACAAAATATGGGTTCAAAATTCAAAGTGAGTAAATCGTATTATGTAAGGTATCATATTACATAAAAGAACTTCATTAGCAAATGCTAAAACAGGGTTTTAATTATTTTAACAATGTCTAATTTTCGATGTATGACGAGAAAAGTGAAAAAAAAAACTTTTTTGTCGATGGTATAGAAATTTTAACAAATTTCTCCCTAATTTTGTGAAATTTTCTGTATTTGTACGGAACCCTCGGTGTGCGAGTCTGACTGGCGCTTGTCTGGTTTTTCATTTACTTTTTGACTGACGGACCAACCGTAGGAGGAGCTAAATTCGACGCGTATATATATTATATATATTTTTACGTATAACCATCACGCATAACTTTTTTCATAGTGGTCCGATTTTAATAATTCTTTTTTTATTGGAAAGAGTATAATTCGAAATTGGTTTTATTTAAATTTTATCGAAATCGGCTGAGCCATTTTTGTTAAATCAACAATAATGTGAAAAATGCTACATCGATCTGTGCGACATATTCGCGAATTCTGTACACGGGTGAAGTCGATCATGCTATTTTATGCAAAAAATATTAACTGGTTAGATTTAGCTAAGTAATTTATTTATTTTTTATTTATTTATTTACAAAAATATACATAATTATACATTATAATTTTACAGTATTACAGTACAAACTAAATCAAACTTAGTGGCCAAAAATATTTTTTAAATGTTATGAAAAATTTTCAATTTAGGTGTATTAAATCTAATATCGAAAACTTAACATACTCGGCAACACCGAGAATTTGCTGTCTGAATTGCAGTTAATAATACCATACTAACAGGACCGACAATAACGACCTTGAAGTAAGTCTCGCATGTTATGTATTCATTGTCTAGATTCTTAGCAACTAATTTTACGGCTAACTCGATCATTGTCATTGGCAAATTCAGCAATAAGCACAATTCAGACATTAGATTAATTTTGTTTGTTTGTTTTAATTAAAGTTTTATTAAGATTGGTAATTGTAAATACTTTTGTATTGAACCCTAGATTTCGCACTAGTGTCGCGAAATCTAGTGTCTTTCGTTTTATATATGTATTATATTATCCATGTATATATATCATTTATGTAAGTATAAGCTATAACCACTTATTATAGTTATAGTAATACACTTGGTTCTCAGAAAACAGTATACAAAACGATGTCCTTTCTAAAATCATTAATAATAGTAGATTATAAACTACCCTACCAACTTACTGACGTGTGTGCGCGCGTATCGCGTAATTCTATCTTAGTTACGCTTTACAACTACAATTAGTCAAGTACTTAGTGAGTATATCTGCTCACTAGAAATCGACGAATTTATTGCCTAGTGGCCTAGCTTATCAAATAATGAAATAGTTTATTTGCTTAATTAGCTAGCCTAACTTAGTTATAGGTATTTATTATTACTATTTGTTAGCACTCGTAGCGTAGTTTGACTAGGTGTTTGTCAGCGATCACCGAAATTAAGCAACGTTCCGCACGGTCAGGATTTGGATGGGTGACCGCGGGTGGCATCTACTAGCTGAGCGCTGCCGTGGCTCGGATGACACGTTAAATTGTAAGTTCCGGTTTTTAAACCGTTTAGACATGTCAGAGACCTTCAGGCCACCTAACAACTCTGATATCAGGGCTAGGCACACGGCCAATAAGAACTTACTTTTATTATTTATTATATGCTTATAAATAGGATAAACTACAGAAAACGAAGCGGAAATGGGCCGTATGAAGCTGACCAGGCTTTTTCTCCGTAAACTCATAGCAGAAACGCCATATAGCTTAGCGAATTACTTAGGTTTAAAGAATTTTATTTATCATTCAAGACATTTCTGTCGCTTACATGATAAAAATAACTTAATTCACATTTTAAAATATATTACTTGCTATTACTTGCGGGGCGGAACGCCACAGTACCATTATTTTTCGAAAACAATCACAACACCAACTTCCACCGTATATAGAATTCAAATAGTTTGCAGGAATCGATGTGACATCCATGTACATTATTGCTGATTTATCAAAAACGACTCAGCCAATTCTGATAAAATATAAATGAGACCACCTCGGGAGTATACTCTTGCGAACTAAAAAGTATTTTAAATCGGTTCACAATTGGCGAAAATATTGATGAACATACACAAAAAAAATACATACAGACGGATATAGTACCTCCTCCTTTTTGGAAGTCGGTAAAAATAAACTATCACGAGCGGAGCGGTCTCTTATTCTCAACAAAACAAATAATGGCATTTATGCCCGGGACTCGCAGATAGTATATCAACGCGCAGCTTCCCTTTTTTAATTCGCTTTGTATCTGGGTCTAATGACCAAAAAATTCAAAATAAAGTACAAAACAACTAGCACTCCGTTAGGCAACAGCTCAGCCGCCGGCTCACATCAGAGCCTTGTTTTCATACAAATAACTTTATTATTCTAATGTTCTTTGAATTCATTTTTCACAGACAGACATTACGGCTATTTTGTTTGAAAAAAGCTTTCATTCATAAAATCTTAAAATTGAATTAGCTACCACTATAGATTTTACTTGGACTACTTTAGATAACGAATGTAACCTTCTCTTATTATAGACTATTTTTACGTCGTAAAACTTTTCTGATTAACATTCTTCGTATCAAAAACGGCATATTCTTTTGTTAGATTCTCTAGGCTTTTATTAAACTGGAACATTTTAATTTACAAGCTGCAATTAAACGTTTTCCCGCCATTCCGTATCCAGTTATTTACATTTTTTTCATTAGCTCAAACATTCTCGTCCATGTTTCATTTAAAGAGCGAGCCTTTAAATATTTACCCACGACTGCTCGCTAAATTACCCCCGGGGGTGCGGGGTGGGGTAGGGCGAAGGGTGGGGGTATATTGTAGTTTTGAAGCAAATAGGCTTTGTTAACGGCGAGAGGTAAGTAAGTCGCTGGCTGCAGGTGTCTATGGGACGCTCACTAGGTAGACTCACTTATTTGTGGCACTCAGCTTGTGTGCTTACGTAGTTTATAGAAGGTAGTTGACTTACGATCTTTACATTGCTCTTGTGAGGTTATAAGTTTGACGATAAATCACAGAGTAGCTTGAGAAATTTTCAGTGATCACTGAAGTTAAGCAAAGCTTGGTGTGGTCAGTCTTTGTATGGGTGACCGCGGTTTGTATTTACAATTTAGCCCTAAATAATACGGAGCCACCCTAAATAATCACCCTTCATGGGTAGGCCTAGGTCCTGCAGTGGACTACTAAAAAGGCTAGTACAATACGGAGCCTTAACGATGTCATACGCAGGGCTTTTGTCACCGCCAATATCGCAGCCGTACTCGAACCGAGTGGGTTGGCGCGTGGTCATGGCAAAAGGCCTGACGGCATGTCGCTGGTCCCATGGAAGTGTGGACGGCCCTTAGAATGGGAAGAAACTTGCGTCGATACTTTGGCACCGTCACATCTTCCTGAGACTCAGAGTAGGGCTGGAGCGGTGGCCAATTCGGCTGAGCAGCACAAGCGGTGCAAATATGCTAACCTCGGTAGTGGTTACATATTTGAGCCATTTGGAGTTGAGACTTTGGGTCCGTGGGGGCCGGGAGCTCATCTCGTTTTCAAAAGTCTTTCTGAGCGTCTGGTGGACGCGACGCGTGACCAAAACGCTGGTGTTTATTTGGCTCAACGTATAAGCATTGCCATTCAGCGTGGCAATGCTGCCAGCATGCTGGGCACGCTGCCAACTGGCAGTGGGCTTGAGCACTTGGATTATCTATAGACCTTCAAGGATCTGTGGATGATCCAATTGCTTTCTTTGTACTAGTTGTGTAGTATTGTCATTATTAAAATAAAAATATGTTATTGATACGGAGCTATTTCAGAGAATTCCAATGGGTTTTTAAAAAGTTGGACACTAAGTCTAGCTATTAGGTGAATACAAACTTACATGCACTTAAATTTAGTGTTTTCCACTGCCATTGGTAGTGCTAATTTTTATTTTTTGAAACTTATATATGTATCAACTTTTTAAAGTAATAATTATACAAACATTCTTACTATTAATTATGTAGACTTGTATAACCAAATCATTGTCATGGCTATAGATATAAATATTTTAGAGTTCCTTTGTGGAGAGTGTAGCCGTTTGGTCGGCTAGCTCGGCTCGAATGACCGAGGGAGGGAGCTTCGACAGATATCTGAGATACGCCGACCCGCGGACAATATAAAGGTCTCGGCCATAGATTACCGTTTATGAATTCCGTTTTATCCTTACTATTTTTATAAATCCGAAATTGTATTTGTTTGTTTGTTATTCTTTCACGCAGCAACAGATCAACAAATCGACTTGATTTTTGGCATCGAAATAGTTCAAAGGTTGGAGAGTGACATATTATACTTTCAATGCCTGAAAAATGAAAGGTTCCTTTGGTATAGCATAAAATCTAAATAAAGTTAAATTGTAAATCCAGGTTAGTTTAACGATATAGCCAAGTCAGAGGACTTCAAGCGGCTTAAAAGCTCTGACACCAGAGCTAGCTACTCGGCTTATGCCAACTTACTTACTCGCTATAACAACTTTATCTTATTTGCTGGAATTGAGCCTATAATAAATAAATTCTCGATGACTGTTTTGATTTGTTACATATGAATGTTAACATCTCGTTCACTATAACTTTACACTTATTGCATTGTACGTCATTATTTGTAACTCGCGAATTTGCACTCGCCGGCGGTGAGTGCATCGTAGCCATACTGGACACAACCAACCCGCGCGGACGCGGAAACGCGACGCGAAGACTGTTTTGAGATAAAAGTTTTGCAATGCACCAATCAATTTTTATGGGCAATTTATTAATAACGGCGTCTATAGGGACCCGGTATTCTATGTTACATCTTTACAAGTAGAAACCATAGCACTTGTCCCTATAGCTACCTATAGCCTCGGTACCCTCCGAGGGTGTAATAAAGCTTTTACAGCCGATCTCTCGATGTCTGATTACGTTTAACCCTTTTTTCATCGGAGGAGGAGTCGTGAAACTCGTGCAAAAATGTCTAGGGTTTTACGAAGCTTTGCTTCTTATCGTCTTACGGTGTCTATTGAAACCTTAGAATAATTGAAGAGAGCAAAGATGCCCTAAGGTATACGTTGTTAGACACAATCAAAGCAAGTTACGAGTAGTATCGAAATAGTACAGAAACTGCAATGACTTTTTTTTAAGTGAAAACTTCTTTAGCTGCGTTGTGCACTTCTGCCGGCACACCCGGAGTGCAACACGTTGTTTTTTAGGGTTCTGTACCTCAAACGGAAAAAATGGAACCCTTATAGGATCAC
Source organism: Hypomecis punctinalis (assembly GCA_949316475.1). Lineage (NCBI taxonomy): Eukaryota > Metazoa > Arthropoda > Insecta > Lepidoptera > Geometridae > Hypomecis > Hypomecis punctinalis. The sequence goes on from OX438805.1 coordinate 26,375,508, forward strand.
TTTGTTGTCCGTCTGTCCGTCTGTGTGTATGTCAAGACTCTTTATCTCGGGAACGCGTAAAGATATCCAGTTCAAATTTAAACTGTATACGTATATCTATGGCTTATTACAGTCGTGTAAAAGAAAAACTTCTCAGTTATTGTTTAAAAAAGTTAGAGCCGTTTATGTAGTAAAAAACCGCATATTTCGACACTCACAAAAAACAAAACCTACAGGGTACTTCCCGTTGACATAAAACTATGAAATTTGGCGAGAAGCATTGTCTTAGAGTACACATATAGGAATAAATCTGAAAACTGTACATTTTTATTTAAATCACAAAAAAATTGGTCCTCAAAATTCACAAAATATTGATTCAATATTCAAAGTGAGTAAATCGTATCATGTAAGGTATCATATAAAATAACTTCATTAGCACATCCTAAAACAGGTTTTTAATTATTTTAACAACGCGTTTGTACGGAACCCTCGATGTTCGAGCCTGACTCGCACTTGTCCGGTTTTTTATTTCGTATAGATTTGGGTTCGACTATACACTGCCTGATGCTAAGCAGATATGCGGTCTAGGGTGTAACACGCATACCTAGACGATACCTATTTACTCGGGATTAAAAGTCACCCACGTTATACTTTAACAGGAAGATAGACCCGGGCAAAGCGTTCCACATTCTGGCTGTTCGTATGAGGAATATGGATTTAAAACACATGGTTATAAGAAAAGTGCAGGTGAAACTAGATTATGCAACACTTAAAAATTGACACTTCAACTAATAATCGATTTAATATTAGCGTCTCTGCAGTGGTGCGGACAAGCTTTGAAGCCTTAGAGCTTATGTTTTTAAACCTCATTGAAATAGCAATAATGCTATCTCATTTCTAACACCTGCTCTACTCTATATAACTTTGATGATTGAAATAGAAAATTTAAAAATACAGTGAATTCAATTTTGATAGTTAACTAGATTTATTTGAGTAACCAAAGCCATAATTATAGTTATTATTGCGATCTATTTGCAAAGCAGAATATAATTTTAAAATTATTTTTAGATCTCTTAAAGAGCCTCAAAATCAAGCCTAAAACTGAAATTAATAGATATTATTATACTAAAACTTAACAAGAAAAAAACCGGACAAGTGCGAGTCAGGATCGCACACCGAGGATTCGCAGAAGAATTGTTTTTGATAACTTACAAGAGAATCTACAAAAAAATCTTTTTTACTAACAAAAGTCATTAAGAACAAGTTTCTAGTTGGTAAGTATAAAATCAATAAAACAACTATTTAAATTCTCAAAATAGATCATCAACAATACGCATTGTTGTCTCAATTTACTACACAATATTAGATAATTTGTTTTCAACTTCAACAATAGAAAACCATTTAGTAAAAGTTCCCCCAAAACGTACATGAAGTTCAAATACCAGCCATTGTCAATATTGAACTTTCAAGGTCATACTCGTATTAAAACAATGTGGAAAACTTAGATCTATCATTAAACTGCGCACAACCAACCAACCAACATAAGCAGACCTCCCTCGTTACAACATTTTGAAGTCGTTAAAGCGAAACTGGAGAGCTCCAGTCGAGTGGAGGGTCTAGTTAGAGTGGAGGATTTTCAGAGCAGAAACGCTTTTCTTGGTTAACAGTAACTATTACTTGATCTGCAAGGCAAGTATTGCAAGTACTTGAGAAATCTTCAAGAAAAGTTTGTCGGAATGAGAGGGAGTCCTTTTTCATCGGATCTTATCTATGTAGAGGGGTTGAAGTGACGTTCAATGGTAGCGAAAGTAATTCATAGGATTATATCTTGGAACGTATCATTTTTGTGATTTATTAATCGGTTTTTTTATTTAAATATATTATTATTTTTAAAAAAACACGCTTTACGTGGCCTTTCTCACAAGTGTAAACAATACAATATTCCATCATGGGGTGCCAGTGCCTATCTTCCAGCTTCATCATCAAAACTTGAAACCCCTAATCTTGGTCAAAGTTCTTTACAAGACTTTTCTAAGAAATCCAAAACAGCTATGATACGATTTTCCATCATGAAGTTCCAGTTCATATCTTCCAACTCCATCATCAGATCAGTTCGACAGTACCATATTATTGTATTGTAGTCAGAACTACATACAGCTGCCAATTTTCATTACGCTACGACCCTTGGAAGATGGGTAAATTAGTTACTTTAGATTCCATTACATAGTTACATACGATGACCTAATAAAAGCGTATTAAAAAGAGAGTAAATGTAAACCATAGTTTTACATCTTGCTGCAAATTGTTTTTGTATCTTGTTAGAATCTGTAGGACTTTTTGAAATTAATATTTTTTTTATAGATTTCAATTAATCGATTGATTGAATGCATGTATGAAAAAATTCGTTTCGGAAGTACTCTTATAACGTACTTCCGAAACGAATTGTTTTCAAGATGATTTAGTCTAAAAGAAGATATTGTACAAAAATAATAATTATGTATTTTTTATATACCTAAATGGTCCAATGGAAGAAAAATTATAATTTATCTATTTTTAAAAATCTGACTGTCTTACAATAAGAGCTTCTAAGTCAAATAAAATTATAGATTTTAGAGATACAAAACTAATAATAAACATGATGTTATAAAAGGCTAATATGTAGGAAATTAAATGCAAAACTATACCATGAGCATGACTTCATAGACTATGTCACCTATATGATGACCTCATCATTAGATCATCAGGTAGGTGTCATATTACATATCTCATGTTACATTAGAATTATTTTAATGCCAGAAATGTTCAACTACGTAGAGTACTCAACTAGTTCAGCAACCGAGTTGAAATGGTAATACCCTACTTCGTAGCCATTTCGTAGCTGGCTACGACATTGTGCTACGACAGTGAATTAAGGCATCATATAACTATGTTTTACAGTTAGGGTCTGTTTGTTATTATTATTGTGGAATAATAATAACTAACCCAAACTGTTGAACATAAGCCTACCCACGAAAGTTCATGGTGAGGCAATAAAGCGTCATGTTGAAATACTTGTAAATGCAATATGCTAATAGTCTAGAGTGTAGTAGTACTCGTATTTCATTAAGACCAACTTTCACTATGGAACCATACATGGCAGTAAATCACAAAAATAACAATTAATAGCTAATCCTCCAAAAATTTGTCAAAATCCTTAAAATAAGAACTAAAGTGTCCTTAATTTATGTCAAAACCTGACAAAATGTATGAAACATCTGTTTTTACCCGACTGCCAAAAGAGTAATATGGGTAAGTATTGTGTGTTCTTCGCAATTTCAAAATTGACTTTCGAAATTGAGTAAAAGATGATCTTGGTGACGTCACAACTATGCAAAATATTACGAATAAATTTCCGGTCACCCCGTACCTATCCTACTATCCTACTAATATTATAAACGCGAAAGTTTGTGAAGATGGATGTTTGTTACTCTTTCACGCAAAAACTACTGAACGGATTGAGGTGAAACTTTGCAATAATATAGCTTATATATCAGAATAACACATAGGTTATGAATTATAATGATATATTGCGTATGCGGGCTAAGCCGCGGGTAAAAACTAGTAATAAATAAAATATTTCACTTTAAAACCTCTTTTGTCTAACTTATTTTCAATAAAAAGAAAGGGATTGAAATAATGTTGAGTTATCTCTTTAATCTCTTTTCCTTTTTAATGATCATTAAAACGATTACGATCGAGAATCCTCCGTTTTAGGAGCTACCTTCGTAAACTTTGTAATAAAATAAAACGTCCTCCCAAAGTGTGACAAAACTAGCCTCTTCAACGTTAGACCCAGATTCCACCGAAACGGCGCGGAGTGACACGAGTCAAAGCTAAGCCGAGCAATACAGGTTTATCTTTTTGCCCTGTATTAAAATATGTGATAAGTACAGACCAGAATTATTAACAACTTTTACTAAGTTGCCAACCCAGAATTCGAGAAAACAGCTGTTCCATATAAAATCACAACTCGGTGTCGACAAAATAATAAATAATAAAATAAATATTTTGGGACATCTTACACACGGTCTCTGACCCTAAACTAAGCAAAGCTTGTGATATGGCTGCAAGATACTGATATACTACATATACTTATTTTTAAATACATACTTATATAGATAGTACCTAAATAACACCCAGACACAGAGCAAACACTTATGTTCATCACATAAATATTTGCCCTGGGTGGGGACTGGGTGGGGATCGAACCCACGCCTCTTTGATCCAGAAGTTAGGGTCACTAACCAGTCTAACCACTGAGCCACCGAGGCAGTCAATATATAAATGTATTATATTAAATCTATATTTTTTCTCAAATTCTGGGTTGATCCCATAGTAAAAGTTATTAATAATACTACTCAATTACGCCATTTTGGCTTAGTATAGGCCAAGCAAAATGTCACTGTTTAAACTGTTAGGTCTCTGCATATAAGCCATAGGTATTTGGTTAGTGAGCATAACAATCGCCTGCAGAGTAGAAGCTTCGGATCGTTCCTTGCTTAAAAAAATTTGGCTGCAAAAATATGTGAATCTTATACCATAATATTGTACCATACCAAGCGCGGACTTATTCCTGTCCGTCATTGTTTCCTGACAATTACAATTTGGATATCTTCAAGTCAAGAGTGAATAGGTATCTTCTAGGTCTACATACTCCATCTTCGGCTACAACTTCGCTTTCCATAGGGCAAGTTGGTGGACAAATGTTGACCTAATACTACATAAAAAAGAGCAAGAAAATATTTTTTACTCGGTTTATGGATAATAATTCCATGGCTCGAAACATGTAGTCAAAAATCAAATTATAAAATACTAGCGGCCCGTCCTAGACCAGAGTAGAACCTTTAAAAATAATAGAGAGTGAAAAAAAATAATAGTAGGATGAAACCCATTAGAAAAGGAGGGGAATATTATAAAAATAAAAGGAAAAATAATTTACGGGCGATCTGAGGTCGGGAAGGGGATGGGAGGGGGGTTTTAAGAGGAAAAAACGGTTTTTCTCGATTTCCGGCAAAACTAAAAGTCCTATCGAAAAAAGTCAAATGGCAAAGTTGTAGGTAATAAAAAGATCTAAAACTTTTGTATTGACACTTTTTTCACATAACCTCAAAATTTATGTGAAAAATCCAAAAAACCGAGTTTTTGGTTTTTTATTTTTATCTCTTACAAAATTTTTTTTTTTTAACGAAATTTGGTGAAAACTTACCTTTTTATGTCCCAAATACGCTTTAATTTATTTGATTGAAAATATTAATTTTTTTCACCTTATTTTGAATTAATATCGAAAAAACACCCTAATTTTCAATCGAAAATTCAACCGTCAAAATATCAGTTTTTTTCAAAAAGTTGGTATGTTTTCTATTTGTTGAAATCTCTACTTTCCGATGGTGAAAAAAAATATATATGTTACTATAGTAAATCTTCTCAGAAAATGTAAAAAATAAAAAAAACCTCGAATTCGAAAGTTTTTTTATATTACGATATTATAAATAATTTTGAGCTATTTATTAAAATTTACACTTTAATTACTCGAAAAACGTTAAATTACATGTTACATTGATAACAAAAAAAATGCAAATAAAAATAAACTACTATAATTCACAAACAAATAAGTTAATAAAATTAATATTTAATAAGACATCTACAATATTTGGAGAAAGTTGTCGAATTTTCTTTAAATTATATGCGTAGATGCCTATTTATAACTATTTTAAAATAAATTATATATACCTGAGGAGATATACCTGAGTGACCTACGAAAAATTGTAGCCCATCAAAAGGTATTTCGTGGAGAAGTGGGGAAGGGGCTAAGCTGGTCTGGGTCTTACTACATACTCGTACAAACCTACTATTATATACTATATATTTCGTAGCAGCTGTTACAAACGTTAGCCTAACCAGTATTCGAAATACAGTACAGTATACAACATCGTTTATAAAAATATACGTGCATGCTGAGTTTCTTGAAGATAACTGTGACATGTTAACTTAAAAAAACAAAAAAAAACTTTTCGAATCTGCATAGGAAGGTAAATACTATCTCTATTTATATCTGTATCAATCAACTCAAACATAAAAATCGTAAAATAATTCCTTAAAAAATAGTATGCTTAACGTAACATAACCTAAAGATTGATATTTTTAATAACAAACTTTTGGCCGATTTCCATATATATTTTATACATTTTTAATAGATTTATAATATATTTTTTGTACATTTTGACATTTATTTCTTTAATATTTTTTTTCGATTTTTTGCATTTTCTGAGAAGATTTACTATAGTAACATATATATTTTTTTTCACCATCGGAAAGTAGAGATTTCAACTAACAGAAAACATACCAACTTTTTGAAAAAAGCTGATATTTTGACGGTTGAATTTTCGATTGAAAATTAGGGTGTTTTTTCGATATTAATTCAAAATAAGGTGAAAAAAATTAATATTTTTAATCAAATAAATTACAGCGTATTTGGGACATAAAAAGGTAAGTTTTCACCAAATTTCGTTTAAAAAAAAATATTTTTGTAAGAGTTAAAAATAAAAAACCAAAAACTCGGTTTTTTGGATTTTTCACATAAATTTTGAGGTTATGTGAAAAAAATGTCAATACAAAAGTTTTAGATCTTTTTATTACCTACAACTTTGCTATTTGACTTTTTTCGATAGGACTTTTAGTTTTGCCGGAAATCGAGAAAAACCGTTTTTTCCTCTTAATCCCCCCCCCCCCCCCCCCCCCCATCCCCTTCCCGACCTCAGATCGCCCGTAAATTATTTTTCCTTTTAATTTTATAATATTTCCCTCCTTTTCTAATGGGTTTCATCCTACTATTTTTTTTTTGGTTGTATAAATTATCGACTCTGGTGTATCCCGGCTTCGCACGGGTAGACATAAATAGGTACTATAGTAATCTAGTACTAAATATAGCCTATGTTACTCAGTGATAATGTAGCTTTCTAATGAAAAAAGAATTATTAAAATCGGTTCAGTACTTTTTGAGTTTATTCGTTACATACAAAAATACAAATCTTTCCTCTTTATAATATTTGTGTAGATTTCTGGCTCAAAATGTATTTTTTATTTGGCATTCAAACAGTGAACTCAGTCTACAATACTGTACCCGGCTCTGTACATCTCCATTCCGCTTTAGTCGAGTTTCTGCGTTAGTGACGCCCCCTGCCGGGGCCTGGCGGAAACTAGCGGAAACTTGGTGAACTTGCCTCGTGGAAATTAAGCCTCTCATATTACAGCCCGTTCCCACATGCTCTTGCAATCTAATTTAGATCTTATGCCGGGTCGATAAAGTTTATAACACTACTTTTAAAAAAATATATATGTCGAACTACTGAATGGCTAACTTATTTAATTTAAATTTTTCTTCAGTAATAAATTTACTAAGTATTAGTTACTTTAGAAGTATAATTTTGCTTTGAGAATTTTAAATCTAGAGTATAGTAATAGGAAATTTTATTCTTGCTTGTTGGATTTCTTATGATCAAATATTTCTAAATGATAATTATAATATCTACGCCACAAAGAAATGAGTAAAAACTATAAAATTAAAGTATACTTAGGTTTCTCAACTAAATCGCAAATGAAACAGTTTGCGCTCAGTTTTATTCATACTCTTGCTTGTAGGTGGAAGGTCTACGCTAGTCGGTTCGTGATCTCCACTAAAGAACTATATTATATCCACTGTATGTCCTGCCTACTGCCAACTCAACTTGCCAACGCTAGGTAAATTCGATTAAGCCGGGTGGCTAGCCCTGGTGTCAAAGTTTTTAAGCCGCCTGAAGGCCTCTTACATAGCTAAATTTAAAACAACCAGGACCTGCAATTTGTAGTGTTATCCGAGCCACGGTAGGGCTCAGTTAAAGCTACTCGCGGTCACCCATCGTAGATTGACCGTGACAAACCTTGCCTAACGTCGGTGATCGGTGACAACCACCTAGTCAAATTACGCAAATGATGATTATATTATTTGTTATTGAATGAAGCGATGCGAGGTCTGTACTTCTACATGATATTTTTTCTTTCTTCTGTCTGGATTTTGGTTTTTCTCTACAGGTTGCATTTTTCAACGAATCTCCACTAAACTTGGTACATAGATTCCAAATACTATACCATATATAGGTACTACCAATGTTTTTTTTATCGGCGGCGATTTTTGTTTGGGTTGGTATCTCTCTCAAAAAGGGGAAAATTTGCTTTCGTGCTGTTTAACAGGCAATTCCAATAATATTTAAGAAAATTACTTTGTATCTAAATCATCAAAAGATGTGTAAGGATGAAATAAACTGAATCGGTCTCTTGACCGAGTCGAGATAAAGACTTATGAAAATTCAGTTAAAGAGATGTGTTGCGAGGTCTACTGTTCGGAGAACTACTAGTTATATCAGCAGATATTCCAGGTTAGTGCTCCATCAGTCGGAAAGTTACATCTCAGTGCATCATTAAAGCATCGTAGTGCAGCGAGCGGCGGTCGGCTGTCACGCGCGAGGCCGCGCTAATTGTTTGCTGCTCGCTGAGGTGCTCATTATTTGTGCTCATTTCGGCCACTTCATTACTGTCTGAAGCACTGTACTTATCATATACAGCTCAATAAGTTCTCTGTTGTTTGTTTCCAGCGGTAATTTAGGATATTTGGCAAGAAAAACTATATCCATGTATAGTTACAAAATATGCAAATAATTCTACACAAACGTCCGCACCTATTTATTATGGTAAAGGTGTATTGAATTGAATGTGTAAAATGTAGGTAAATTAGTAAGCGATGGAATCCTATTCTCACTTAAAATATTGCATGCCAAAAGGCTGAGTATGGCGGACTATTTGTACGATTATTCTGTAAGTACCAACCATTGTACACCCATATTAAGCAATGAATAAATATGAATATGAATATCTAATCATTGAACGGAAAGAAAATACAGCATCTATACAAATTGTTGGCGTTCTATCAAGACGTGAACAGACTGGTTTCTCCAACGGGCAGACTTTGCCTATAAAACCCATTGGCGCCCGTCCCTACACTTTTCAATCTCGGATCTCATCGAAACAGCTTCATTGAGGTTTTTGCAATCTCTAAGAAAAGACAAATCTATTCTTTTCTAAAATAAAAAATACCGACGCAAAATTATAATGTTAAAACTAGCTTTTCTGCAGTTTTGCCTGAGTGAATTTTTGGTTTTTGTACGACATTATGAACATAGGAACCTATTGTAATTTCAGGTTTAAAAGTAGTATAATTATGATATTTTAACCTTTTAGCTGTATCCATGCAAAACATCAAGTCAATCTTTCCGTATATTGCTGCGAAAAAAAGTAACAAACGAGAAACACACTTCCAGATTTGTAATATAATTATGTATGTCGGGGTCTGAGAGTGATCGTTTCAATTACCCGCCATCGTTATTTGTGGGTCATTCATTGGTACAGCTCGCCGGCGGTCTCCAGTTGTCCATCTCACCAAAATAAACACTCGGTACTACTGCAACGGGTGGTTTTATTGACTTAGTATTACTTGGTAATCAATTTAACAAAAATTTTCGAGGATGTAAACATATTTCAAAGTCAAATGGATTTGCACGGGTGCAATCAAGGTGCAATCCGCCTTGCGCTCGGAGCATTGAGGAAGGAATCAGAATGGAGTTGCCCTAACGACGAGAAAAACCTGCATACCCACCGCACATAATAGGGCGGATTAGTGTTGTTACTACCACACTACACTTATCGATTTCCCCGTACTTATCGATAAAACTATCACTTCATTAAAACTCGCGTGAGAATACATTATATTAGATAAAATACCGGTTTTAAAACCGGTATTTTATCTAAGATAAAACTATCGACACAAATTAATTTTAGCCGAATCAAACATAATGGCAAACTTTTATTTAAAAAACCGGAGAAACTCGTACATCGAGGGTTCTGTACAAACACATTGTTAAAGTAATTAAAAACCTGTTTTAGCATGTGCTAATGAAGTTCTTTTATATGACACCTTTCATGATACGATTTACTCACTTTGAATTTTAAGCCCATATTTTGTGAATTTTGAGGCCCTATTTTTTGTGATGTAAATAAAAATGTGCAGTTTTCAGATTTAATCCTATATGTGTATTTTAAGACAATGCTTTTCGCCAAATTTCATAGTTCTATGTCAACGGGAAGTACCCGGTAGGTTTTGATTTTAGTGAGTGTCGAAATATGCTGTTTTTTACGATATAAACGACTCTAACTTTTTTAAACGACAACTGAGAAGTTTTTCTTTTACACAACAGCAAGAGTTCATTAATATACGTATACAGTTTAAATTTCAACTCGATATCTTTACGCGTTCTCTAGATAAGGAGTCTTGACAGACACACAGACGGACAGACGGACAACAAAGTGATCCTATAAGGGTTCCGTTTTTTCCTTTTGAGGTACAGAACCCTAAAAATTACAGATGTCAAAGTTGCAGCTGTCATATTCAAGAATCCACACTAGAATGGTAGGACGAGTTTTTTGGCGGGAACGCGGAAAAGACATGTCGCCTCATTGTATTATTTTGTTAAAGTTGTGTTTTTATCAGTGATAATTAGTGAAAAATTGTGGTATTTCATTGATTATGAGCTGAATTTCGTGCATGAGTGTGGGCAAGTGATATAATGTGACGTATCATGTCGTTCCGTGTTGTTACCAAAACTCCATAGACACCTCTAGAAAAGTCTCCACTGCTTTACTGAGGTATGACTTAGAATTAAAGTGATAGGACTTAATAAGAACTACATATCGGATGACAGCTGTCAAGCTTAAATGTGGAATATCTCCATAACTATCTATTATAGACCATTGCTTTCTTCACTAAACTGATATGAGATCTACATTTCGGATGACAGCTGCCAAACTTAAAAGTGGATTATCTCCGTCACTGTCGATGCTAGACCATTGCTGTCTTCACATAAGTGATAAAGCTCAAAGAGAGATATGATATCTTTCAGATGACAGCTATCAAATATTACGGAAATAATCAACTTTTAAGTTTGAGCTGTCACATCAAATGTAGATCTTTTTAAGCTCTATCACTTTTGTAAACACAGCAATGGTCTAGGGTCAATAGTTACACAGATTTTTCACTTTAAAGCTGTCATCTGAAATGTAAGTCTCGTTGAGTTCTATCACTTGTGTCACGTCAGCAATAGTCTAGCTTTATTAGTTACGGAGATATTCCACTTTTAAGTTTTACAGCTGTCATCCGTAATGTAGGTCTCGTTGAGCTCTATCACTTGTATCAAGACAGCAATAGTCTAGCTTTAATAGTTAGGGAGATATTCCACTTTTAAGTTTGACAGCTGTCATCCGAAATGTAGGTCTCGTTGAGCTCTATCACTTTTGTGAAGACAGCAATAGTCTAGCTTTAATAGTTACGAAGGTATTCCACTTTTTAGTTTGACAGCTGTCATCACAGCAAAGCTGACAGCAATAGTCGAACTTCGATGGTTACGGAGATAATCCACTTTTAAGTTTGACAGGTGTCATTTAAAATATAGATCTAATTGCGCTCTGTCACTTTTGTCAAGTCAGCAGTAGTCTAACTTCGATAGTTACGGAGATAATTCACTTTTAAGCTTTGACAGCAGTCATTAGAACAATCTAATAGATCTCATTGAGTGTTATTACTGCTATTAAGACAGTAATGGTCTAGCTTCGATAGTTACGGAGATAATAATACTTCTTAGTTTGACAGCTGCTACTTTCACGCCTGTCATGCCATTTTACTTGTATTAATTCTGGAATGACAGTTGTCAAATTTGACATGAAAAGTGAAATGAAATAAAAATTCAAAAATTCAGCTAATCAATAACACAAATAAAAACTAACCAAAATATCGATAGTTTTTTTTGATATAATAAGAACATCGCTATTGTTTTTCGACTCAATATGGCGGACCAGGCACGCGCGACACGTCACGAAAAATATAGACACTATAGCGAAACTGTGCTGTATAATGTTGGTCTATTCTTATTACGTACATTTGAAAGAGACGCCTATATGATTATTATTTCGGTTTTTAAACTATTACATGTCAAAGTATCTAAATGTCATTACACCATCTCCTTCTGATTCCTTCCTCAATGGCTCGGAGTGGCATGACATTTCTCGGTCGTCTGTCAAAGTCATTTCATTCCGACACAAGCATGCAGTGTTGCCACGTGCGACCCCATTCGGGTGATACCCACTTTAAAATCATCACTATTGCTTTCAACTAAAACCAATTATGTCATGTAAGTATATGCAAATTTGAAAAAAAAATTGGTAAACACTGACTATTCCTGGTAAATAAAACCAAAAGTTAGACGTGAACAGACGACGAGACTATTTCTTCAACGAGCAGACTTTACCTATAAAAGCCGTTGGCGCTCGTCCCTATGCTTTTCAATCTCGGTCTTCATCGACGTTTATTCGAAGCCTCCAGGCCCCCAGCGGGGCTCCTTTTCAGACAGATTGGCTGCGCACTGATATCAATAGAGCTATTCTTAACTGCCTCTGTTCTCCAAGAGTTACTTTGCAATGAGGTATTGCAGCTTGACAAGGAGGAATTATAATTTTATTCGATTTGTAGCCTTAACTTTAAAGATAAGTTCAAAGATCGTGATGTAGTCATTGCTACGAGGATTGCATGTTTTTTGATATCTTATATGTCGGTTAGCAATAAGTAAGTATCGAAATCTAAACTGAAGTTATTTTGCTAAATGACTTGACAAAATAATCTCAAGGTTTGTGATGATTTTAGTAAAGCGATAAAAGTGTAATAACCAAAAAATTGAGAACAATCCATAGATTTTATTGACATTTAGCTAAGGACTATTTCTATTACGTCCCTATTTTCTGACACTTTCGAAAAAAACTCATAAATGTTGGTTTCTTAATTCCTGAGCGATCATGCCGCAGACATGTCAAACTTATATAGCACCCCTGGTTTTTCATCGAGACTCAAATCAAACATCCCGACTAATTCAAGCAGTGTTCAATAGCGAGCAATCAGTCGGCGAAAGCTCCAATCTGCTCGTCTGGAGATAGGCCCTGCTCACAGATCACGTAAAATGGGGCATGTACCAATCTAGTAGGGACCTAATTAATACATTGATACATGAATTCTTATAATTTACGCACAGATTACAACAAATCATAATATACAATGTGTTTGTCTACCGTTGTCGGAACCTTAAGCGATGACATCTATGGCAAATCTTGAACGACTTTTACTATGGAACCAACTATGAAAACGTAAAAAAAAACTGTATCTGTATCTAAAAAATCGTATGGAGCATACGATTTTTTACAGACTTTCGACAAAAAGTATAGAAAAGCAGTTTCTTTTTTGAGTTTTCAGAGTTGAACCCACAGTTAAAGTTTTTCTAAATTTGCCATATATGTCACCGCTGAAGGCTTCGACACCAGTAGACAAACAAATTATATATTTAAATATGCGCTCATAGAACACTGGAATTTGTAATGTTCATTTTAAGTCAAGCATCGCACGGCACTTCTTACATCGCGGTGGCAAAATTTTCGTACTTAAACTTAATAACTATAATTTATTAGCGTAATAATTATTACAGTCACCCGCGCACCGTTGTCATCGGCGGTTGTGTTATTCTGTGTTGCGTTCGCGTACGTACGCACTGAGTAAAAATGTCAAAAATATTAAAATGTAATTCGTGTAATGTGGTTGTTGACGAACCACTGTGTTATGTACAAAATAAAATCTCAGTGATTGACGAAGAAACATTAAAACGAATATGTGTATCATCGTTTTCAACCAGTGAAATAAGTAATTCAAAAACGCTTTTGTTCGAGTCTTTACCCACGGACCAACGTAAGATTAAGAGAAAAGGAGGTGGAAAAGTAGAAAGAGATCTAGACGACATCATAAGTCTGTTCAAAACTATTGATCCTGATGTGATGCCAATATTTGCAGCAAGGGACCTAGAAAAACTACCCCCTATCCTATTTGATCACCTCGACTGCACCAAGCTATTGAAGGACATCACCAAACTCAGTCAGGAGGTCAAAGAAGTAAAAAATACCTATACTACTTTAAAGCAATTCGAAGACCTGAAGCGTGATGTAAATGATCTGAAACATAGCTCATTGTCTGCGCCTATGAGTAGTACCCGTGGTGCATTTGTAAACATCAAACGAGGTGCCTGGAATGTGGAGAGTGGACCCATAGGGATGACTCATAGTTTCAATGATACGACGGACGACTTACATCACTCAAATCAGTCAGTCAATGAGCTAAGAAAAGATTCTTCAGATCCGTTGATTAATTGTACATCACAAGTGTCTGATGTATGCAACGGTGATAATACCGAGAAGGCAGGTATGCCTTCACGTGAATCTAAACGTCAAGTGAATACGCAGTTAATCCCGAATAAATCAGTTCCTGCGGTTGACGTTCCTATCAGCTGTGAGAGCGATAAAATTTTTTGCGCGAAATCGCCCTCACCCGTTAAGTTGCCGATAACGGCAGACCGGGTGACGATGCCTACCTGCATAAGTCCGAATAATTCGATTACTACCCAACAGGAGTTAAAAATATTAAGTAGCGTAAATAACGAAAGCAGTGAATGGAACCAGGTGCGTAAACGTAAGAGTAAACCAAAATATAGGTATTTAGGCGAAACAGGTAAAGCTGAAGTGCCTAAATGTTCGTTTAAAGCCGCTGAGAAAAAAATACCTATTTTCATAACTAATGTGCATACTGATACATTGGAATCTGATATTGTTGATTACATAAAAATTAAAACGCAAGAGAGGGTAGCGTTGGAAAAAATAAACACCAAAAAAGTGCTCAATCACAAGGCATACAAGTTTTTTGTGGCTGAACCTAAAGTGCCTTTATTTTTAAATAAAAAAATATGGCCAGATGGAATTATATTTAGACGCTTTACTCACTATAAGGCACGACAGACAGAGACAATTGCTCGATACGACGGCCCTTCACTTAATAATGGATAGTACGACCTACAAGTTTGCTAGTTACAATTGTAAGAATATAAAGCGAGCCCTGCCTGACGTACGACGCTTGTGTGACGAGTGTGCTGTGATAGCTTTGCAGGAAACTTGGCTACTTCCGGAAGAGTTATCATTTCTGAACAGTATTGATAACCGGTTTAGCTGCACAGGTACGTCTCCTGTGGACACGACGACGTTACTGACGGGCCGCCCTCACGGTGGTACTGGCTTGATGTGGAACACCCGAATCTTTCCGTGCGTTACTGTGATAGACTGTAATAATCCGCGAGTGTGCGCTATACGTATAAATATGCAATCTAGTGCGTTCATAGTGATGTGCGTGTATATGCCGGTAAACAAACGGAATAATCTCACGACGTTTACGGAATGTATGGAGACTGTGAGTGCTATTCATAATGATTGTAAAGATATTCCTATTTACGTACTTGGCGACTATAATGCAAATCCTGGCGAATTGTTTTGTAATGAGTTGTTGATAACATGTAATGAATTAAATTTTGTACCTATTGATATAAACAAGTTAGGTATGACATCGAACACTTTCACTTACATTGACATGAGATGTGGGTCTAAACGTTGGCTTGATCACATAGTTGTATCACAATCAGCAATTCTAACGATTAGTAAAGTGTTTGTAAAATATGATGTGTTATGGTCCGATCATTTCCCTATTATTTGTGAGTGTAATTTAGATTTTTTGACACCTGTGACATTTAGTCTGAATGTAGATATAAATAATGTTGCGTGGGGTGAAAAAACTACAGTGCAAATTTTGCAATATCAGACTGAATGTCATAAACGCTTACGATTAATTGACTTCCCTAGTGAGTTTGAGAAATGTAGTGATAAATATTGTAATGACCCTTCGCATAGCTGTATAATTGACAAACTGTACTCGGACATTGTGAGTGCGCTGTGCGCGTCGTCTATGAATAGTCGAGGAGGGGAGCATAAACAGAAGAAACGAAGAGGAAATACTATTGTAGGCTGGAATAAACACGTCAGTGATAGTCATAGATTAGCCAGAGCGGATTTTCAGAACTGGCAGTTATACGGTTGTCCGAAAACTGGCGAAATTTATGAAAAAATGTGTGAAAGTAGGAAAGTATTCAAATCGCGTCTTAGATGGTGTCAAAATCATCAAGAGCAACTGAAAATGGATATCCTTGCCGATAAGCACAGTAGTAAGGATTTCAATGGTTTTTGGAAAAATACTAATAGTCTAAAAAATCGGCCTGGCCTGCCAATCGCGGTGGACGGAACTAGTAATTTAAAATGCATTGCTGACAAATTTAGGAACCATTTTATTGTGAAATCTCCTTTAGGTCCTTCACAATTATTGGGAAGCAGTGGGAGAACAGAGAGTGGTGAATGATGTCTCTCTTCTGTAGGTGAATGTGTGAAAACTAGAATCACGGCCAGTGATGTACGCAAGGTGATTAAATATATATCAAAAGGCAAATCCCCGGGTCGTGATGGTTTGAGCATAGAACATATTCAGCATGCGGGGCCTCATATATGCAGAGTGTTAGCTTTGTTGTACAACTTTTGCGTATCTCACTCATACCTACCGAATGACCTGATGTTAACCAACGTCGTACCTGTCGTAAAAAACAAAACTGGAGATTTGTCAGATATTACGAATTATCGCCCAATCTCATTAGCAACAATCATTGCAAAAATATTTGACGGCATTCTTAACTCGCAATTAAATAAATACTTGAAGTTACATGACAATCAGCACGGTTTTCGATCAGGGCTGTCTACAGAAACTGCTATATTGTGTCTGAAGAGTGCTGTCAAATATTACACAAAAAGGAAAACACCTGTTTATGCTTGCTTCCTCGATATATCCAAGGCATTTGACACGGTATCATATGACATACTCTGGGAGAAAATGAGAACATCACAGGTCCCTAATGAAATAATCAACATCTTTAGGTATTGGTACGAGAATCAACAGAACAGTGTAAAGTGGGCGGGAACGCTATCAGACCCGTACAGGCTGCAGTGCGGAGTGAGGCAAGGCGGCTTGACCTCGCCGAGCATGTACAACCTGTACATAAATGGGCTAATTGAGGCGCTTAGTGACCAACATATCGGTTGTCACATAGATGACGTTTGTTTTAATAACATAAGCTACGCGGACGATATGGTGCTCCTAAGCGCCTCGGTTTGTGGTCTGCGTAAATTGCTTAACATTTGTGAAAGTTATGCGTTGGGTCACGGTTTGAAATACAATGTTAAGAAAAGTAAGTGTATGGTTTTCCAGGGTGGAATTAGGAAAGTGACAGAAGTCCCACCTATAAAGCTCAGTGGTACTCCGCTGGAACAAGTTCAGCAATTTAAGTATCTTGGACATTTAGTGACACCCTCCCTGGAGGACGACACTGACATCGAGCGGGAACGGAGGGCGCTGGCGGTCAGAGCCAACATGGTGGTCCGCAGGTTCGCACGGTGCTCCAAAAACGTTAAAATAACTCTTTTTAGAGCCTACTGTACTACGTTTTACACGTGTAGCCTGTGGGCCAACTACACACAAAGGGCATACAGTGCGCTCCGTGTCCAGTTTAATAATGCGTT
Organism: Hypomecis punctinalis; assembly: GCA_949316475.1. Taxonomy (NCBI): domain Eukaryota; kingdom Metazoa; phylum Arthropoda; class Insecta; order Lepidoptera; family Geometridae; genus Hypomecis; species Hypomecis punctinalis. The sequence goes on from OX438805.1 coordinate 26,393,136, forward strand.
TCGGATGCTGGTGGGACTCCCTCGATATTGTAGCGCATCTTCAATGTTCGCGGAAGCGCGCGTCGACTGTTTTTACGCCATAATTCGCAAGAGATGTGCTTCGTTGGTGCGGCGGGCGCGGGGGAGTCCTAACAGCATGCTGCTCGCACTCGCAGATAGATTGGATTGTCCCTACATTGCTCACGGTTGCAGAATGCACATTCCTTGTAGAGCTCGTGAGAGGATATTTTAGTTAAGTATAATTTAATTCATGACATTTTTAATTTTATAATTTAATTGTAATTGTATTATGTAATTTAATTGTAATAATGTTATTTAAATTTTTTTCGTAATGTAAAGTGACTGCCGATAATGTTTGATATTTTATGTATGAGTCCTAGTTACTTGAAATAAACGTTTTATTATTATATTATTATATTATTGATGTAAATGCCGCGTTAGTTGTTATAAATAAATTAATTAACACTAAGCATGCGATATGTGATTTTTCCTAGAAGAGACATTCCTTTTGAGACAAAAAGTGATCGTGTCTTTTCTAAACCTATCAAATGCCTTACACTGTTCCCTACTCTACCTATCCTCTTTCTCTTACTCCCGTCGCTTACTCTTAGCCTTCCACATACCTTTAAGACTTATTCAGTCTGTTTATTACTGTACAATTTATACATGAGTATTTAGTACATATACGTGTCTCAGGCGCGGAGTAAAGAAAACTTCTCTGTAAATCTCTATGGCTCCGCTGCAATATCGGGCCTTTCAGACGGATTGTCTGCGACCTGGTTCACTTTCAATAGGCGCTCGGATAATGTACAGGCAGCCCGTAGTTGTAGATATACCGGGGCTGCGATGCCGGTATCATCTGACGCTACATTATTTCAATTCATTTTTGTGTAAGTTTGTCATTTCTTTTTGCAAACTGCTGAAACAAATATTTTTTTCTGCTATTTTTAGCATAGGTTTGTTTGCACATCCTGCCTGATGTTCAGCATATATGTTTTCTAGGGTAATACTGAAATAAAAGTAGAGCTATATCATGCTTTTCAAGAGTTTTATTTATATCTCTACACTATTTGAACAAAAACTTTGTAAATGCAAATTTACGAACCTCGTGAAAAGTTTACTTTTGTTTGCGTTTGAATAGCATTGCAATATTTTCCCGAGTTACACTCAATTAATGCATTAAGAAGTCTTCAAAGTTACAGACGTACCCAACGTAAATCAGTGTAAGCGTAAGAAAATCACACGTAAGTTAAAAAAGTCGCCTTTAAATCACAAAAACAAACAACTACTGTCTGGCGTATAATCACTATATAGTATAAAACAAAATCGCTTCCCTCTGTCTGTCCCAATCATCATCATCATCATCTTATTTCGGCCCACTGCAGGGCATAAGCCTCCTCTCCCTTACTCCAACTATCCCTATCCTGTGCCAGTCTCATCCAGGTGCAAAACTTTTGGATCTGTCCCTATGTATGCTTATATTTCTAAAACAACGCAACGGATTTCGATGTGTTTTTTAGTAGATAGAGTGATTCAAGAGGAAGGTTTATATATATAATACACCTGTGCGAAGCCGGGGCGAGTCGCTAGTAATAGATATTATATTATGTAATATCGCTACGCTATCTGTGATTCTCGTACATCTAACCCCACACTTATACTAAACAAATATTAGATATCTATCAAGTTAAAGGCCGATGCTCCCTTCATCCCCTAAGAGATGTAACAAAATATTTCAGTGATTGAACCGCCACACTCACGTCGTAAATATGTTGACGTTACGAGTATGTTATCAATGTTACGTGTATGTTATGTATGTGTTATGCATTGTCACGCGTCACGTTTCATATTAGAACACGTTTAACGGGATTTAGGATAAGTTAGATTAGCGTGATATTACATCGTCTATGAAAAATATTGAGATTAACTCAGTAAATTCTCACTTCAACGTAAGTAACGATTCTGTTGAGGTATAACTTTGCACTGGATTTTGATGAACAGTTTAAGTTTAAATTTAATAATTAATTTTTGTATTGAACAAGCACAACGACGGTCTTCAAGAAATCTAAAGCTCTACTGTGTAACATCGAATCAAACCACTTTTTGTAATCAATTTTAAAGTCGCTCCAAAAAAATGCATATTTGATGAAGCAACTTCATTAGGTTGATAATTTAGTCAAGAGTTAAATAAAGAACTTTTTTGGGATATTTGACAATAAAAATAAACTAAACGTAAAAGAAAGAATTATGCAAACAAGTATTAAAATGGCGGAGCACACATACTCGTATCTACGAAGACAAATTAACTAATTAAAAATTTCGAATTTTGGTTGAAAAATTAAAAGTTGCAGAATCCTGCAGAGATCACCGATAGCGTCAATACCAACCGAAGCAAGCGTATTATAGCAAATGCACTCTACCAGATAACATACTGTCGCGGCCAGACAGGGAAACGATATTACATCTCTCCTGAAATCACAGCTGTGTACGTACTTAAAACTGTTATGACATATTAGACATGTACCCACGCTATCTCATAGGAAACTTACTATACTGAGTTAAAAAGTAACCAGTGACACTCCGATCTAACCATCTGTGTGTGGCTGCGTGAAAAAGTAACGATTAAACAATCAAAAAAGTATAGGTAAAATGTTGTTTTTGTTTGAGTGCTGAACTTCTAACCTAGATACTATACGTTGTTTTTAAACTTTCGCGATTTGAACACATTATTATTATATATTACGGGACTAACTAGATACTATAATTTTAAAATACATCAAAGGCAGCGTAAGCCATCTGTTAATAATAACTGATGACCTGAAGATGCAAAACTAAAAAAATTTAACTTCTTCGTCTTGTAAATGGTTCAAAACTGTTACATAGTCTGCTCCCAATATTGGCCACTGCGACCCTGCACTGGCTACACGCCTGATGTAGATTTTCCATCGTGAAGAAAATGTAACGATTAGACATTGTACTGTTAGCTGTTGTATTATACAAGCCGTGGTGGTCTAATGGTAGTGACACCCGCCTTACAATCGTGAGGTCGTGGTTTCAAATCCAAGTCCCGTACCAATGAGTTCTTTAGAATTTATGTACGGAATTTAACACAGCTGGCTTTGGAAAGGAAAACATCGTGAGGCAACCTGCATATGTCAGTAGAAGAAATTCGATGGCGTATGTGAATCCACCAACCCGCACTGGACCAGCGTGGTGGATATGGCCCAACCACCCTTCGTGGGTAGGCCTACGTCCTGCGGTGGGCTATTAAAAAGGCTGATACAGTACATACAGTACAGTACTGTTAGCTACTTTTTTCTATGAATAATTGAGATTAAATCGAAATATCTGGGTTTCCTATAAAACTTTGATGACAATCTAGCCATAATCTTATATGAACTTATCTAGCTTTGTAAAGAACAGTCGGTACTAATGGAGACTTTCAGCTAACACCAAGTTTCAAGGGATCAATTAAGAGAACCTAAGTGCTGGCGGCAAGCAAACTGCTTGCGTGAGCTTATTTTGCTAATACGAGTACTTAAGAGGATTCTGAATTGACCAGTGTTTTTGCGTTTTCTGTAGAACATCGAAAAAATTCGCAATACATCTTTGATAAAATTTACGTTCCAGGAGTAAACTCTTTTAACCACTTAAATAAATTGTAACAAAGTGTTATATTTTTGGTGTCAATCGCTTGAGTAGGAAATTCAGAAAAGTTTTTATTGAAATCGACTGAGCCGATCTTAATAAATCAACAATACCTATGTACGTTTTAGTATTAATGTCACATCGATTCGTGCAAACTATTCGAATTATGTACAGTGTACACGGTGGAAGTCGGTTGCAAATTCGGGATTCTTGCGAAAAATAATTATATTTTATTTAATCTTGTTATTTTTTAAGCAGAACAGGACGTGCCGTGTGATTTTAACGGTTCCTCAGCACGGTATTATTGTTGTTGCCCTGTGTGTTAACGCAATAACCCATAGAAATGGAATAAGCTATAATAAACGTACGGTGTTATGACACATGGAGCTACGTTTACTCAGGCTAATGACAACACTCTCCACTTTATGTGTACTTTTGAATAAAGGTAGTAATATTATTATACTATGATGTAAAAGTGCCCGAGTGCCTACCGAGACATATTATGCGATTTCTGTAGGTATATCTCCCTCTTCCCCTCATTAATCCTAAACCGTAAGACCCTTCTTCAAGGTTCATAACCGAAAGACTGCAACTATGACTTCGCAGTTCAAATTAGACTTTCACAGTGACATCAAGGCTAACCGCAACGCAATTCAATACGACTAGCTGCAATCTAAAACGTTTAACTTTTCTCTCGCCATTTTCTAACGTACCTACCTACTCGTATTAAATAATATATTCGTAAGTGGCCGGGTGTTAGTGTTTTTAGGCCTCTGAAATGGCTAAACAGTTAATACTACCGGGACCTACAATTTAACGATCCGCGGTAGCGCTCAGTTGGAAAATGCCACTCACGGTTACCCATCCAAATACTGACCGTGCGGAACGTTGCTTAATTTCGGTGATCGCTGACAAACACTTAGTCAAAATACGCTACGATATTTACTCTTATTTAAAGATGCATATACCTATTGGCGTAATTAGCTCTGGTATCTCGTATAACATTCTACGAAAGTTGTAGGTAGTGTGTTTGGTATGCTAATGTCCAATTGAAAAAGCCACCGAATGGCTTCGAGACAACGGCGCCGGCACGAGCCTAGCGACCCGTGTAACTACGAGTAGCTGATGAGTTACGTAATATCGTAATGAAAGAGACTGATGATAGTTCGTTTAGTAATGTTAGCGAGTTCCATCTTTATCAATCGTAAGACTGTTGGACCTCGGCCTAACCAACAGATTTTACTTTATAAATACAAATATAGTAAAATTAATAACACACAATACAGTTAGTTTTGGTTTAGTAAAAAATAAGGTATTCTAATGGCATGTTCGTTTCGGTATCTATATCTACACTAGATTGTTCCGTTTCGTTAATGTACTCTACCCCAAGGATCCCCGAGGATGTTTATAAAAACACAACAAGTTTCAAGTCAGTACAATTTAATTATTTGCTGCATAGCTAAGATGATGTATTTATTATTTCAATAATAACGAATGTAATTATTATTGTTTATTAAGTTATTGATGTGTATCTTTTATATTTTTGATTCCAATAAATAATATGGATCTAAGTAGATCCACACAAGCCGAAACCAGGGCCGTTTGATTAGATCTCCATTTATTGCAGAGGAGACTTATATCCAAGTGTAGAAATTTTAATTATACTAAACATACTATACTTTATTGTACCAATATAATAAAGAAGTAAATGTTGTGATTTATTGTTATAATCTCTAGATCTACCGAATCGATTTAGATTTTTTTGTAAAGGTGACATTATTTATAAGTGTCATAAGTTACGAAGTAAGCGTGGGCAGAGGCAACTAATATGTGTTTATGACGATCTAGTGGAAACGGTACGGCATCTCTACATTACTTTTATCTAGCGTATATTGCCAAAGATTTCAAGTACTTACCTATTCTACCCCGAGGAGCTGAGTAGTTCCAGTACCGCCAGAGGGCGCCACCGGGGCCGATTGCCTAGATTGGACGGACCTAATCCCCGGAGTTATTCCAATCCGCCCCGAATCACTCCAACTACCCACAAAAATACTTCTTCAAATTGATGGAGGTCTCGATTAGGTGGACTATTCTTACACACAAGTTTTATCTTTATCAGAAATACTTGCTGCCACCTTTTAGTAGCAGCCAAGCCCGCGTGATATTAGAAAATGCCTTTTCTTATTCATATTCTTCTTACTATAAGAATTTAAAAACTCAAAGAGTCGCTTTGCTTAGTAGAGTTTGTGAAGTAAATACTTGCAGAGTTAAGGCGTGTAGAGTTAGAAGCTTGGCTCTACATAAGATCTGACAACTTTTTGAAAGTGCGAGCTGTGGTCTTAGCTATAATTCGCATGTAATTGTGTTCGTTGGATTTCACTTCTTTTTGTAGATTATGTATGAAAGATTTTATATTTAAATTTAAGCACAAACATTGTTTACTTATTCGTATTTAGCTAGCTGTGAAGCACTAGCTTCCACGGTAGGATTCCGTGTTTGTGGAAGCTCTTCAGGGATGATTTGAAACAGGGGGTTAGTAGGAGTGAATGTTTAATAGTGTGATTGCTGGTGAGTATGTGCAAGAGTTGTATGATCACAACAATAATTATTACATAATAGTTCGTGTCAACATTTCCAGGAATGACATTTGTTAAATTAATTTAAAGGAATAGATACTAGTTTGTAGGGCGAAGCATTTCTTCGGTGCTTTTATAACTGAGTGTAAGAAGGTATTTTTTAATTTTGTTTTTACATTTGTATGCAGTGTCATTTACAATAAGTACTTTAATAGATTTTAGATCCATTGCTTCAAAACTTTTATCCCCCAGTAAGGGTTGGCGAGAGGGGGGAGGGAAGGGGGGTGATTCACTAAAATCCTGAAGCAGGTGTTTTATTATTTAAAACATAGTAGCATACTCGTAGCATAGCCTTAATCAATTTTTAGATATCTAGCATCATAATATGGGAAAGTGTCCTACAAACTTTCATCCCCTATTTATACCTCCGGCTATTTATATTACAGGTTACTTATTTTTTATCTGTTCTCTCTTTACTTAATGACCAATATACCGGAAATTGTTACTTTGAATGACACTGACATTTTAGTTTTTCTTAATTAGGTAATCTGATAACTCCTGTGGTAACTAGTCTCTGCGCCTAATAATTTAATGTTATTACATATTATTTTGATAATTTAAATTTTGTAAATTACTTTTAGTTATCAAGACAAATTATTTAGGCATATCTATCACCAATGTTATTTTTGAATGTTATCGGACGATTTCAAGTACATGTAATGTGTCTGTAATCGGACAAACTCTAATAAACTTAGGACCGCATTTATAATTTAGTTAGTTTTTCTGTATTTAATTTCTAAATATTGCTTGAAAAGCGAACGCTCAGAGCAAATCAAAATATCAAGAGATAATGTTGTGAACAAACAAGAGAAGCCACCCAAAACTACGCCTTGCCGTGTACAGACAATTACACACACATCCAGGTAACTATGAAACTACGCCTTGGCTTGACAGTCAAACTATGGCGGCGCAACAGCGACGCACTCACACATGTATAAAAAACCGGCTTCACTTGACTGTTCAACGACGTTCCCTCTGGATTTTTTTATTTGCTTTTATTTGCTCTGAGAGCGCACGCAACAAAGTCTACTTGCTCAATTCTACACCGGACCTCAAGATACAGGCTTAGCCGAGTTTGAGGCCCCCGGGCAATTGTAACTAATGTATATTTGTTGTGGTAATACATTGTTTTGTATTTGTATTTTGTTGTCTACGAAATAAAGAGATTTGAATTCAATTAGTTAAAATAAATGTTTAAATGGGCTCCCATACAAAAAAACGGATTATTTATTGAACGATATTAATTACGGCAACAGACAGATGCTTGAAATATTAACAGTAAGGCAGATATGTGGGGTCCAGGGTTCACTATCAGGTCACTATTTGCAGATGAAATAAAAGTCAGCACGTCTTCAGAGTATCCTTATATACTTGCATTCAATTAAATAAATTATACGACACATATAAGTAATAGCGGATGAATAAATTAATCTCGGTAGGTACTATGCGCGGTCGGCTCAGTAGGTGACTGGAAGGTCGCGCGCATCGCCAAGCCGGGCGGTCGGCAGCCGGCGCCGGGGCCGGTGCCTACCGCCGATGCATTTAATACTACGAGTACAATTGTGTGTGGTACAAGTGTAGAACTTATACTAATATTCAAATCGTATATGTAATGTTATGTATGATTGAAGATGTTTTTATTTAAGTTTGTTTACATTAATTATTTATGTGTAATGTTGATATATATTAAATATATAATATAAATATATAATATTATATGTAGTATATTATTTTAGAGCTTAATATAATTTTTAGGTAAATAAATAATAATAAATAATGTAGGATATAGGAAAGGTGCCTACATCACTCCCCTCCAGAGGCCGTCACTACGGACGATAAAAATCTGGGAAACGAACCTGCCTACCAGAACGAGTGAATCGGACTGGTGGAGTTGGTGGAGTTGAGCTATCCGGTAAGATATTGACCGGTGGTTTCGGCGAAGAAGGTTTCTTCAGCGGTAAAACTGTTTGGTCAGGCGTAGGTGGATCAACGAGTAGGTAGGCCGGCTTAAGGCGGTCTATAGATACCGTGACCGGTTTGCCTTTGACCAGTAATTTAAAAACTTTGTCGTCACGTTCCATAACCATATATGGACCGGAGTAAACAGGTTGAAGAGCTCCTCTAACCGCGTCTTCTCTAAGAAAGACGTGGCTAGAAGAAACAAGGTCCTTATAAACAAAGATTTTGTTCCTGCCGTGACGCGAAGCTGGTGTCGGTTGCAACTTTTGGGCGAATGAACGTAAGCGAGCGGTAAAATCGGCTACGTCCGTAGTACCACTATCAACGACGTCAAAAAATTCGCCTGGAAGTCTTAAAGGTTCGCCATAAAGCAACTCAGCAGAGGAGGCGTTCAAATCCTCCTTGAATGCTGAACGGATGCCGAGCAAGACTAAAGGTAGTGCGTCCGACCAGTTTGAGTCTGCGTGACACATTATAGCGGCTTTCAGTTGGCGGTGAAAACGCTCAACCAGGCCATTACATGCCGGATGGTAAGCCGTGGTACGTCGATGTTTGAATCCAATTATTTTTGATAAATATTGAAATAAAGAGGATTCGAATTGACGTCCACGGTCCGTAACTATGTCCGACGGTGAACCAAATCTAGCTATCCAGCCAGAAAGTAATGCCTGACCCACGGTTTCAGCCGTTATGTCCACAAGTGGCACAACTTCTGGCCAACGTGTGAAACGGTCGACGGCGGTTAAACAATAACGATAACCGTGGGACAAAGGTAAGGGACCAATGAGGTCGATATGGACCTGAGTGAACCTCGCGCGTGGTAAATTAAACGTACCTAAGGGTGCAGACACGTGACGATTTACTTTTGCTCTTTGACATGCCAAGCACGATCGAGTCCATTCGCGGCAGTCTTTACGTACACCGGGCCAAACGTATCTTTGAGCTACAAGTTTGGCTGTTGCATTTGCGCCGGGATGGCTCAAAGAATGCAAGGTGTCAAATATCTGCTTCCGCAGAGGTTTGCTCACGAACGGTCTGGGTATGGATGTACTTACATCACAATACAGCGGAGTTCGGCTATCACCCAAGGTCATCTTTTTAAATAGGAGCGAAGATTCTTCGCTTAGAAGTTTGGTCAATTCAGTATCTGATGCTTGAGCTTTAGCTAGCACTTCATGTTCGACCGGTTTTTTTTTTTTTTTTTTTTTTTTAATTCGTAGTTTCCTCGGACTTTATCTGAGGTTTTGTTTATTTTGAATTTTTATTTCTTAGCTAATTTTCAAATTTCCCATCTTCGTAACATATACCATACATTAATCTTGACAATTTCGACATATTTCCAAAAAAGACTATCCAGACAACATACAATTTCAATAATCTCTTAAAGTACTTTTATTTTTATCTAATATATTTAAAGTACAAACTAGTTTGAAGTATTATTATGTATTAAATTCAGTTCCCCGACACTCACACATACTTATGGCTCATTAGAGCCATACGTTGTGCGATTGTTTCTATTTATGCTTATATATTGCTTATATTTTTGTATATTTTCTTATTTTTCTTTGCTCCTATAGGTCTGTTATTATTGATATAGATATATCTTATGATATAAATATTCAATATTTTTTTTGTATATCTATTTATTCCTTCTTATCACTTTGCTAGCTATTTTAATACAAAATTTCATAAAACTATCTCTAATATTTGTATCATGCATGAATTCCCAAATTTTACTTATTACTATTTTCTCCCCTATCATTTGCTCTGCTTCAAATCTTTCGAAGCCGTAGGCAGGGCACTCTGCCACTATGTGTGGTACTGTTTCTGCCTTCTCCGGGTCACAGACGCACGATGGGTTCTCCTTGCACTTAAAACGATAAAGGTATTCGGAGAACCCACCGTGCCCCGTCAAAATTTGGGTTGTGGTGCCGGAGATTTGCATCTTCCTAACAATGCTGTAGGCAGAGACAGCATCCGGGAAGAAAATTTTTGTGGTCCCCGCTGTTTGCTCCGATTTGTATCTCCGATTCCATTCGTCAAGCGCTTCCATGCGGATATGTCGCTTGACGAAAGAAATCGGACACTTATCGTAATTGGGCTTTGTTTTGGACTTCAAGGCCGCGTCCTTAGCTAGCTCGTCCGCTCTCTCGTTCCCCTCCAGACCCGCGTGCGCCTTTATCCAAAAGAGTTCAACTCTTTTGTTCAACTTGTTGCACTCTGTCAAGTTGCTACGGATTCGGGTTGCAAGGGGATGGAAAGAGCGGTTTCCGACCACCGTTTCCAGCGACGATCTTGAGTCACTGAAGATGCCGATATTATGTTGAGGGTTTTTAAGCGCTACCTCGGTTGCTTTACATAAAGCCAGCAATTCTGCTTGGTAAACGGTGCAGTAGGACGACAGCTTCAATTTATGGCTCTTCGTTTCGCCAGTGTCGTTCCAGATGGACACTGCCGCCCCGACTTTTCCCTCAATTTTGCTGCCGTCCGTATATATGCGCACTGGTTGACCACTGTTCCTATCGACGTCATTTTGGTCTACCAAGCGAATGAATTGCAGTCCCTTATATTGCGCTGGATGAGGAGTGTCGGCAAAAGCTGTCTTTCGCTCGATCTCTCCGTCCCTTAGTACTGGCTGGGGTACCCCTCTTTTGGCTTCATACAGAGCCGATGCTTCTAACACTCTAATGTCGAGTGGTAGTATTCCAGCCAGCACCAGTGCCGAGTTCAGAGAGACGGTGCGATAGGCCTTGCATAGTTTTTGTGCAAAGCCTCTTTGGACAGCGTTTAGCTGCTTGCGAACCCCCAGTTTTTTGGCCGCCGATCCCCAGACACCTGCCCCGTACAGCATTACGGGTTCCACAACCGCGCTGTAGATGACCCGCACCACTTCCGGATGGAGTCCCCAGCTAATCCTCGCCGCCGTGGACAGCTGTTTGTAGATGTTGACGGCCTTTCTACAAACGTTGGACACATGGCTGTTCCAGGTTAACTTATCGTCCACCGTTACACCCAGAAGTTTGATTTCAGTGGACATGCCAACGCCGACCCCACCCATTTTCAGGAGTGGAGTGTCATACTTTAACTTTCGCGTCATTACCATGGCTTTGGTTTTTTGCGGAGCGAATTTCAGTTTGTTACTGACACCCCACTCCAAGACGTAAGCGAGAGCGGCGTTAGCCTGCCTCTGAACATCTAGAGCCGTGTCGCCGTCAAACATCAGGACCACATCATCGGCGAACGCCTGGGCGTAGTATCCCTGGTTCTCAAGGCCTCTTAGGAGTGGGTCCAGTAGAAGGTTCCAGAGGATTGGTCCTGCAATGGATCCCTGGACACACCCCTTATTTGTGCCCTTTGAGAACTGCTCGCCCGCATACCGTACGCCGACGCTGCGGTCCAGTAGATAGCTGTCCATCAGCTTTCTAATGTTTATCGGACACTCTTCTTCGGCCAGTCGTACTTTTATGGCAGGCCACCAAGCGCTGTCGAAGGCTCCCTCTATGTCCAGCGAGACCATTGTGAGCAGTTTCTTTTGGCTTAATTTATCCTGAATATGTTGCATAAGGTCGTAGAGGGAGTCTTCGGTGCTCTTTTGGGGCATAAAGCCGTACTGGCGACTACTTATCCGTCTGATCAGGTGCCATTTTAGCCTTCCCACTATCATTTTTTCCAGTATCTTCCCCAACACTGGAAGGAGCCCTATCGGTCTGTAAGATTTCGGACTAGTGTAATCGTCTTTACCAGGCTTACGAAGAACGATCACCGTGGCCTCCTTCCAAATATTGGGGAAGTGTCCCAGTTCCAGGCATTTGTTGGCTATGGCAAGGAACAGTTGAGGATCCCCAAGGATGGCGTGGGCGCAGATGTCGGCAGTGAGACCATCCGCTCCCGGGGCCTTTTTGGGATCAAAGCTTTCCACCGACACGTTTAGTTCATCCAACGTAAACAGCGGATCATGTTTTCCATCATGATTGCTGTTTACTTGGGCAGCTAGACTTCTGGTTCGTCGGTGATCTACGTTGTCCTCGCTCTCCAAATCCGCCGGATAGAAAGTGTCCGCCAACATCTTCGCTGATTCCTTCGGGTCAGTTGCCTTCCCGTCCCTCATCAATGGCAGATCCTCGTGACGTTTGGCGGTTTTCCCTATCACCCTATAAATGCCCTGCCACATCCCTTCCCTATTCTGCTTGGTGCAGAACCCCTTCCAACTTTGTATCTGTGCCGTTGTAGCCTCACTCTCGTATTTTTCTTTTGCTTGCAAGTAGTCATCAGCTACTTTCTTCCTACGGACCGGTGCTGCACATCCAAGTCTACGTTTTTTCCTAGCTACATCTTTTTTCAGCGCGGCGAGCTCCTTAGACCACCAAGGTAAGCGGACAACACTTTTCTTTTTTAATTTAGGTATACTTTCTTCTGCCGAATTTATAATTAATTTTGAATATATTTTAATTTTTTCTTCCAAATCTGTCTTCGTACTAACTTTTTCTATATCCAAACTGTTCAATTTATTCTCATTGAGCAACTGGGTCATCTTATCACGAAAGAGATCCCAGTTAGCTTTTTTAGTATTAAATATTCGTGTTGTCCTACTTATGTTTATACCACTTGCCCTGATTTTCCTAATTTTGAAAACAATGGTGTTGTGGTCTGAGCTCGTCACACCTCCTTCTATGTGCCAGTCTTCCACGTAGTTCAATAATTCCGGTGTACAGGCTGTCACGTCCACGAAGCTACTAAATATTTTACCGCCTCTGACAGTGAAAAAGGTAGGAGTGGTGATGTCGCTGTTGAGTACCTGCATGTTCATATCTTCGAGGGCTCCCGCCATAGAATCGCCTCTATCATCCAGGATTGGACTGCCCCACCAAGGACTCTTTGAGTTGGCGTCTCCTCCTATTATGATATTTTGGCGGAAATGCGTTTTAATCCTGTCCAGGTGCTCCAGGTATGGCTCCATCGGTTTCGGTTGTGGTTCGAAATAAAATGACACCACAAGGATCTCCCACGCGCTTGTCCTCATCTTGACCACTACGATGTTGGGCGTGGTGACCGACCGGTTTTTCCAGTTCGTCGACGCGGCTCAAGGTATCGGCAACAACGTTGTCTTTGCCGGATATATGCCGAATATCTGTCGTAAATTGGGAAATCAGGTCGAGATGTCGATACTGACGAGGAGAACAACTGTTTTTACGCTCGTGGAACGCGAAACACAGCGGCTTATGGTCAGTATAGACTGTGAAATGTCTGGCCTCAAGCATGTGGCGGAAGTACTTGATGCCTTCATAGATGGCCAGCAGCTCACGATCATAGGGTGAGTACTTCTGCTGCGCTGGGCTAAGTTTCCTGGAGAAAAATGCGAGGGGTTGCCATACCTCATCCTTACACTGCTGCAAGACCGCACCTAAAGCTAGATCTGAGGCATCGGTTACGAGGCCCAGTTTAGATTCGCAGTCTGGATGTGCGAGTAGTGTAGCATTACTAAGGCTAGTCTTGCACTGCTCAAAAGCTGTAAGTGCTTCTCCGGTGAGATTGACCGGATGCGAAGCTTTGACAGAACCAGTCAGAAGAGCGTTGAGAGGGGCTTGGGTTTGTGCGGCATTGGGTAAAAATCGCCGATAAAAATTTAACATACCCAAGAATCTCCTGAGCTGTCTGACGGTTTTAGGTGCAGGAAACTCGTTGATAGCCTGAACTTTGGCTTCCGTAGGCTTAGTACCGGCTGCTGAAATATGGTATCCTAGAAAGATTACCTCAGATGCTCCAAAAACGCATTTTGAGGTGTTCACCAGGATGCCATACTCCTTCATTCTCTCGAAGAGCTGGCGGAGATGGTCTTCGTGCTCAGCAGCTGTGCGAGAAAACACAAGGAAGTCATCGAGATAGGCGTAGCAAAAGTCTAACCCACGCGTCATCTCGTCCACGAACCTTTGGAAAGTTTGTCCCGCATTCCTTAGACCAAACGTCATATACGGGAACTCAAACAACCCAAAAGGCGTGGTGATGGCTGTCTTTTGGATATCCTCCTCGAAAACAGGGATCTGATTATACGCCTTCACTAAATCGATGGTCGAAAACACCTTACAACCGGCAATGTTATGGGCAAAATCATGAATATGCCGTATGGGGTACCTGTCTGGTATAGTTCTGGCGTTAAGCATGCGATAATCGCCACAGGGACGCCAGCCACTATCCTTCTTGGGAGCTAGGTGAAGAGCAGAGGACCAAGGGCTCTCAGAAGGACGCGCAGTACCGCTATTCAGCATCTGCTGAAATTCCTCACGGGCGATCTTCAGCTTGTCGGGAGCCAACCTGCGAGGGGGACACGATACTGGGGGACCAGGAGTGGTGCGGATATGGTGCATAGTGTTGTGTGTAGTGATGCGTGTTGTCCCGGCTGGTCGCGTGATTTCGGGAAATCTATTCAAAATTGCGTGATATCGCGAATCTCCAGTTGCCACCTTAACAGACAGAACGTTATGAACACTATTATCGAGCATTGCTGTTGTAGATAAAGAAGTAGCACTATCAATTAAACGGCGGCCACGAATATCGACGATCAGATTGTAGTAATTTAGAAAGTCAACGCCAATAATAGCTTTGGTCACGTCTGCAACTACGAATTTCCAAGGAAAATTACGCCTTAGGCCAATATTTAAGTTGAGTTGGACGTAACCAAAAGTATTAATGACGGTGCCATTTGCCGCTGACAACTGGTAGTTGGTCTTCTCCCGTCGTTCACGAAGCGCGGCTCGGGGAAAAACGCAGAGATCGCTGCCGGTGTCCACGAGAAATTGCGTCTTCGTGCTGCGATCGGTGACGAATAAGCGACCAGGGTTGGAGGACTTCAGGCAATCTGATGTCGCCATTACAGATTGCCCCTGGAGTTTTCCGACTTTTTAAAGTCGCAGGGAGTCTGACACCAACTTGCCTTCTTGCCGTACTTCGAGTGATACCAGCATATTGGGTATTTGCGGTAATTTGAATTTGAGCGCTTCGCTGAACGGTTACGTTTCTGTTGGGAACCTGAGCGATTTGGAGACCTGCTCTGTCTATCCAACTGAATGGTCAGGTTCTTTACGGCGCGTTTTAGCTCAGCAATCTCGTTGGCCATCGATGCCATATCCGACCCAGGCGCCGACGGCGATGAACATGTAGCAGCCACGTGACGTACTGGCGTGACGATGTCCTGGACTCGATCTGCTAGGTCAGCCAATGTCTCTAAAGAGCTCTGAGGTTGTGACGCCAGCAGGGTTTGAATGTTGCCAGGAAGACGGCTACTCCAAATAGTCCGGACGAAGTCTTCGGGCACTCCGGAACCTGCTAGACCCTGAAGGTGTCTCAAAAATTGAGAGGGCTTCCTGTCGCCAAGCTCTTCGTGCATTAGGAGCTGATGCACTTTTTTCTCCTTGGAGGCCGATAATCGCTTAATCAGCTCTGATTTTAATTTTTCGTATTTGTCCGTCGCTGGTGGCGAAATGATAATGTCCTTTACCTCCTTTGAATATTGATGGTCCAGCTGGCCGATGACATAATTAAATTTGGTGGCATCTGAAGTTATGTTGGACACGGTAAACTGTCCTTCCACCTGGGCAAACCAAATTTCTGGTTCTTCGGGCCAAAATGGTGGTACCCGTATCCCCACCCGAAAACTTTCGGAATGTGCCGCCATAGTTGATCCGCTCGAGCCATCCGATTTGGGGACTGACATTTTTCGGAACGATTATCAGAACAAAAAAAATATTTTTGAAATTTGTTCTTTTCTTCTGGCTTGGACCACACGACAAATTGTGGACTTTGAACCCACACGATCTTTTGCCTTTTAATTATTTGTCCACGATAATTATATTATTGTTCCCGGTATTGCTCCACTTTATTATATGTCGAGATTTCGGGATAACGGGACTATCGGGATGTCTTGCAGTAAAATTTTGACTCACGGTTTTCGATTGTCCTTGAGCGAAGGTCACCAGTAAGGCAGATATGTGGGGTCCAGGGTTCACTATCAGGTCACTATTTGCAGATGAAATAAAAGTCAGCACGTCTTCAGAGTATCCTTATATACTTGCATTCAATTAAATAAATTATACGACACATATAAGTAATAGCGGATGAATAAATTAATCTCGGTAGGTACTATGCGCGGTCGGCTCAGTAGGTGACTGGAAGGTCGCGCGCATCGCCAAGCCGGGCGGTCGGCAGCCGGCGCCGGGGCCGGTGCCTACCGCCGATGCATTTAATACTACAATTGTGTGTGGTACAAGTGTAGAACTTATACTAATATTCAAATCGTATATGTAATGTTATGTATGATTGAAGATGTTTTTATTTAAGTTTGTTTACATTAATTATTTATGTGTAATGTTGATATATATTAAATATATAATATAAATATATAATATTATATGTAGTATATTATTTTAGAGCTTAATATAATTTTTAGGTAAATAAATAATAATAAATAATGTAGGATATAGGAAAGGTGCCTACAACAGTATATTTAGTTGTACATTCACTGTTAAACATAAACATTACAAAATAAATACCGAGTTAAAATTAAATATATTAAAAGGGCTCCCATACGGTACGGAACCCTTCGTGCGAGAATCCAACTCGCACTTGGCCGTTTATTTTTAAGCGGAATTGTTTTCGTAAATTGTTTACCTTAAAATACTGTAAAAATCATTAGGGATACCAAAACTCATTGGAAAGTGAGATAGATTTGTTCATTAAATTTAGAAGTAGAAAACAGTAGGAGTTTTGTCACACATTTAATTTTATATGATATCCCCGTAGTGAAAATGTTTTATTCCGTTATCTCTAATTTCTTTACATTGACATGCCATTAATCATTGTTTTCTATCATACGTAAAATAATAATCAATTACAATAAAAAACCGGACATATCCGAGTCAGGCTCGCACACCGAGGGTTCCGTATAAATACAGAAAATTTCACAAAATTGAGAAGTAAGTTGTTAAAATATCTATACTATAACCATCGACAAAAAAGTACTCACTATGAATTATGAACTCATATTTTGTGAATTTTGAGGCCCTATTTTTTGTGATTCAAATAAATATGTAAAGTTTTCAGATTTATTCCTATATGTTTACTCTCAACGGGAAGTACCCTGTAGGTTTTGATTTTTGTGAGTGTCGTAATATGCGGTTTTTTACGACATAAACGGCTCTAACTTTTTTAAACGATGACTGTGAAGTTTTTCTTTTACACAACTCTAAGATATCATAGATATACGTATACAGTTTAAATTTCAACTCGATATCTTTACGCGTTCCCGAGATAAAGAGTCTTGACATACACAAATACGGACAGACGGACAACAAAGTGATCCTATAAAGGTTCCGTTTTTTTTCGTTTGAGGTACGGAACCCTAAAAACAATAAATAATACTACAGCACTATAAATTGTTAACTTATCGCCGTAATGCTATCAAAGCAATTATAATAACACGACCGAACAAAATAACAACATATCTTTGGAGAAACTCTACTCAACTACGACTATGAAGAAACTAATTAGAGAATCTAAAGTAAAACCTTTGATAGACGCTCAAGAAAATGACAACAAAAATATTTCACAAATCAAATATCTTATCTATTTACAAATATTGCTCGGATTGAATCGCATGTATTTACTAAAAAGAAACCGATATCTTAAGGCAATTAGTTATTTATTTATGATTATACCTTTTTGCCTTTCGATTTATTACATATGTAACAAAACTTTAAATTCGCTAAGTATTAAGTTTTGTGTATTTGAAATGTGTTTTGTATACGGAGCGTTGATACTTACAGCTTCGATATTCCAAAGAAGGAAACTAAAACAGTTGTTTGAAACACTCCAAAGAATTGACAAAATTCTCAATTTAAAAAAAGGAGTAGACCTCAAATCAGTTAAAATAACTATAGTAGCATTGTTAACATTTTCTGTCTATAGTACATGTGAATATTATATAAATGTGGACAACCGTGTGCTGAGGGTTATATACGAATTCTTTGTTGCTTGCATGCATGATAGCGAGTCTGTGTTTGTTATCACTGTTCTGCAATTAATATATCTTAGAATTACCATTATCGAAACTCATATCAACAACTTGTATAACAAAACAAGACGACCGTTTGGAAGAGGTTGTACTGTAAACTATGAGATTAAAAGACATGCCGATACAAATGAAATTGTAATTTCTACGGATACAAGCTTAGATTTTAAAACTTTGTACAAAGCTTACGGATTACTTCACAAAAGTTCAAAATACGCGAACAGTGTAATTGAGATGTCGGTACGTATATAAATGTTACATACGATTTTTGGAATTGTAATATCGCTACGTCATCACCATCATCCTTTTTATTCCACTGCTGGGTATGGCTTTAGAGTGCTATGTGCCCTGCACCTCGTCTTCCCACAATATCGATACATAATACATATATATTATTATTTAAATTGTACTGTACTGACATTTAAAAGTCCATTGCTGAATTCAGCAGTCACAATCGTTAGCCCAGTGCAGCTTGGTGGATTCACCTCTACCTCTCAAAGTCTCTGTACTGTGTAGGTATTACATTATAACACCTTGCTTGCAAACTTATTCAAACTGATCCGTAAGAATCATAAAATAAAATAAAAATTGTTTCAGTTGGTGCTTTTGATATTCAAATCCGGAACTATGACCATCATGACCTTGAACCATTTTATCAAAGTTGTAATTGTAAACAAAACAAAAGATAGCGTAAGTATTTTTGTAATTTATTAGAACATCACTATCACTACATAGTATAAAACAAAGTCGCTGTCTGTCCGTATGTAAGCTTAGATCTTTAAAACTACGCAACGGATTTTGATGCGGTTTTTTTTCAATAGATAGAGTAATTCAAGCAAGAGGTAGGTTTATATGCATAACACACTTTTGCGAAGCCGGGGCGGGTCGCTAGTATTTTATAAATTTACCATGGACTTATCTATTTACTGAAATGAAAGTGGAAACAACGTTAATCTTTTTTGTTTTTTTCCGTACCCAAAGAGTAAAAACCGGACAAGTGCGAGTCAGGCTCGCACATTGAGACTAATCGTTCGATACAAATCCAGAATTTAAAATCCAAATTTCACAAAATTGGGAAGTAAGTTGTTAAAATCCTAGGTATAATCATTGATTAAAAAGTTTTTTTTTTTTTCACTTTTCTCGTCATTCATCGCATATTACAATAATTAAAAACCTGTTTTAGCATATGATAGTGAAGCTCTTTTATATGATACCTTACATGATACGATTTACTGAGATTGAATTTTCAAACCATATTTTGTGAATCTAGGCCCTATTTTTTTGTGATTTAAATGAAAATATACAGTTTTCAGATTTATTCTTTGAGCAAATATTTACAGAACCACAGTCCCTACATACACTACGAGTCCCGTCATACATACCGGCTTAGATCATATTTACATTAAATAATTCACAATGACCCGTTTTCTCGAAACTCGACGGTATGTCACCTAATTAGTGCTTGTAACTGAGCACTTTGGCATCGCGCGGCGTTGTAGTCGGCTTGCAATCGCCTTATGACTAACTAAAAAGTCTGCCCACTACGTAGCTTGGACAGTTTTGGCTCGGACACTTTTTAGGGTTCCGTACCTCAAACGGAAAAAACGGAACCCTTATAGGATCACTTTGTTGTCCGTCTGTCCGTCTGTCCGTCTGTGTGTATGTCAAGACTCTTTATCTCGGGAACGCGTAAAGATATCGAGTTGAAACTTAAACTATATACGTAAACCTATAAATTATTGCAGTTGTGTAAAAGAAAAGCTCCTCAGTTGCCGTATAAAAAAGTTAGAACTGTTTATGTCGTAAAAAACCGCATATTTTGCACTCACAAAAATCAAAACCTACAGGGTAGGTACTTCCCGTTGATATAGAACTATAAAATTTGGCGAGAAGCATTGTCTCGGAGTACACATATAGGAATAAATCTGAAAACTGTACATTTTTATTTACATCACAAAAAATAGGGCCTCAAAATTCACAAAAAAAAGGTTCAAAATTCTGTCTAAACTAAAAATATGTTCAAATATAAATTTATATGTAAATGTATAAATATAAAAAACATCAAACTTAATAGCAATCAAATCAAATAAGTTATAAAATCGTATCTTATATCAACAGTTTAAATCTCAGTATTTACTCATATCGAAACTAGATGGCGTTGGCGTCAAGTTAGCCCGCGTTATTAACTTTCTCCGTCGATGTACGAGGTGTTCCGGAGATGTTGTTATATCGCAAACATACATATCCATTTCTTGATTCGAACAAATTCAAAGTGAGTGAAGTATTAGTATTAAGAACCTCATTTGCCATGCTAAAACAAGTTTATATTTAGGATAAAAAAATTTAACACAAAAATAATCAGAGCGCAAATGATCAAAAATAACATCAGACGTCTTGATAGAGCGACACTAGCCCCACACAAAGATGTGTTTGTGCTTGAACTAAAAAATAGCTTTAACGTCTTATCTACTCGTGACTGTGAGGATGTGAACGAACAGTATGAGCACATCAAAACAAGTATTAAAAAAGCCAGCTTAAAAGTCAAACCTGCCAAAGAAAAACTTGAAAAACTCACCAATAGCACAAAATTACTCTTAGAAGAACGACAAAATACCCCATATCGAACACCAGAATTTACAAAAATAGACAAGTTAGTTAAAAGAAGTATTCGAAAAGACATAAGAAATCATAATCTAAATATATTCCGGATGGCTCTAGAATCCAACAAGTCACTCAAAAGCGCTAAACAAGGAATATCTAGCGGTAAAACTAGCATCACACGTCTTAAGGACTCCAATGGCAAAAATCAAACGGATAAAAGTGTCATATTAAAAATTTGCACAGATTTTTATACTCAACTATACAGCGATCCGACAAGCAACAGCAATGACCTAGGGGAATACTCATGCTCCGAATCGATCGTGCCAATTAGTGGCTATGAAGTTCATCGCGCTCTTTGTAGCATGAGGTACAGCAAAAGCCCCGGAGAAGACGGTATCACAACCGAAGCTCTTAAAATTGGAGAACCTGCACTTCTTCCCCATATCACCAATCTGTTTAATTCAATTCTGCAAACTGGTATTTTCCCTAATAACTTTTGTCACTCTACTATTACTCTTCTCCATAAAAAAGGTGATAAAGCAGATATAAGTAATTATAGACCCATAAGTCTCATATCACATATTTACAAAACTTTTATAAAAGTTATCGAAAACCGAATATCTGCCAAATTAGATTCACATCAGCCTCCAGAGCAAGCCGGATTTAGATCTGGCTTTTCCACTACAGACCATCTTCATTCCCTAAACCAAATCATCGAAAAACACCACGAATATAATGTACCTTTGTATATAGCATTTATCGATTACTCAAAAGCCTTCGATAGTATAAGCCACGCTTCACTTTTTCATGCACTTACCAGACAAGGTATAGACCCAACTTATATTAAACTTCTTCAGAGAATATATAGCACCAGCACAGCAGCAGTTAAAGTAAATAGCACCGGACCATCGTTTCGTATTACCAAAGGAGTAAAGCAAGGCGATCCACTTTCCCCAAAACTTTTTACAGCTACACTAGAAGAAATTTTCAAAAAACTGCCGGCCAGATGGGAACAAAAGGGAATTGATGTTGGTGGAAGGAAGCTCACTAACCTTCGTTTCGCTGACGACATAGTTCTGTTTTCTTCTTCAGCTGCAGAACTTACAGAAATGCTAGAAGACCTAAGCACAGCTAGCCTCGAGGCGGGCTTGAGAATGAATATGTCAAAGACCAAGATCATGACCAACCGCACTGCACACCGCATCGCCGTTGAGGGCGAGGAGATTGCATACGTCCATGAATACGTATATCTTGGCCAAATAGTCTCTTTCCAAGCACGACAAGATAAAGAAGTAGCTCGTCGCATCGAAAACGCCTGGAAGAGCTATTGGGCCATGAAACATCCTATGAAAGGCGAATTACCGCTATGTCTAAAACGTAAACTCATGGATGTGTGCATTCTACCCGTTTTCACATACGGCGCCCAGACTTGGTCATTGACTAAAGATCAAAAGACCGCGCTCGGGGTTTGCCAGCGAGCAATGGAGCGAAGCATACTAGGAGTCAAATTAACCGATCGAATTAGGAACACTATGCTGCGCTCAAAAACCAAAATCGCCGACGCTTGTCAAAAAGCCGGACAATTGAAATGGGATTGGGCGGGACACGTCTGTCGCATGCCGGACGACCACTGGGCAAAGGTCACCACCAACTGGATTCCAAACTCCAAACGACCTTTAGGCAGACCCAGACGCAGGTGGCGCGACGAACTGAGCTCGCACGACAAACACTGGACCACCAACGCAGTGAATCGCGCAGTCTGGAAGGAGGGAAGGGAGGCCTTTGCCCAGCAGTGGGACAACACAGGCTCAAAATAATAATAATAATAATAATAATTTAGGATAACAACGTGTTTGTACGGAACCCTCGAAGTGCGAGCCTGACTCGCACTTGTCCGGTTTTTTTTACACGTTTGTGACTCTATAGATATTTGCTCAAAGGATTTATTCCTATGTGTGTACCTTGAGACAATACTTCTCGCCAAATTTCATAGTTATATGTCAACGGGAAGTACTCTGTAGGTTTTGAGTTTCGTGAGTGTCGAAATATACTGTTTTACGACGTAAACGGCTCTAACTTTTCTATACGATAACTGAGATGTTTTTCTTTCACACAACTGCAAGAAACCATAGATTTACGTTATAGTTTAAATTTCAACTCGATCTTTACGCGTTCCCGAGATAAAGGGTCTTGACATACGGACATACGGACAATAATGTGATCCTATAAGGGTTCTGTTTTTTCCTTTTGGGGTATGAAACCCTAAAAACGGGACCCTTTTACTAAGACTTCACTGTCCGTTTGTCTGAACGTCTGTCTGTCTGTCACCAGACTGAACCTCATGAATCATGATAGCTAGATGACGTATTTCCGTTGCCGGTATAACAACAAATATTAAAAACAAATAAAGACAATGAAACAAATCATCGCCCTTATTGTCTTTACGTTCTGGTGTTCTACATAGATTTTCCTCCCGCTCCTTCTCGTGGCGCGAGTCACTAGTGTGAGCAGGAGGAAAAGAAAGCCAGTCAAACGCCAGAACGCGTACGCAATAAGCGTACACAGTTCGGATTAGTTTGATTCTCGATCTATTACCTACGAGTATATAAGGCCTTTCTGAGCGTCTGGTGGACGCGACGCATGACCAAAATACTGGTGTTTACTTGGCTCAACGCATAAGCATTGCCATTCAGCGTGGGCATGCAGCCAGCATGCTGGGCACGCTGCCAACTGGCAGTGGGCCTGAGTATTTGGATTATCTTTAGACCTTCAAGGGTTTGTGTAAAACCCGATTGCTTTTTAGTAACAGTAGTAGTGTATGTAGTTTTAACAAAAAATATTATTGTATTTTACTGTAGCCATCTATATTATTCAACAAAATCAAATTCCAATTTTCAAACCTTTACCTAATTTGTATTGCAGTTTTTGGTGGCTTTTTTGTTCATTTTGAACCGACCAGTGAAATATTTTGCACAGTTGCTAATACAGTGCTACTACGCTAATGCAATGAACACGTTGGCTGAACGAATTCGTACAATTCTTCATCATAATCTAATGATGCTCGCGACAGGTATGTATTAATGTATTTCGTAATAATAATAAATACTTACATTTCTTTATTTATAAATTAATTAATAAATTTCATCATTTGTTCCAACATTAAATGACATTGCCTAACAAACATTGACTAACAAAGAAGGATATGTCCGAGGTTTTTTGACAAGATTAAATTTCATCATCATCAGCTAGATTCAGCTCACTGCGCACTGCAAGGCATAAACTTTCTTCTTTCGCTATAATTATCCCTGTCCTATGTCAGACTTATCCAGAGCCCTGATTATCTAATGACTGGTATGGAAAAAAATAATTAAGTTCATATAGGCCGGAAGGCTACCCTAATGTCAGAGTTCGTAAGGTACCTGAAGGCCTCTGACTTGGCTAAACGGTAACACAACCGAGACCCACAATTTGACTTGTCATCCGAGCCACGGTTGCGCTTAGTTACAATTGCTACCCGCGGTTACAATGTTGCTTACAAACGCTTAGTCAAACTACGTTATAAGCGCTACTAAAAAGCGATTCTTAGCATTTTGGCAATATTTTATTCGTTAAAAAGAATCACCATTACTACTTTTAATGTGTCAAATTAAATTAATTTACAGATAAAACAGAGCGGCGGCAAATAAAAACTTTAATGCAATTAGCACGGCATTGTAATTTTAGCTTCTCCATCATTGGTATTTGTAAGTTGAACATGACCTTACCTCTCAAATATGTAGGTTCCTGTGTGACATACTTTATTATTCTATACCAATTCTACCATTTTGTAAGTTAATTTCTCAAATAAAATTTGCAATTGATTTTACTTCAGACACTTTTTGTAAAACGTGTTCGATATTTAGGTATTAACGTACTTAGAGAAAATTAATATTAGTTTGTATAAAATAGGTATTTAGTTAAATTGATAATATAAATATTATAAATAAATATCGATAATATCATCAACCTTATCGTCTTTGTTTGTACTATAGGTAACATTATCATACTTGATTATCTCTAATCTATATCTAACCATGGGTGTTGAAGACCTTTGACAGCTAAATGATGTAAATTTCAAAAAGAGTCATGGTCGATTCGCCCCGCGGGACCAACAGCTTGCGGGGCGAAACGCCGCAATACCCTAAATAACTATGGTCTGTCGTCTCTACGTGTCATCCGAGTTACCGTCATCCGTGTTTCTACAGAATCCGCTAATAGTTTGCACAGATCGGTGTAGCCATTTTCACATCATTGTTGATTAATCAAAAACGGCTCAGCCGATTTCAATAAAATTTATGTGGGACCAATTTTGAAGTACATACCATTTTGTAAAAAAATATGCTTGGATATATAGAAAATAAGCAAAAAATAATACACGGGTCGACTTGAGCACCTTCTCTGTTTTTTCGTTAGTCAAAAGTCAGAGATTCAGTTGGACTCGTTTGGTTCGTAAAACTTATTTATACTCGAAAATATTTATTTATTCTGAACCGTCAGGAAAAAGATTTTACATTTGCGAATTTGAGACATATTAGAAGATTTATATTCCAAAGGATACCTTGTTACGATTCCAAAGGTAATTAAGGAAAAAAAGGAACAGAACACCTAATAAGATAAGACCCAGACGATAAGAATCATTAAAAGATCTGAAAAATACGTTTTTCCCTGGTGTCAGAGGGCTTAAGCCGCTTCGAGGTCTCGGATGGCTAAACGGTTAAAACAACCGGTACCCACAATTTAACCTGTCATCTAAGCTACGGCAGTGTTCAGTTGTCAATGCCACCCGCGGTCATCCGAAGATTAACTTCTGTGATCGTCAAGAAACACCCAGACAAACTACGCTGCGAGTGCTATTTACGTTTTACTGTTAAGTATTTTTAAAAGACAAATAACAAAGCTCTTTACTGTAATTTTTGTACACCGTATTTTGTTTTAGTGTTTAGCCCTTTCATTTATGATGAACAAATAATTTATATATCGTTTTTTTGGGGATTTATAGGTGATTTTTGACCAACGAAACGGAGGAGGTACTCAATTCAACGCGTATATATTTATGTACGATTTTTTATGTATAACCACGCATAACTTTTTACGTAGTGGTCCGATTTCGATGATTCTTTTTAATTGGAAAGAGTAAATTTCGAAATTGGTCCCATTTAAATTTTATTGAAGTCTGAGCCATTTTTGATAAATCAACAAAAATGTGAAAAATGTTACATACTACGTGCGAAATATTCGCGAATTCTGTACACGGTTGAAGTCAGTCATGTCATTTTTTGCAAAAAACAATTATTATCTTTATTAACATAGGTACAGACAAAAGAATAACTGTGACGATTACGTTATTCATCCTATTAGTAGATTAGTAGCAAAGGGCTGTAAGGCATTAATTGCAGCCAGAGATATTTAGGCGCACGAGTGCAGCGAGGGCGCCTATAGTTCGAGGGTGCAATTGGTGGTTACACCCGAGCTAATTATTCTGCTCTACATCTCGATTGTGAGGTAAGTAGAAAAAAACCGGCATTACAAGAATAAAACATTTTATTTGTTGAAATTTATAGTGAAATGAGAACATTAGCAATTTAAAAAAACCCAAAAACAAACAATATTTATAGTAAAAGTTTTCTATTCCCGCCTTTTTTCATCAAAAAGAATCAAGTAAAGAACTTTTTAATTTTTGTTTTCTAGAACGAAATTAAGCTTCGCCGATCGATATTTCAAATTTATGACTATTTTACTCACACGAAGACAAGGCTGAATAGCAAAGCGATCTCTTTGGTCATTGGGCTGAATGCATAATGTCTAGTCAGTAAGATGGTTAGATGTACGCGAACTTTTTGAAAGAAAGAAGTGTTGTTTTTAGGGTTCCGTACCTCAAACGAAAAAAACGGAACCTTTATAGGATCACTTTGTTGTCCGTCTGTTCGTCTGTCCGTCTGTCCGTCTGTGTATATGTCAAGACTCTTTATCTCGGGAACGCGTAAAGATATCAAGTCAAAATATAAACTGTGTACTATATCTATGGTTTCTTGCAGTTGCGTAAAAAAAAAACTTCTCAGTTGCCGTATAAAAAAGTTAGAGCCGTTTATGTCGTAAAAAACCGCATATTTTGCACTCACAAAAATCAAAACCTATAGGGTACTTCCCGTTGACATAGAACTATGAAATTTGGCGCGAAGCATTGTCTCAGAGTACACATATAGGAATAAATCTGAAAACTGTAAATTTTTATTTACATCACAAAAATAGGGCCTCAAAATTCACAAAAAATTGGTTCAAAATTCTGTCTAAACTAAAAATATGTTCAAATATAAATTTATATGTAAATGTATAATTGTATAAATATAGAAAAAACATCAAACTTAATCAATTCTTAAAGCAACAGTTCAAATCTCAGTATTTACTCATATCGAAACTAGATGGCGCTGGCGTCAAGATAGCCCGCGGTATTAACTTTCTCCGTCGATGTACGAGGTGTCTATGCGTTCCGGTGATGTGGTTTGATTGCAAATATATAAATCATATCCTGAATCGAACGAATTCAAACTAATTCAAAGTCAGTGAAATATCATTTAAAAGAACTTCATTTGCACGTCATGGTAATACAGGTTTATAACTATTTAACAACGTGTTTGTACGGAACCCTCGATGTGCGAGCCTGACTCGCATTTGTCCGGTTTTTTTAATTACTTACCGCCCTAGGGCTTTTCTAGCTACATTATTACCCTAGAGCGCTAATTACTCACCTACAAGCCCCATTTACCATACTTTTACCGAACATGAGAGATGTAAACGACATGTTAATACTAAACTTAACAAACTTAACGTTCACCCATCTGTAATATTTAAGAAGAGCTAAGTCAAAGAGTCAACTTAAACGCAAATACAAGAACTCATTCCGAACGATGAGTGCGCAAGCAACAGACTGGGATACTCATGCACACTTTGTATTTATTTCAGTTCTGTACTTCTTTTTTAAAAAGTGCAAAAATGTTAGAAGTTGTCTTGTCTATTAATCTATCCATTCATTAGCCATAAGACCTCCACCACGGAAGGCCTGCCACAGGCTTCGTCTATGTATTCCCAATGAAAGCGGTTAAAAGCAGTTTGAATCCAGCACGTCCCTGCGGTCTTTAATTATAATTATCGTCTTAAAAAAGCTGTTCCACACATTTTATCGAGAGTCAATGAAATCGTGTAAACGTCTATAATATAAGTTGTTCATAATAATGAGTGCATAAATAAACATTAAAAAAATAGAGTGACATATTATGGTGCCAGTTTGTGGGCTAAATAGAAAAATGGGATCAAAAAGTTTTGGAACGGAGACCACCTACCGGCAAGTGTAGGATGTCCACCGATTTGGTGGAACGACGATATAATTCGACTGCCTCGGTGGCTCAGTGGTTAGTGACCCTAACTTCTTGGTTAAAGAGGCGTGTCAGGGTGTTATTTAGTTAG
The DNA here is from genome assembly GCA_949316475.1 of Hypomecis punctinalis. Taxonomy (NCBI): domain Eukaryota; kingdom Metazoa; phylum Arthropoda; class Insecta; order Lepidoptera; family Geometridae; genus Hypomecis; species Hypomecis punctinalis. The sequence goes on from OX438805.1 coordinate 26,421,540, forward strand.
TATCTATGTATATTTAAGTATGTATTTAAAAATAAGCATATGTTGTATATATCAATGTCTGGCAGCTATATCACAAGCTATGCTTCGTTTGAAGTCAGAGGCCGTGTGTAAGATGTCCCCAAATATATTCATTTTTATTTATAACTAAGAATTCAGGCATGCGCTGGATACAAGCCGTTTTTAAGTGAACGTGTGGGAAATCCTGGGGCGCCTGTGTCCGGCGTCTGTGTACGTTATACGGCTTACGGCTGGCAGCAAGATAATGAAACTGAGAACTGAATGTGCGTTTCTAGGATTCCGTACCCAAAAGGTAAAAAAACGGGACTCTATTACTAAGACTCCGTTGTCCGTTCGTCTGTCTGCCTGTCTGTCACCAGGCTGTATCTTATGAACCGTGATAGCTAAAACTAAACGTTGAAATTTTCACAAATGATGTAGGTATTGCTGTTGCCGATATATCAACAAACACTAAAAACAGAAAAAAATATTGATGTGGGGCACCCATACAACAAATTGTTAGCTGTTTTTCGCTCGATATTAATAACGGCGACAAATAGATACCTACTTGAAATATTCACAAAATATTTAGTTAAATATGCACTTTAAAATAAATAATTAAATTTAAATAAAATAATATTTAACCCGTATAAGTAAAACGGTCAATTCAATCACAGTTTCGATTCTCACTTGGCCGATTATTTTACAATACGTGTGTATTGTAAAATAATCGGCCAATCAATTAAATTACTGATAAACTTAATTCTGGTTGCACTATATGTATACCCTTCTCCAGTGTTCGCCGTAGTAGAGTAAAGCAGTTCTGAGCTCGACAGTACTTTGTGGTTAAAACGAAGGGGACCTGAACCACAGAAGACATCATAGTCTCCAAGCTTTGTCTGAACGTCATTTCATGCGTTTTCGAATCATCAAGTGCACTTATTGCTTTTCTGTCAACATTCGTATAAAGCATTAGGTCTGTTAGGTATCCCGTTCTATGCAGGGGGAGTCCTAAACAGGGTTTGTATAGGTTATTACAACTGTGTAAGTAACTAAGCCTTTTAACTTTTACATTCGAATATTTTGAAGAGTTAGTACTTAGGAGTTTATTTAGATTTATCTATAGGTATAACTATACTTTATAACTGTAAAATTCCACTGTAAAAGTGTTCTCATAAAATTGATCTCATCAATATTATGTTTTAAAATATTCATAAACCTTTATTCCCTAAGTTTGTTACAGAGGCAATTGTATGAGTAGGTATTGTAAACGAAAACTACTATCGTTTTCGTGTAGCAACATAATTATACCTATAATTAATGATTAACGATTTATCGATTTAATTATATGTCATATATTTTTTTAGTTCTTCTTCGTTTCCGCCAGGGGCGCTTCAAGGGAAACAACTAAAGTTTTTGGTGGCGATTTTAAAACTTCACCAACGTTAAGTACTATCTATATATTTTAGTCGTACACCTCCAGGCAGAAAATAGTAAATTTTAAAAGTAGCAAGAAAAGTTTTCTAATAATAAACTAAAAACATCTCGATCCTCTTCCCGTCTATAATATAGACGGGAAGAGGATCGAGATGATATCGTCGGAGGATTTTAGTACTATCTGGAAGCTTTGGACGGATGGAGGCTGGAGGGGAAGGAAAACACGTGAACAAGGAACCAATGAATAAATTTTCACTGCAACATATACATAACACAATTTGCATACCAGTTGTGGCGGGCGGACCGCGAGAGACGAATTTGTTGGTAGAAGAATATTTAGCAATGACAGTAATTAATCTGATATTATATTACACCTGTATTAGATTACATTGTACTTTATTTTTACAACACAAAGTTTTAAAAATTAACCGGCACTCTAGCGATGGAACTTATGCATGGTACACTGCGAAAATGGTGGTAACAGAGTTTTTAAAATCGTTGTCATGTGATGAAACTAAACAGTTTTTGAATGCATTAGTATAGTTTACTTACACTAATGTTTGTATATATAATGTATTTTGTTATAATTCATATAATTATTTCTTACACAGTTTTAAGGCGTTAAAGTTAAAGTATTGTAATTTATATCATTGATTTCCATAACTAAATATTTATTTTAATAATGTATGTAATATGTTGATAACATAAGTAGGTATTGCTCCTATTGTTTAAGTAATGCTGCATTATGATTGAGTGCCTCTCACGGAAGGCGCTGGATCCCGTAGCACTAGTTCGGGAGCCAGCCAGTTACCAATAAAATAACTGATAAAATGTGCATTATATTAAAAGTTGAAATGTTGAATGTATATTTACCTCTAAATACGTAAAATGTATAAATTGTATATTTACCATCTACCTAAAACTTCTTATAAGAAAATTGTATATTATGTCATTAAATTGAAATGTTGTTTTTGGTCAATAAAAAAATTATTATTATTATAATTACTGCAGAAACTTTGCCAGGAACTTTGCTTAATTTCGGTGACTAAGTAATGGGTTAAACTGCTCTATGAGCGCTAGTCAGTATCTAGAACTAGGCGTAGTCATAATCTTTTTACTCCACAAGGTGGGATCGGCACAGTACTTTTCGTTTCGTCACTTTACTCTGTCATACATCAATTCAACTCCTTTCTTTCTCCCAAAATACAATTTTATTCGTTCATATTTTTAGGGTTCTGTACCCAAAGGGTAAAAACGGCAACCTATTAATAAGACTTCGCTGTCCATCCGTCTGTCTGTCACCACACTGTATCTCAACAACCGTGACAGCTAGACAGTTTAAATTTTCACAGATGATGTATTTATGTTTCCGCTATAACAACAAATAAAACAAATATATAAGAAGGGTAGGGTGTACAACAAGCAACAAGCGTGATTATTTGCTCAATATTAGTAACGGCTACAGGTAGATGATTGAAATGGGGCTTAAAGGTTTAAACCATTAGGTCCAGAACCCTTCGTGACCTCGTGACGTGATAACTAGTGATGTTGGTGAAGATTAGATAGATGTAATTGGCAACTGGCTATTCGCAGCAGGTAAGCGGCACGTTACATCGACCGACGTGTTCCTCATATTGAAGCTCGCGCGGTCTTCCCGTGCCAAGTCTAGTTACCTCTGCTACTGCAGGCTACAACTTATCGAACGTTTCATTTTGGAAATTCGTTTAACTAAATATTGTCTTTCTTTAAAATTATGGTGTTTCAAATAAGCATTCGAGTATGTAACTATTTTTGACCGACGAACCACCGGAGGAGGTATACAATTCGACGCGTAACTATTTTTTTTTTATGTATAACCAGGCATAACTTTTTTCATAGTAGTTAGATTTCAATAATTCTTTTTTTATTAGAAAGAATATACTTTGAAATTGGTCCCATATAAATTTTATCGAAATTGGCTGAGCCATTTTTGATAAATCTACAATAATGTGAAAACTGTTACATCGATCCGTGCATAATATTTGCGTTCTAGCGATGCACCCCGGCTTCTCACAGGTGTATTATACATATAAACATTTCTCTTGAATTACTCTATCTATTGAAATAAACTGTATCAAATTCGTTGCGTAGTTTTAAAGATATAAGCATACCTGGGGACAGACAGCGGAAAGCGACTTTGTTTTATACTATGTAGTGATTCTGTACACGAGTGAAGTCGGTCATGCTAATTTTTGCAAAAAATGATCTTGTTTATTATTTTATTAATAGGAGTTCTCTGTTGATAGTCATAGACTCGTAATGTTTTGTTTTGTTATTAGTATTTGTTTATAATAGCGTCCACACATTCAGTATATATAATGTGACCTCGCTAAAACTGCAAGATTGTGCAGGATACAAGCCACTTCCAACCAGCTTTCTTGGAGATCTATAAGCGAGGCCTAAATCAAGCAGTAGGCATCCTATACCGATGGACGTATGTAGAATGAAATAATCGTATTCAGAATAAGTTATATGCTCAGTATGTTTTATAGCTTCTGGGTTTTTACTCTCTTGGTGCATATGACAGAAGCATTCATGTAATCATAGAAAACCTATAACTTTTTTATTACTCAATTAAATCTAGTGAGTCGTCAAAAACTTAGACTGATATAACTGATTTCTGCAGTAGTTTGACCCGCCTTTGTAACGTGCATGTCTCAGGGACCAAAAACGTCGAACAGTTTTTTAATCTGTTATAAATTTGAGCTGTCGAGTAGCTGTCCGATTTTACGCTTCTCACCGCTCGCTGGTCCAACTCACAATCCAGAAAATTTCACAAAGTTGGGAAGTAAGTTGTTAAAATCTTTAAGTACTATACCTACTATAATCAACAAAAAAGTTTTTTTTTTCAGTTCTCTCGTCATACATTCCACATTGTTAAAATAATTAAAAACCTGTTTTAGCATGTGCTAATGATCGTCTATTATATGATACCTTACATGATACGATTTACTCACTTTGAATTTTGAACCCATATTTTGTGAATCTATTGCCCTATTTTTGTGATTTAAATAAAAATGTACAGTTTTCAGATTTATTCCTATATGTGTACTCTGAGACAATGCTTTTTGCCAAATATAGTTCTATGTCGGGAATAACGGGAAGTATCCTGTATGTTTTGATTTTTGTGTGTCTAAATATGCGTTTTTTACGACATAAACGGCTCAAGCTTTTTTGTATATATTTGAGAAGTTTTTCTTATACACAACTGCAAGAGACTATAGATATACGTATTAAGTTAAAAGTTCAACTCGATATCTTAACGCGTTGCCGAAATAAAGAGTCGTGACATACACAGACGGACAGACGGACAACAAAGTGATCCTATAAGGGTTCCGTTTTTTCCTTTTGAGGTACAGTACCTTAAAAGTTACTCATATCAAACTTTATTTATCATACAATAAGGTATATTATGTAAAAGTACGTTAATAAACGAATAACACTAAATTAAAGAAGGTTTTCGTATCTTTAATACGTAAACAGAAAATTAATTTACCGTGAGAGGACTTCACTTGAAATATTATTTTTGTTTTGTATTGGAGAAACAATTTCATTTGCTCGCGGAGAGTCGCGCCTACGCGAGGCAATCGTCATATTTCAGCCGTGACTTATAACACGAACAATATTCCTAGAATATTTGTAATATATTCTGGAGCGAATTTATTTGCTATCTGATATATCTTTTGTTGTTTTCTAAGAATTTAGTAATTGAAACTCGGAATTGACAAAATTAATAAACTGTTGAATATTTCTTGATATTGAATTGAATTGTGTTCTGCCGGCTTGGTGTATTCTTGCAAATAAGGTACTCGTATGCTGGTATAAGTACTACGCGTTTGTAGTGATGCTTTTCTAGGAACGTGCTACGCGAGCTACGAAATTCTTCTACTAAAGAGCTACGGCGTAGTCACAAAAATAAAACCTGTAAAATGTGCGCTGATGATGCCAGAATGATCTCTCTGTTAACTAATGAATTGTTAAACGTCCAAATATTTTATTTTTCTTTTGAATTTTAGATTACCTAGAAGTTTTATTACTGCTGGAATATGCCTTTAAAATTTTATGAGTATATTTCCTATTTTGTTTTTGACATCGAAAATAAGTATCGATAAATCAGAAAAAAAACAAGCATCATAAGCTAACTGAAACACTTTTGGAGTAGTGAATAGTGACATCAAAATGCACCATCAATGGCGTGGCAGCCGACAGCCAAAGCTTTGATGCCACAGATTAGACAATAATCTAGCAGTTTAACTGTTAAAAGTTGAGGTTAAAATCCTTGAGGTCGAGCAAATTTGACACCAGGGCTGCCCTCATGTTGCTTACCTCCATGAGGTAGCTATAGAAGTGTTACAACCATTTACCAAGTAAGGCCTTCAGGCGGGGCAAGTGTAACACTAGGTTGTCCCGCAAGTCCCATACTTTCATTAGGTAACTATAAAAGTACTCGTATAGTATAGTAAATCTACTCTATAGTAAATTATTATTAAAGTCAAATTGAAAAGTTTTAAGCAAATTCCTCCTAAAATAGTTCGAATATTACATATATTCGAGCTATTTAAAGGGATTCAGGCGGGACAAATGTGACACCAGAGCTGGGCTCACATCATTAATCTTTGCAAGGTAACTATAGAAGAATAGGCCACGTAGAAGAATGAAGAATGGTTGTAACCATTCTTCTTCTTTGCAACGTCGATGATCTAGATATCGATGAAATGATTTACAAGACTGTTTCCCAATGCTTTTCCATAACTAGTTTCAACCGTTACCAACTAAGCTAGAGGTGTACAAGCGGGGCAAGTGTGACACCAGGGCGCTACGTGCTTACCTTCATGAGGTGGAGCTGATCGGCCAGGGCCGCGCCCGGCTCTGCGCCGCCCACCGGAAACGAGCCCAGGTACTGAAACAAACACAAACTGTTACTTATAATGGAAACTAACGTAGATATTATTTGTATATTCTCTTTGAAATACTAACTAATAACAAATAAATTATTATGAAAATACATTTTTTTAAGAATACAAGCTTTGAGATCTTGGATTTCATGTAGCAGTAGAGTGCTAGCCAAGACAAGTAAAACAAGCCCAAACACGACGGGTCTATCTTGTTTAGTACAGAGGTTCATATGGCCTCCTTCCGACTTCATCATCAGATCAGCTCCATGGTACCATATTATTGCATTGTCACGCGATATACATATGCGTGCAAAATTTCAGCTCAATCACAAAGCGGAATGTTGGTCAAATTTAACTTGCAAGTTTACACCCAAACCTACTTATATAGGTACATCCACTGCAAGTTAAATAAAAGCTTGTAATACAGGAAGAAAAGAAGCTGTGATGACATAGTGATAGACATTCTCGTACTGCAATAGAGGTCGATAGTGTAATTGTCGATTCCGGACCAAAGATTTCTTATATACCTAGGAACTTACGTAAGAATTTTCACAGCGCGGGCTTTTCGGTGAAGGAAGATATCTTGAAGCAATCCGCATGTACTATTCGTAGAAGTAATTCGGTGATGTTTGTAAATCAATCAACTCGAATCATATGATAAAATCACTGTTAGTGGGTAGACCTATATATCCCAGTGGAATATTAATAGCCGATACAATACAGCATAACTTTAAAACTCAAGAAACTAAATAACTCGTTTATCACTACATAGCATAAAACAAAGTCTCTTCCCTGTCTGTGTCCCTAATGTTCTATGTATGCTTTAAAACTATTCTTTAAAACTACGCAACGAATTTTGATGCGATTTTTTTAATAATAGAATAACTCAAGAGGAAGTTTTATATGTATAATACACCTGTGTGAAGGCGGGGCGCTAGTGTATATATACTCGTAACTTTACCGTGTGTAGTGTGTACGTAACACAAAATATCTTAAAATTGCTAAAATCAGCTGTTCATTTAAAATATTCTTGACTTTCGACAAAATCGAACAATTCCATGAAATAAAACCGTTGGTGTATATCTTCCTCAGTAAGTAAATATAACAAGTATACTTACCTATGTAAAATAAAATATTTATTATTACAAAAAAAAATTGATACACTTTCAACTGTTAACGTAGAAGTTATCGAGTTAGGTTAAAAAACATCTAAATGATCAAATCTCTGTGACCCATAGGTTATAATTGATAGTGACCATTTATACAGTAAAAATAATTATAAGCAACATAATAATAATTGGCTGCTTCAAAATTAGGTATTTCAAATCATTTAAAATGACACAACATAATACAAACGATTATGTAAACTGGTTTCTTCAGTTTATTGTTAGATAAACATAGCAACAAGATACCAAAATAAATAAGTTGTCTTAAAACTCAAACTCAATACTACGTATAAAACTAGTTAGTACCAAGTATGAGTTGGACTCGCCCACGAAGGGTTCCGTACCGTATGAAGCCCCCCTTAAATATGTATTATTTTAATTTCACTATTTATTTCTTAAGTAAATATTAAACTAAATATACTGTGTACATTTCAGGCATCTCTGCCTATCACCGTTATTATTATTGAGCGAAAAACAGCTAAATATTAAGTTTTGTGTATAACTCACATATTTCTTTTTCTATTTTTAGTATTTGTTGTAATAGCGGCAGCAGAAATATGTCATATGTGAAAATTTTAACGTTCTAGCTATACGGTTCATGAGATACAGCCTGGTGACAGACAGACGGACGGACAGCGGAGGCTTACTAAATAGTCTCAGTAAATGTACAAGCCTTAAATTCTTCACATTGCATTTTACCTCGAAAAGGGTAGTTGACTGATATTTTATTTATTACAAGTACCTATTAGGATCAGTGAATTATGCAGTCTAAGTGATATGGTCTCGTCTTTACATTCAAGGAATTGGCTATTCACAATTTCATGAACTGACTTCTGCCATGGATATACCCATATTTTCAGAAAAATATTATGGAACATTACAAGATCGTGTTTTTGATGAATGGGAAAAAACAGCAGTGGAAGCTGCTGCTCAACGCGAAAAAGAAGCCGCTATTTGTGAAGGAAGACTAAAAACGGTATTCCTTTAATAGATGTCTATGTTGACGGATGTTGGAGTGCCAGATCATATGGTAACAATTACAGAGCACTGTCTGGGGCAGCAGTCATCATTGGCCGAAAATTTGGTGAAGTGCTATACATTGGTGTAAAAAACAAGTATTGTACTGTATGTGCAAGAGCTCAAAAGAAAAATCAGCAGCCGAAGGAGCACATATGCTATAAAAATTTTGATAGCTCTTCGTCAAGCATGGAATCAGATATCATTTGTAAAGGCTTTAAACAGTCTCTCGATATGTACGGCCTAATATATGCGAAAGTTATAGGAGATGGTGACTCTTCGACTTACGTGAAAATATTAGCTGCAGATCCATATCCCAACCATGTGGTGGAAAAAATTGAATGCCGGAACCACATTTTGCGAAATATGTGCAAAAAGCTCAGAGCTGTAGCAAAAGATCTAAAATACCCCTTAGTCCAGAGAAAACTTCTGAATGATAAAAAAGTTATGACTATGCGTAAAGTAGTAGTGTCAGCTATTAAGCATAGTAAAGATAATTTAAACAAAAACGAAGCAATTCGCACGTTACATTCCGATATTAGCAATTCACCTTTACATGCTTTTGGAAACCACGAACATTGCAAGGCATATTGCTGTGACAAAGTTGGAACATTACAAAGCACACATTTTCTGGAAATTAAAAATTCTGCAATGTGGTTTCGGCTGAAAGTGATAATTGGAAGCGTTGCATCAAAAACATGCAGCCTCATTGAGGACGTGGATACAAATGTTGTGGAAAGATTTAATAGCGTTGTGGCCAAATTTGTAGGTGGTAAGAGAATTAACTTCTCCATGCGCCGCTCGTATCAATCTCGCTATGCTGCTGCAGTCGTATCTTTTAATACTGGAAAGCCATTACAACACTGCACAAAAAACTGATTGGCCAAAGCCCTAAATCACACATTCGCAAATTAGAAATAAACCGCGATAAATTAAGAAGACGGGCAATCCTAGTTCCAAGGAAGAAGAACAGGATTTTCCATAAGCCGGCTAAAACTCAAAACGATTACGGAACTTGCAGCAATAGTCCAGATATGGCTTCTGAAGGTATGTAAAAGCAAGATTTTTAATGTGCATAAGTGTTGGAAAATCACTTTTAACTGTACTAACATTTTGGTTTCAGATTTGAAATTAATTAAGTTTTTGTTAAACTTGGAAGAACTTGTTGCAGACAAGAAAGCGGTAGAAAGACAAACTGTGTTGCAACGAGACAGAAGCAAGTGGTTAGAAATTCGAAAAAATCTTTTAACAGCCTCAAATTTTGGAAGATTTATCAAAAGAAAAAAAGGACCAGGAAATTTAATAAAAGATATTTTGTACAAAAAAAATATTTCCAACGTAGCCTCGGTATCGCATGGGCTGAAAAATGAAAAACTTGCGCTAGAGCAGCTGGCCAAACAAGAAAATTTCATAATTGAGTCTTGTGGCCTTTTTGTCCATAAGAAATATCCCTTTCTTGGGGCGAGTCCCGATGGACTTGTAGGCGATAATGCAATAGTGGAGGTAAAATGCCCAGTTGCTGCTGCCAAAATTGGAATGGATGAGGCCATAAAAGCAAACAAGGTTCAAATATTTAAAAAAAAACAGAAAAACCAACGAAATATCTATTAATTGCAATAGTGATTGGTATTTCCAAGCTCAGGGGCAATTAAACGTTTCTGGAAGAGAGGTCTGCATTTTTTCTATATGGGAAAATGACACAAAACCGCTAAGAGTAATAAAGATTAAAAAAGATCAAGATTTCTGGAACAGGAAAATGGAGCCCAAACTGGTCAACTTTTATATAAACCACATTCTTGTCGAGTTGGTTGACTCGCGCCGTAGTAGGGGTTTACCAGTAAGGGATGAAGAAGGGAACAAAGAAAACAAAACAGATGAAAGACAACAAAGCCTTTCTCCAATAGCCGGAAAAAGCAGTACTTTAAATTTTGAAGAACTTAAACAAAATTTTGAACTGTTGGTGTAATTCCTACCTAAGGGTTTTCTGTTTTTGAGAGAACGGAATTACCCTTACGTCGGAATTACACCTACGCTATATGCCATGATCATTATTCAAAATGCACTTACAAAATAACATTACGAAAGATATGGTTATCCTAACCAAATGATACGCAGTAGTATTAGTAGCGTTTTGGAATCGTAAATTGCTATCTAAGTAGGTATATTTTATGTAAGTATGTTATATAAGCGAAAGAAATTAAAATTCAAATATTTACGTACATTTGTAAAGTAGGTATCAAGGTATAAAAAAAAGTCCACACCAAAACACTTTTTCTCTTATCTATTCTACCTTATTCTGTACCTACTAAAAATAAAATACCAAAGAAATATAAAGAAAAAAAAAAAAGCAAAGTATTGAATTTGTACGGTTACATTATATTGAAAAAAATACTTTGACACCTGGGCTAGCCATTTTGTATAGGCTGAGGCCTATACAAAATTTCTGACTATCACTGAAACTACTAAAAACTAAAAACCTGGTAAAAAAAATATACCTGGTGCGAACGCGGTTGACTAAGATACACCGCTCGTGCGCTGCGTCGTAGCGCGGCTGATCCGCGCCGCGCCGCACTGCATGCGGGGAAGACGTATTGGTTTTCACCTCCTCACACGAAAAATTACGCTGATACTATAGCGCCTTAACAAATATTAACATTTTCGCAAAATAAATTAATACCACCCAACCATCCATCAGCCATATGACGCTGCCACCACTACTGGAAATGGGCTTCCCTTATGGATCTCTAAAACCGATTGAAAGCGACTTGCATCCAGTGTGATCCTGCCGTTGTAAAGAGGTCATCCGAAAGTCATCCGTCAATCTTGTGGGTGGACGTCCTAACGAGAGCTTCTGTAGATGCGTTGTGCACTTTTTGGGATAGGTAATTTAATATCTCAATGAAACCAGCAAATTAATTGATGACTGATATATTTAGATATTTAAAAGCACACGAGTTCATCTATTTATTAAGAGGTTATATATATGAGAGAGCGAGAGGGGAGAGAGGTGGGAGCGAGACGTATCTCGGTGTTCGGATATTATCTCGGGAGACCACACTCTCCCCCACTTCTCTAAGCTGAAGGCTTATGAGAATAGTATATAGTAATCTATGTATCCTTTATACGATATTATTATAATTGTACAAAATAAAAATTCAAATAACTAAGTCTATAACTAAAACAGTCTAACGCTATAACCAACTTAAAAGTATTACTGTATTCTACTCTTACAAATTACTCTCCTAAGGTATTACTACATGCAATAATCTGATCGACATGGCGTTTCCATATCATACCACTTACATCTATGTCATAAAAGAGACCACGAACAGATTCAGCCACTATTATACCTTCTATCCATGGTTTCTGACCCTTTCGGTAGTCTTTAACCATTACCTATTGTCCAATTTCAAATTCAATGTTTCTATTCCCATATTGTCTAGATAGTACCTTTCCTTGAACAGTGTCTTGTATTGGTGGAGGTCGTAGCAGACTGAATCTGTTCCTCCGTTCCCTCCCCAGCATTAATCGTGCTGGTGATACTCCAGTCGTTCTCTGAGGAGAACTTCTGTAATCAATTAAAAACAAGTTAACTGCTGACGTTAAGTTACAGCCGCTTTCTTTAATTTTTGTAATTGCACCTTTGAAGGTTTCTACAAACCTTTCTGCGGCTCCATTTGTTGCCGGGTGAAATGGTGGCGAAAATTTGTGCTTTACATTTGTTTCTTTACAAAATTGTTGAAATTCTAAGCTGGTGAAGGTTGTTTGATTGTCTGTTACCAAGTGGACTGGGTAGCCAAATCTTGCATATAATGTAATATACATTTTTAAATACTTCTATGGTTTTTGTGGAAGTCATATTTGCCATTTCAAACACTTCAGGCCACTTGGTAAAGCCGTCAACAATTACTAAGAACATTTTATTATAAAACGGTCCGAGGAAATCTGCATGTAACCGGTACCAAGCTGTGTGAGGGACAGGCCATGGTTTTTGTAATTTTTCAGGATTTTTGTGGTTACTTAAACAAATTATACAATTTTTTGTAATTTGTTCAATTTCTGAATCTAGCTTTGGCCACCAAAAGTATGATCTTGCTATTTCTTTCATACGCACTATCCCAACATGACTTTTAAGTTATGAAGTTATGACTATGAAGTTCTTGTAATACCTTTTCACGAATTTTCCTGGTATTATAATTCTGTGACCCCAAAATACACAATTTCTGTCGATAGATATTTCATTCCGTCTATTATAAAATGACATTAGATCTGGTGCTATGTATTTTTTTTCTGGCCAGCCATCTACACTATATCGAATGACTTGTGACAGTTCCTGATCTATTTTGGTTTCATTTTTTACAACCGCCCAATCTAAGCGTTTTATTTCATTGTTATTTACATGATAAAAATTGCACACATTTTCCTCTGTACATAAAGGATGATATTCTATTTGTTTGCTACAAGTGTTTAGTGTATTTCTGGATAAGTAGTCTGCAGGATTATTTGAACTTTTGATATGTTATATTTGATAGTTGAATGCCGAGAGGAAGATTGCATAATGCTGCAGTCTTTTTGCCGCCATTTTTGGTATACCTTTTTTTGGTCCTAAAATTCTAACTAAGGCTGAATTATCCGTTTCAAGCTCAAAGGGTGGTCCGTAGACAAAGTTGTAAAACTTAGTGACGCCAAAAATTATGGCCATAGCTTCTTTGTCAATAGTCGCATACTTTTGTTCAGTAGCATTTAATTTTTTACTGGCATAAGCAATTGGTTGGGTTATACCATTTTTGTTTCTGTTTGATAGTACTGCCGCTAACCCTGTATCCGAGGCATCGCATGAAATTATGACAGGTAAATTTGGTTCATAATGTTTTTAATTTTCTACTTGTGTGTAATTTCAGTTTGATAATATTGAAGGCTTTCTCACATTCAGTAGTCCAGTTAAATTTATTTACTTTTGTGCAATTATACAATGGTGTTAATACTGAGGCCACATCTTCTAAAAATCTTGCATAATAATTTATCTTGCCAGAAATGACTATAACATTGTAAGATTAGTGGGAGTTTTTGTATTCAATATTGGTTCTATATTTTCTTTAAGTACACTTATCCCTGTCTTGTCTATTTTAAATCCAAATACCTTAAGACTGGTAGCAAACAATTTACATTTTTCTGGTTTTCATTTGAATCCACATTCTTGTAGTCTAGTTAAAATTAGTGACAGAGTATTGTAAGTAGACTCTAGACTCTTTCCTGCAATGTATATATTATCGATAAACACTATTGTGCCTGGAATGTCTCTTAACTTTTCACACATTAATCTGTGAAATGAACCCGGCCCAGTGTTTACACCGTATGGTAGATAATTATACATAAAAGTACCTATTTCTGTAACAATAAAATTGTTGTGTGTTCCTGACAATCCTTTGACATTTTTGCCTGTAAGTAAGCTTCTTTTAAGTCGAGCTCGCAGTAGTACTCTCCGTCCTTCAGAACATCAAATATATTTTCAATGTGTGGTAAGGGGTAATGATCCATTTCCAAGTATGGATTGAGAGTTAATGTGTAATCTCCACACAGTCTGACTGTACCATCTGGTTTAAGAACTGGCACTACAGGGGTACCCCATTGACTTTGCTTTACTGGTACTATTCTGCCATTATGTAATAAGCGAGATATTTCATCTTTTACCTGATCCCGATATGCATAAGGTACGCGTCGCGCCGGTAAATACCTCGGAGTCGTGCCTGGTTTCAATTTTAAGGTGATCGGTTCACCTGTAAAGTTCCCCCATCCTGGACTAAATACTGCTGCGAACTCTTCTTTGATTATTTGTTGTGCATCTGAAACAGTTTTTATAATCTTTTTATTTATTATGTTAGTGGTACAGATTGATTTTGGAGGCCACATCTCAAGTTCATTTAACCAATCTCTGCCTATAATGCAAGGTGAATTATAATGTGTTACATAAAGGCTTAGGCTTTTAGAAATATTGTTATGCTTCACTGAAATGTTACGGATAATGCCTAGTGGTTGTGAGGTGGTTTGATCAAAATTTTTGAATATTACATTACATGGTTCCACTATGTAATTTTTTAAATATTTGTTTTTGAATAACAAAGGTATTGCAGTAACTTCTGAACCTGTATACTCATTCAATGCCGCCGACACGCGTCGCATGTTTTGGCAAATTCCTATCGCCATGCCGCGGGCACGCCACGCGTGCTCTCGGTTTTTTCAAGATAAGTCAAAGATTTGGGTATGTTTTCTGTCAAGAAACTCAGAGCATAAACCTTGTGCCGTAAGCTAAACAGTTATGAAGTGGCCTATAAGATCTAACGATTTTTTTTATGTTATCAAAAAAATGTTATTGTGCAGTGCCGCGAACACGCCAGGTATGCTCGTCTACGATAGTTCTCAACCTTTTATATTGATATTTATTAATAGTAAATTTATCAAAAGACATGGCTACTTTTTCAAAGAAATTTGCCCCGCTTCAATATTTCGAATAATTATGCATGCGTCAGGATCAAAATTGGATTTGCTAATACAATTTATTGTTTTTTGCATTTTTCAATCAAAAAAAGGTGGAAGAAGTTAAAAGTTTAGATGATATGCATCATTTTATCATCTAAATATACAACAGCACCTACCAATGGGCTGCAGCCGGTAGAGCATTTTTATTTTCACACAACACATAGGTATTTGAGGTATTATATACACCATATATTTTGTTGAACCATTAGCTATGCATTAACATTAATTTCGTATTGACGCGTTGAATTGACCGTGGCCGAAATCCACCGTCACATTTGTTATTATTTTTTAAAACTGAATGATCAAACAAAACTCCTCGTGCGACTGAATTAACAGTGAATGAAATTATATTTTTAATGGAAAATATGCCAGCGCTTCACGTGTTGTACATTCACATCAAATCACAGTTGTGACTTGGTGTTAAACGTTGATGTGGTCTGGGATGACGCACTTTCCTAGAAGAAACCTATTCACTTGCGACTTGAAAACACTCACCTTGCACCCGTCCGGAAGGACCCACTCAAGTAGTTCCCGCACCCGTTCGTACAATAAAAGTGAAACCAAAACGTTTTGTTCTAATCATTGGTAGCTAATCATCTACTATAAAATCGCTTTTTATTGATCCTGGCGATCCGGTAAAACAAAGGACTAGACGGAATTTGATCATGAAGCTCTGATGCACAGTGCACACTCCCCGAATTGTACCTATCCGTACAATGTAAATGTATTTCTAAGAATGCACTTGGCAAAAATACCGACATAAGTAACAATGGCATTTGTTAGATAAAATTACCGACAAAATCACCGGCTCAAACTTATCTAATATGAATATTTCTAAGAATTCACGTGGCAAAAAGGCCGCCATAGGTAATAATGGCATCAGTTAGTTATTACCGACAAAATCGCTGCTTCAAACTTTATTCTGCGTACAAGCCATTTTAAGCGCTATCGGAAGAACTTACGGTTCAAAATTTCTTATGCATAGTTGCAAAAGAAATTTTGAACCGTTACAGCTAGCACTATTGTTTATAACCGCTAAACAAAAGCGCTGATAAAAAAGAGACTTGTCATTGATCTTTGTTTTGCACCTTAAGGATAACTGAGACAGATATTGGTTGGATTACACAATTTTGCATAGGAGCCATCATTGCAGTGTTCGAAGTGTTCGACATCGCAAGCTTCTCCCGCTTTCTCACATTTAGTGATTTGTTAGATTGCTCCCTCTGTGACCCCAGCTACTGTTTCGGACTTGTTTGATTGTTCTTGTGACGACCCCGGCTAGTGTTCTTGGACTGTATTTGATTGCTCTTACGACGACCCCGGCTTGTGTTAACGGACTTTTGTGATCGCCTTCACCTCGACGGCTACCCTTAGCGGACCAAAGCAGTGCATCAGTGGTAAGTGATATTAATTAATCCTTACAATTACTATAAAATACAGTAATACCCCGACTTAAGCTACTTCGACAAACGCGCATTCGGAGTTACACGATTTTTTTTTTGTTACTTACACGTTTTTAACTGAAAAGTTTTTTTATTAATTCAATTACAATATTACGTAGAAGAAAAAAACATTGACTAGTGACATTTTATTAAACCTTCTTACAACTTTGAGTTACATCAAAACAACTTCCAATTGTGTTTAAACAGTTTATAATTCAGTAGAAACTCTATTATCCGACCCTTAGTTATACGATTGCGCAATTATCCGGACTACCAACCGCGACCTATGTCTGAAAAATTAACTTTTTTAGCTTCTGGACGAGAGAATTTATCTCCAGGGCATAAAACTACGATGTACAATTGCACATACATAAATACGTGCATATGTATATCGTGTGTTAGAAAATGATATAATTTTTTCATATACATTGATTTTCGTTGATGTGTTCTTGTTTTAAAATCTAATAAAGACATAAAACTACACATGAAAACCGAAAAAGTTTTATTCACACATTCGATTATCTGGATGCCTACTGACAACAATTTGCCTGGTTAATCGAGTTTCTATGTATACCTAGTTTGTCATATTATCTACAATTAGTTTTCACACATTAATTTTCTAAATCATTGTTATACTTAGTCTCCAGTCACAATTAAACATACCTTATATGTATATGAAAAATTGCACCCTTCCGTGAATTCGACTTATATGGAAAGCGCTCCGTTCCACTTATCACATAAGCGTAGGTGGGCACTCGTTAATCCGAAGTCAACATTTTTACTAACTTTTAAAGATGTTAACTTCCGCAAAGATACAGAAGTCCGTTAATCGTTAATCCAATGCCTAATAGTTACCGCACGGCACCGACAAGTGCCGGGAGGCGCTCGCTTTCAGACGAGTACTTCAACATGTTTAATGTTCATAAGGAAATTCATAGGAATAATGTGCACTTAATGCCCGTCGTTTAATTACACATTTAAATTAATTATTAAGTATTGTGTTTTGCTCCTAACCTGTTAACTTTCAGAACCTAAATCAACAGGTTTCATAAGTTTGTGGTATTACTGTATATGCAATTTTGTAGTTTTTTGTGTGCTTAGTGCCGATCGATCGATATTTTAAACATTAATTTTACGCTTTAGGTCATGGACCCTATGGATTATTCAACGCCATCGTGCTCTTGGGAAGACCCAAATTTGGTTTTTCTCGACATAGAAGAAACTTTAGGAGCCATGGTAGCTCTGGAATCATCTCCTCCAAGAAATGAAGCAACTCCGCTTTTGTCTGACGCTGAGCTGTATGGTATATTAAGAGGAAATATTCTAGATGAAATGGATAGTGATGATTCCGAACCAGAACCGGAGCTGGAGAATATTGATATACCTGCAGAATCAGCTATACCCGATCACGAATGGTGCCCAGGAAATCCTGCCGACTACCCGGACTTACCATTCACACAGACTCCAGGTCTCAAAGAAGAAGTCGCCGATACGCCTATTGGCTATTTTGATGCTATATGCAACTCGGAGTTGCTCCAGTTACTAACAGACTGCACGAACAATTACGGGGCACGAGAGAAAACGTCCGCACGCGCCCCGAAAAGTAGAAGTAGCTTGTGGAAACCAATAACGTGCGACGAGTTAAAACTGTTTTTTGGTCTACTTTTTCATATGGGTTTCATAAAACTTAATAGAATTTCCGATTATTGGAAAAAGGACATATTCTTTAATCAATATTTATTTTCTAAGGCAATGTCAAGAAATACGTTTTTACTGATATTAAGAATGTTATGCACTAGCTTAGAAGAAGCAACATCGAGTTTCGATAAGATTAAAAACATAATATTATTTTTTAACAAAAGAATGTCGGAGTTATATTACCCGACAAGTAATATAGTGATCGACGAATCTATGATGCTATGGAGAGGCAGATTACGCTTTAGGCAATACATGAAAGGAAAAAAACATAAGTACGGTCTGAAGTTCTATGCATTGGCTGACCAGTTAGGGGTAGTATTAAAACTCCACTTGTACGGCGGTGCATCTGACGCTATTGTGGGAGGAACAAACCACGTCAAAAAAGTAGTTATGCATTTAATGGATGAATATTTAAATAAAGGCCACCATCTATTTTTGGATAATTTTTATACAAGTATTGAATTGACGGAAGATTTATATAGGAATAATACATACTGTACAGGCACACTTAGAAAATTTAGAAAAAATAACCCAAAAGCAATGTTAAAAGCCAAGTTAAAAAAAGGCGAATTGTGTATTGTACACAAAAACAATGTGTGTATAATAAAATGGTTGGACCAAAGGGAAGTTCTAGCTATATCAAGTAAATATAATGGAAATTTAAATATTTTTACCAATCGCAGGGGGCAAAAAAAAGAAAAACCGCAAATGATAATACATTACAACAAAAATATGAATGCGATTGATCGGCATGACCAAATGTTGGCATATTATTCGTGTGAGCATAAGTCTCTTAGATGGTACAAAAAAGTCATCATTCATATTATGCAGGTAATAATGATCAATGCCTATTTCCTGTACAATAACTTCTCAACCCACAAATCAACTTTGTATGATTTTAGATTAAGTGTCATCAAATCAATTGTAGAGCCATATATTGATCCGCTACAAAAAATTAAAAATCAAAGTGTTCATTGCCTAATGGCATTACAAAAAGATAGTAAAGGCAGAACTAAAAGAAGAAGATGCAAACATTGCTGGAACACTAAAAAAGATAGAGTGATGGTGACTGTTGCTTGCGATACCTGCCCACAACAGCCAGGCTTGTGCATAGAATGCTTCAGAGTGTATCATAACTATTAAAAATAATAATACATAGTACTTATAGAGTATTACACACATAGAATCTAAGCTTAAATTTAATCTAAATTACATAGGAATACTATAGATGATTTAAATGAGTGTTTTTTTTAAATAAATATACTTTTTGATCAGCAAATCAGTCTTTTTGTTTCAATTACAAAAAACAACTCTTACCTAAACTATTTTGGCTTAAAACCTTTTAATCGAGTAATATTATTAAAGATTGTTAAAAGTAACTTTTAATGATATTTGGCAATACTAGATATTTTTAAAGATTATTTGTAACTTTTAACAATCTTTAAAAATATCAAGTATTGCTTTCATTTTATTATATCGAGCTTGACCGTGATATTTTCCTAATTCACAAGCCACGACTTTTCCAAAAAACTCATTGCATTGGCTTTCCATGCTAGCATTGTTGGTACATGTACGCTCCGATTCGGTCATAGTGCCAACTTCTTTATATTTATTATGTATGGACCTGTCGCCAGTCATAGTGCTCGTCTCTTCTTTATGGTATTCAGCAACATCGTCTGTCATGTTCACTGTCCATTTTTGGGAGCTGGGTAATCCGTGAAGAGGCGAATATTCATTTTGTGGCTCCGTAAATATTTCTTGAGAATCATCAAAAGAGTGATTGATGTATTCTGTAAAAAACGTTTGTACATCACAAAAAAATCAGGGTAAAAAATTATATTAAGTTTGAATATAGGTAGATACTGAAATAGAAATAGGTAGAATGAGTTTCTTTGGAACTTATGTACGGAATTTCACACCATTGGCTTTTCGGTGAAGGAAAACATCGTGAGGCAACCTGCATACGTCCTTAGAAGGAATTCGACGGCGTATGTGAATCCACCAACCCGCACTGGGCCAGCGTGGTGGATATGGCCCAAACACTCTTCATGGGTAGGCCTACGTCCTGCAGTGGACTATTAAAAAGGCTGATACAGATACTGAAATATCATAATTAACAGATTTTTTAAACATAGCACTTGCGGATTTTGTGTTAAAAAATCGGTCAAGTGGAATCAGCCAAATCTTCTTGGACTTGTCCATGAAAGTTTTCGTAATTTACGATTTATGATGGATTAAAAAAACTACTTACTAGATTTCGTTCTAACCAATTTTCGGTGTAAGTTTACATAGTTATTAATGTACATTATATACATTTTTATTATGTTATAATTATGGTGAAATAAGTTTGAAAACTTGTGTAATATTTTTTTTCTTTATAAAAGGAAAATTAAAAACTTGGCTTTAATGTTTATTTGTACAAGCAATAAACGTTAAGGTCTAATAAGAATTATTTTTGGAGTCGCAAATAATAGTCTTATTGGAGATCTTTAGGGGAAGCCTATATCCAGCCGTGGACGTCCCATGGCTGAAATGATGATGATGAAATAAAAGTATTTTGGACTAGTAAGCTTAGGAAACCAGGCCAAATTACTAGCAATATTATGATCTAAGAACACTTTACTGCCATAAAAGTATGTATTAGATTTAGCCTTTGTTCTTTAATAAAAAAAATTGTTGATTGTTCAGAACATTTTCCTAAAAAATCTCAAAAAAGTTGTATGTTTAATTATTGAAAATAGAAACATTATATACATACATAAAGTATTAAAAGAAAAAAAAACTTTTATAAAAGTTATATAAATAAATGTACTTGAAAAAGATAAAGAGACCTTTATCTACATTACTCACGTTCTAGATTTGGACGTTTATTTGGTGGGGGGCTATCTGCTTGCGTCAAATCATCGTCATATTCCTCTGTTTCAGGCACATATTTCGTCTTTTCTGTAAAGAAAATCTTAAAATTTAATTTGTTTTTTTTTTAAAGTTTGAGAATAACAGGGAAAATTACGATAAATTCTTACCGTGAAATCTATTTCGTGCCATAACCGAAGTTTTAAAAAAACAGGGACTTGCAGAAACACTGTATCTCTTATGTAGACCAAGAAAGACTAACTAAAAAGCACAATTAAAGCTGTAAAATAAATGTTTATGATTTTACCTTCATATAGTGCCGGTGAACACCTCTAGCGTGTCCATGTAATTTCATCTTGTAATGCCGAGAGCACGTCTAGCGTGCTCACGTTGTGTATACGGCGGCATCGCTGGGAGCTACTCGCATATAGGGGTGGCATTGAATGAGTTAACTGGAATGGTATTATACCAGATCCTACCTGGATATTGAGGTGGTGTGGCGGTATCCTACTTACAGTTTGTATGGCATATGTTTGACAGTCTTCAAATAGATGTTTGATATCACTTACACCATCTTCATTTTCGTCTACTTGTTTGTCTATTTCAACTAAATTAGCTTCCTGCTGTCTTTTAGAGCACACTACCATGTAGCACTCCAATTGCTGTTCGAATACGGCCCACTTTTCTCCGTCAAATGGTTGTAGCTCACTGCTCATGAGCATTTTTATAGGTCGGCTATTCTTAGTTTTATAAAAATCACCTAAATTTTTTCGTAATTCGTCGATCGAAGAATTCGGTGAAAACTTTATTTTTTCATCTTCCAAAATGCTTATCAATTCCTCCTCATTGCACTTGTATATATATGTTCTCTTTCCGGACTTTATCAATTGTTTTTTTGTGTCAGTTTCCAACGACATTAAAATAATTAACAACGAAACGGCGAAACGAGCAACAATTTCACTTTGAGGTTATCTTGACTCCGATGCAATGGCAATTTTAATTGCTGTAATCACTTGTATTGTAGAAAAAAATTATACTTGTTCTAATCCCATCCTCGTCGCCACTTTGATATCTCAATGAAACCAGCAAATTAATTGATGACTGATATATTTAGATATTTAAAAGCACACGAGTTCACCTTTTTATTAAGAGGTTATATATATGAGAGAGCGAAAGGGGAGAGAGGTGGGAGCGAGACGTATCTCGGTGTTCGGATATCATCTCGGGATACCACAGGTAAAAAATGTAAAGCTCGTGTCAGGCCGGACAGACGCGTGAGCTGATCGAGAAATCGTAGGATGGAGCGAAAGTTTTCACTTCTGCCGGCACTCCCGGAGTGCATGTTGACCCGTTGTGTTTAGGGTTCTGTACCTCAAACGGAACTCTTATAGGATCACTTTATTGTCAGTCTGTCCGTCTGTCCGTCTGTGTGTATATCAAGACTCTTTATCTCAGAAACGCGTAAAGATATCGAGTAGATATTTAAATTGTATATACGTATATCTATGGTCTCTAGTAGTTATGTAAAAGAAAAACTTCTCAGTTACGAGTATCGTTTAAAAAAGTTAGAGCCGTTTATGTCGTAAAAAACCGCATATTTCGACACTCACAAAAATGAAAACCTACAGGGTACTGCCCGTTGACATA
The DNA here is from genome assembly GCA_949316475.1 of Hypomecis punctinalis. NCBI lineage: Eukaryota > Metazoa > Arthropoda > Insecta > Lepidoptera > Geometridae > Hypomecis > Hypomecis punctinalis. The sequence goes on from OX438805.1 coordinate 26,444,268, forward strand.
GAACTATGAAATTTGGCTAGAAGCAATGTCTCAGAGTACACATATAGGAATAAATCTGAAAACTGTACATTTTTATTTAAATCACAAAAAATAGGGCCTCAAAATTCACAAAATAGGGGTTCAAAATTCAAAGTGAGTAAATCGTATCATGTAAGGTATCATATAAAATAACTTTAACATCATTAGCACATGCTAAAACAGGTTTGTAATTATTTTAACAATGTGTAATTTTCGATGTATGATTTGCCAGGTGGCGGTAGGAAGACAATAAGATACTAGAGTCTCTCTCTCAATGTGTAATGTGTCCTTTATTAAAGAATAACAACAGCTTATATACTAAATCATATCTATGAGGTATGCGCTATCTATCACGTAAAACATCTAACTCACGTCTGGTTAACCGTGCTATATCTGAAACATTCCATCGAGCTGCAACAGTACTTCCCCCTTGGAAAAAAAATGTAATATATATATTCACAAACAATCATTACCTAAAAATAGTCAAACCAAAATTAACAAAATTCCTATTAATCATGCTGCAGCGACCTTGCTTACGTCTGTTTGATTACATTTGCAGTTTATAGTTTGCTTACATCAGCTAAAACTGAACCTACTGGCTTAGTCAGCTCGTAAGGCACGTACATTCACTGATGAACTTGACATAACTCTATTAATACATTATAAAAATTCCGCATAGCTACACATTATTCTTCAAATCGCCTGAATTCCTTTGATCACGTAAATCGATTCGCAGTATGACGCTACTCGAAATGTGATTACATATCTCTAACTAAGCAAATACTTACTACTAATGATCTAATTACCTAATAAATTACAGTTTGCAAAACAATTAAACTGAACGCACCAATACAAATTATACAGATAAGCCTATCGTTAAAAACAAAAAAAAATACTTTACACAATTGAAAAAGCAGATAAATTTCTTCGTGATTTTCCAAAAGTCCTAGAACAAAAAATGTATGTCTAGATGTTAGACCCGTCCTTAAAAGGTTTTGCGTTTAATACCTATGACCCTGTATATCTATCTCCGTAAAAATGTTAGCGCATAGTTTTAGTAATATTCACATATAAATACTATCACTTTATCTATGGACTTGGACTTCGATATTTTGGCATTACACAATTTTCATCTAATTTCCATCGACGGATACGAATCCCCGGAGTTCCCTTTTCCGCGTTTACTAGAATTTCGTCGATGACTACGCTTTTTGGGAGTAATTATCGGACAGGAATTGCGCTTTGTGCGACTTCGGCGGACTGTGTGTATGTAGTGTATTTGAATGGGGTCGAGTGCTAGAGTGGAGGGTAGTGTGAAAGTGTCAGTTAAAGTGGGTTGAAGAGTAGAGGTAATGGGGGATGGTATGGTAGTGAGGAATGGTAGGTTAGTGAAGGATGGTAAGGTAGTGGGGTGTGTTGCGGCGGGAGTGTGTTGTTGGATGGAATGGAGAGTAGAATTTCTTTTGGCCGCTATTCGGAAATATATATATCTATAAATTAAAAAATAAAATTGGCAAAAAATGGCTAAATTAAAAATGTAAGGTGAAGGTCTCGCATCCGCATCCGCGGCGGGTGCGGCTAAAATCCGCTCAGTGAATTCTTAGCCTTGCGATACCTTAATTTTTGGCGCCAAATTATAATTAGTTTAAATTTTTTTGATAACCAAATCTATCAACAAAAAAAAATTAAAAGGTAAAACTAAATAGTTATACGTGGTACGTAATTTTTATATAAATTTAATCAGAAATAATTATAACCATTTTAATTATTCTCAGCGCGTTGACTATTTATTCATTTTTTCCAGTCAGGTTTTTTAAACTTTGATACAATTCATTGGAGTAATTTATGAATCAGTAATCAGAAAAGCAAAAGGTTACTTATGTTATCTGATAAAATTGGTATAAAAAGAAGACGCAGTCTTCAGTTCTGATAACATAAGACCTCGCCAGTACCAGCCACAACACTGATCTCGTGAGAAAAATGAATAACAAATATTTGATTTTGTTAAATGTATTATATTTAACTACTATACTAGGATTTAGGATAGAGAGGGAAGTTGAAAATGGACCGGCAAACAAACCTTCGTTAGATGACGTCGACAGAGCTATCATTAATGAATCAGGTTAGAATTTCTGCTGTGTTTTTATCCTCATTGCGATAGTTATATTTATTTTAAAATTGCTACAATAATAATTGCTACAATTTCACACCACTGGCTTTTCGGTGAAGGAAAACATCGTGAAGCAACCTGCATACGTCCGTAGAAGATTTCTATGCGTATGTGAATCCACTAACCCGCACTGGGCCAGCGTGGTGGATATAGCCCAATCACCCTTTGTGGGTAGGCCTACGTCCTGCAGTGGACTATTAAAAAGGCACAGTACAGTACAATAATAATTAACTAATCAATTTTCATGTTGTCTCAGGATGCAAATTTCTGTCGCTCGCGCACAATGAAACGGTGCTGTTCACGAAGAATACGGGCAACTTGAAGCACACGACGATGGCTTCGATATCACCCGATAACTCCACCACCAACCTGCAGCAGACCAACTTAGAACTGCACTTTGCTATCAGATCGGACGGAGAGGTGCAAGTGCCGCTTTACTCGCGTCTGCGGTACTACAAACCTTTGCTCCCAGGATCCGATTACAGCATTGGTAACTTTCATACTGTTGATAAAACTAAAAAGGTTTGCACTCCGGGAGTGCCGGTAGAAGTGAAAACTTGAACATCAATATCACACACGCGCGCTCGCGCAAGCGCCCTGCGCCGTCTTACAAATTTTCGATCAGGTCACGAGTCCTGACGCGAGTTTCACATTTTTTACCCATCCCAAAAAGTACACAAAGCCGCTAAAGAAGTATTCACTTTAAAAAAAAACTTAGTAAAGACGAATTGAAAACCACCTCAAGAGTAATTTAAACATGAAAAATCTCTACGGACTAGTCAGAATCTATTATGAAAGTTAATTCTTTTCAATTTTTAGGGTTCCGTACCTCAAACGGAAAAAACGGAACTCTTATAGGATCACTTTGTTGTCCGTCTGTCCGTCTGTGTGTATGTCAAGACTATTTATCTCAGGAACGCGTAAAGATATCGAGATTAAATTTAAACAGTATACGTATATCTATGGTCTCTTGCAGTCGTGTTAAAGAAACATTTCTCAGTTATCGTTTAAAAAAGTTAGAGCCGTTTATGTCGTAAACAACCGCATATTTCGACACTCACAAAAATCAAAACTTACAGGGTACTTCCCGTTGACATAGAACTATGAAATTTGGCGATATGCGTTGTCTCAGAGTACACATATAGGAATAAATCTGAAAATTGTACATTTTTCAACACAAAACAACAGTAAGTACAATCACAAAAAATAGGGCCTCAAAATTCACATAATATAGGTTCAAAGTTCAAAGTGAGTGAATCGTATCATGTAAGGTATCATTTAAAAGAACTTCATTAGCACATGCTATAACATGTTTTTAATCATTTTAACTATGTGTAATTTTCGATGTACGACGAGAAAAGTGAAAAAACATTTTTTTTTGTTGATGGTTATAGTATAGAAATTTTAACAACTTGCTTTCCAATTTTGTGAAATTTTCTGGTTTCGTACGAAACCCTCGATGTGCGAGCCTGACTCGCACATGTCCGGCTTTTTTTTGAACAATGCAAGTAGCTTTTTAACTACAGCAACATATACCTAATCTAGACACGAAGACTTGTCGAATCAAGAGCTTGAATTACGTAAGTAAATCTCTTATGAATGTTGTAGGTATGTTCTCCTAGTTAACATTTTAACTTTGGCGAACACTTTGGGTCCCATTTCACATTTATGTTTTAGATGAGATTAAAATATATACTTGAGCTGATAACATTAAACTTCACCAGTACCGACCATAACACTGATCGCGTGAGAATTATGAATAACAACTACAGAAGCAATTGGCTCATCCACAGACCCTTAAAGATTTAAATATATAATACTCAAGCCCACTTCCAGTTGGCAGCGCGCCCAGCATGCTGGCAGCATCACCACGCCGAAATTATACGTTGAGCAAAATATTCACCAGTTAAATTAGAAGTCGAAGAGTTACATTACATTAGATGCTAAATTACGAGTATATACATCTTACTAAGAACTGTACATTTGAGCATCCAGTTAATTTTATACAGATGTCTGAAACACTATCGTGCCCTATGATTTTTTAAATAGTAGGTATTCTAAATATTATAGTGTGTTTGTTTGTTTGTTGTTTTATTGGATTTGTTTTGATTTGTTTTGTTTGTTCTTGTTTCAAGCAGCAACCGACCAACGAATCGGATGTAACATAAAGGTCAGAAAGGGTCATAGTCTACTTTTTATCCCGAAAAAATTATAGAACCCTCTGAAAACCTGCGAGTAAATAGTAGAATACAAAACGCAATCCTTATCCTTCGCATCAGGCAGTGTGTAGTCAAACGCAAACCTATTCGAAATAAAAAAAAAAATTTAAAATAAAAAAATTAAAATTATGTTTTGTGTCCATTTTTGACCGACGAACAACGTGAGGAGAGATTCTGTACACGGGTGAAGTCGGTAATGCTATTTTTTGCAAAAAATAATTATGTAAAATACGATACATAATCCGCGAAGCTAGACCAGGAATTTAAATATAGGTACATAAGTTTATGTTATTAATTATGTAATTGTATTTTTTATGTTTACAGTTTTTGGAATCCAAAATAATCAGAAGTCGTATTTCAAGTATTACTACCACAACGACGAGTTGGCCTTCACGAGCCAGGGCTACGAAGAGAAAACAACAAGGAACCTTCTGTCACCGGACAGATATGCGAAACTATACATCAAGTTATATGACAGTAAGTTATGGTATCGTAGACTAGCTGACTAGATTCTATCCACTGCACTGCTGGACAAGCCCTCCACTGCTGGGTAGAGTCTCAGCTGTTGGGTAAGGCCTCAACTGCTGGACAAGGCCTCAACTGCTAAGCAAGGTCTAAACTGCTGGACAAGGCCTCAACTGCTGGACAAGCCTTGTCCTAACTGTGACTGTAACTTGTCCAAACTGCTTGTCCAGCAGTTGATGCTGGACAAGGCCTCAATTAAAGGTGATTAAGGTCTCAATTGCTGGATAAGGACTCCACTGCTGGGCAAGGCCTCGATTGATGGGCAAGGCCTCAACTGCTGGGCATGGTCTTAGTTGCTGGACTCATTTCTGGATTTCCAATAATCCCGGTTGAAGGTCTCTATCCAGTGCGCTTCAACGGCCTTAATTAAATTATCAACGGTATACCAAATCGATAGACGTCTCATGCTTCGCTTGCACCTTACGTGGATTATTCAAGAACATTACTGATCCAGCAGCTATCCGTTTTCGAACTATGTAGCCTGCCCACTGCAATTTCAAATCATTAGTCTATTGGACTATTTAACTTTATCTCGTCGTCGTCGTTTCTGCCACAGGACGTCAACTGTAGGTAAATTACTGCCCATGCACTTTTGTTATTTGATAGAGTTGAATGCAAGCCTATCATGAGGGTAGTCATTAATACTTAGTTGATTTTACAGAAGAGCTGTTATACGGGCAGCAGTGCGAGCGCTCGGCAACTTACAGGACTGACTCGCTGGGTGGCGTCCCTGTTGAATTCGTGCAGTTCGGCTTTACTGCCCTGTCTGATAACGGAGCCAAAATCCTGTACGACTGCCCCAGCAATTTTGCAGGTAATATCGCTGTTTATCGCAAAATATTTTTCTTCGCCAAATATAGCATAACTGTCTGAAATCAATGTACCGATTCAGCAGTGCGAGTACCGTTCGGATCGTTAATTAGACATTTAAATCGCTAAAATTCGAGAAAATATCGATTTTTAGTGAATTTTAGCGATTTAAATGTCAAATTAACGATCGTACTCGCGCTGCAGTTTACAAATTATAGTTGATTTTTCATAAACGACCCGGCTAGGTTCGATATAATTTAAGACAACCTCTGAAGCATGATCTCAAAAAACAATTGCCATCAAAATTGGTAGAGTAACCACGGAAAAACCATACAAAAATATGCCTGCAGTCGAATTGACCACCTCCTTTTTCGAAGTCGGTTAAAAACTCCCAACAAACTCGTAGATAGGTGGAACACGCGCAATCGATGAAACCGGCTGCACGCACGAAAAAGTGTCGCGTTCAGTCTGGGCTGTGCGTGCAAGCGACAGCACGGAACAAGCGATAGAGAGGCACGAGTGATCTAGGGAAGCGTTCAGCTTGATACGCATTTGACGTTATCACGTAAAATTATTATTATTTGGGAACATACCTCACAGATAACCATTTTTTATGTATTTTCAGACTGTCCTTGCAGTTGGAAAATTTACTAGTCACTGGAGATGGAGATCGAGATAATGCTGTTGCGCTACAAACTGTGCCATTCCCTTCGAGCAAATATCTACAGAGCCACGGTTCCTAAGTGAAAGTAGTAAAAATAGGTCTGAGCGCCGCACGCCGTCTTTCATACCGACTTAGATATTTACATTACCGACTTAAATAATTCACAATGACCCGTTATATCGAATCTCGACGTTATGTCACCTAATAAGTGTTTGTAACCGAGCACTTTAGCATCGCGCGGCGTTGTAGTCGGCTTGCAATCGCCTTACGACTAACTAAAAATCCTGCCCACTACATAACTCGGGCAGGGTTTTGTTTTTTTTTTTTTTTTTTAAGTTCATATTTTATTTTTGGACTCGGTTTTGCACGATTTTTACTCTATAAATATTTGTTCGAAGGCCATTACCTAGAAAGAAAATTTAATTAAACTTCAGTTTTAAAACAACTATTTTTTTTATTTTCATGCCTTAATTAAACATTATTACTAAACAAAAACAGTTAAGTTACATTTTAATGTTATTGTTTAACTAAGTGTAAAACAGAGACTGCAAAACTAGTTTGAATTAAGTCTTGAGTAACTAGGCGAGCCTTACTATTAGAAATAAAAATATTTTATTGACACTTCGGCTACAACTTCGCTTTTCATCAGGCGAGTTGGTGGCCCAATGTAGCCCTATGCTACATAAAAATAGTGCGTGGAGTCCCTCCGCGCGGAAAGAGTGAAACTTCATACGTATTTCAGCTAATTTAACGACGCGCACACCGTTACCTGACATTGTGGTAATGATGATAATTTTCACATAAGAATTAAAGCATATTCATACTGAGTTATTCAAAAATCTTGTACTAAGTCAACTCGGAGACTAAGGCTATCATTGTAAACAACTTTTAAAGCGAGAGCAACAACTGTGAAATTTACAAAAAATATAAAATCACCTGCTCCGTAATGTTTTGTCATGTGTAAGGTACAACAGATTAATTTTTCGAGATTTCGCAGTAGATTACCATAAACACCTTTGAGATTCCTACACTTTGCAATGCAACAACCAGTCTGCAGACATTAACAAACTTAAACGTACGAGTACATAAGCTTTTCATGAAAACTACATAGCAATAGGTGAAGTGTGAGTTAGGCTCGCCCACCGAGGATTCCGTACAAATCCCAAACATTGCACGAACCCGGGAAAAAAGATTAGGGCGATGCTGATCATCAGTTAATTATTTACGCGAAAGTGAAGTAAATGGCATTAGTTATCCCTTAAATCGCATAAAAACCGCTTGAACCGTAAGCCGGGTATAGACTGCTGTAACGTAACATGCAATGTAATACGCAACGAAAGAATTTGCCCTCCACATCGTTGCAATGTATCATGCAATGTAACGGGATTCCTATCTGTGGACGCCTTGCGCGTACAAACCGTGCACACTACGCGCACGAACAACACGTGCGCGCTACGCGTGCGTTGGTTTCTTCACCGATCCCAAATGGGCGCGAACTGTGCACGGAGCGCCAGTGCGGACGGGTTGTGTGTTTACTAATTATTCTCCACGTAGAAACAGAAGCGAGTAGAGTAGTATCTGCGTCCACACTTATGAAATGCTTCTTTCATGTTAAGATGCATGTTACATCATATCATTCGGTATCCGGCTTTAAAATATTGTTTACTTCAAGGAACCATGTGAAAATTACCAATAATAAATTGTTGTTTTTAGCAAAACTGTATAGGAAGTTCTAAGGCATCAAACAGCCCCACTCTGTATTTTGGACACTCCAAATAAAACATATTTGCCCAGCAGTCGGACGGAACAGGCTTATCATAAAATCTATATAATATATAAAATCGTGATTTTGATCGTGATCACGAAATCTCAAAAACTACAAGTGCTAGGAGTCTCAAATTTTACATGGGGGTTCTTTTAAAGATATCACCTATAACCTTACTAAGAACGGATTTTGTGAAATTCAAGCCCTAAGTGGGTGAAATAGCGAGGTAAAGTTAGTATGGGTGGTCACGATTCCTTGGGCCGATTGACTTGAAAGGACATGTCCACAAAATGCATGGAGGCTGGTATAATAATAATTAAAAATTCTAACCAAAGCACTAGTTACATTTCGAGAAAATTCATATTTTTCTGAGTCTATTATATCAGTTAAAACCAAAAAAGAGCCCTCCGATTTTTTTTCAAATTAATTTTGAATCTATTAGGATAATAAAATATATTTGGCTCAGTAGGTAGTTTATATCTAGTAACCCTGGTTAAGTAACCTCCATTATTGTTAAATAGAAGTATTTTTACCAATTAGACACAGATTTTAGGTGTTTTTTGTCACATTATACCTACTAACTGGTCACACTGGTAGGTTATAATTTTTAATTTTAGAAAATTATCACATAAATGTGGAAGAATCAGCTACAAATACAAGTAAAATAACAATAGAAGCACTTTATTATTGCTAAACTAGAAATAATAAAGAGCTGTATTATTATTTTTCATGGATTTCAAAAAATGGAGGGATAAAAAAATCTAAATTAAATATTTTTGAGAAGCCCATAAATTAAGCTTTCAAATCATCTATCAATATCATCTTAGTTCAATTTTTCTCTGAATAATATACCACTTGTTGGCGTCACCTTTGGCATAGACATACTTAAACAAAATTAATTGTCCACGTGTTTCGTATTTTTCTTAATTGTATCGCCTTTCAGCGTTAAAAACGGGAAAAAAGCTATTTTTGGGACGAATGATTTTAACGACGGATATGAAACTTTTTAGTATATTTGATTGATTCAATGAAGTAGGATTGATTAATCAAAATTTTGACAAAATAATTATTGTGTCAAAATGACATGTTGACATATTTGAAATCCAGATTTATTGAAACCAATGAGTTAAGAATATACAAGAGGCGGCCACAGCTTTTTGTCACTTTTCTGATCTCACTTCACTACATAGTCACTATCACTACATAGTATAATACAAAGTCGCTGTCGCTGTCTGTCCGTCCCTATGCATGCTTAAATCTTCAAAACTACGCAACGGATTTTGAAGCGCTTTTTTGTAATAGATAGAGTGATTTAAGAGAAAGGTTTATATGTATAATAAATGCATAATATTGTAGAGAAACACTGATAAATTTACAGGTTTCTAATGTGATGTCGTAAATAAACATATTTTTTTGCGCTTACATTGCAAACGCTGACTGAACCCCACGAGAAAAATCAAAATAATGTACGACGGTATTGTACACCTTAAAAAGGTCAACAAAAAAGTTCGCGATGGTATATGTCTATCTCTTAAGGATAACCCACAGTAACCATTTTTTATCCTTTACATTTTACGGAAAAAAATGGCTTATTTAGGAAGTTGTTTTAAGCAATACAGCTTTAATTTTTATCCAATTAAGAACCTTAAATACATTGTCCAATTAATATAGATCAATATGGCCTTTTACAGCATGTAATTTAAATGAATATTTCCGAAGATATTACAGATTTAAAATGCAGGGACATAGCTGTACGGTGGTACCGGCCCGGCCGGCGGCGCGTGCCTATTCTCCCTATAGCACTTTATGATTAGCAGCGATCGGATTAGTGTTTATCGGAGCTCTCTAGCGAGGAAAATAATCCTTACTAAATTTATATTTTATCATATAATATACACAATATATAAATCTAATTATATAGTAATATCATAAATGCGAAAATAACTCTGTCTGTCTGTCTGTCGCGTTTTCACGCCAAAACTATTAAACCGATTTAAATGAGATTTGGTTAACAGATAGCTTAGAACCTGAAAAAGGACATAAGCTACTTTTTAACTCTAAAAAATTCGTAGTTCCCGCAGGATAGGAGAAAACCTGTTGCTCACCTACGGAGTAACGGATTGACTTGATTTATGCCATGAACATAGTTTGAATGACGAAAAGTGACATGGGCTACTTTTTATCCCAGAAAAATTCAAGGTTCCTGTAGGATAGGACAAAAACTGTTCTCAGCAACGGATTGACTTGATTTTTGGCATTGACATAGTTTTAGAGACGAATAGTAACATAGGCTACTTTTATTCCGAAAAAATTCTTGGTATGACTTGATTTTTGGATGGACATATTTTGAAAGACGAAATGTGACATAGACTACTTTTTATCCCGGAAAATTTCGTAGTTCCCGTAGGATATGACAAAAACTGTTTCTCAGCAACGGAACAACGGGTTGACTTGATTTTTAGCATGGACATAGTTTGAAAGACGGACAGTGACATAGACTACTTTTATCTAAAAAATTGTGGTTTCCGTAGGAAAAGAGAAAAACTGTTTTTCAGCAACGAAGCAACGGGCTGACTTGATTTAATGCAATTCGCACTAGCGAATGTCGATGTCAAGTAGTGCACTCGAATATAAGCACACGAATATAGTTTGAAAGACGAAAAGTGACATCGACTCCCTTTTATCTCGATGTTATATAGTTCCCGTAGGATAGGGCAAAAACATTATCTCAGCAACAAAGCAATAGATTGACTTGGTTTCTACTGTAAATGGCAAAACAAGCCCGATTACAGTAAATTTAATAGCAACGTAAAAAGAGTTCTCTCTATCGAATGCCTAAAGTGAAAAAGGAACAAAACTATACTATTTAGCTAATATAATTACGATGGCGCCTCTTAAATCGGGCTTAATGCGACGTTGAAAATCCTGCGGAAGGTAGGGCAGGTAGCGGCACACACACCACCAGTTTCATCCTACCGCGGCACCTAATCCTCTGCTGAAGCGTCGCGCGTCGCATGAGCGGCGCTGCAGCCCGCCTCAGTTGCGACACTCCTCATAAGGTACACAAACAGGGCGGCCAGCCGCTTAGCTGCTATAGTTAAAAAGCTCAGAGAAGCACCTCAACCTCGAGTGCCAGCCTCTAAGCTGCCTTGGGGAAAAAGACCCAGAGACGCGGCTCCGCCTCGGATTCCCGCCCGGCCGCCTAGAAGCCTCGGCTACTAAGACCCCCCGCCACGACTAGGCGGAAACCCACGGGGGCGTTATACGAGTACAGCAACCTTAACTTAACCATTAGAAGCATTTCTCTAAGGCATTTCGATGTCGATCAGTTAGGTCAGGTTTGAACAGTGACATAATGATGATGAAAAGCCTTAACAAGCAATTTCAACTTGCACTTGTCCTGTTATTATCTAAAATGCACTCGACATATCAGTGTTAATAATTGCGCATCTCAACGGCTCAATTGGCAGAAGTCGAGAGGCCTGAAGCGAGCGCGGGCAGTGACGTCAAACAGGGCCCGTTACCTACTTACTTTCAAGAGTCAACTGAATTGAGTTTATTGTAAAAACGCTGATATTGGTGGCCATTTTTGACCGACAAACAGGAGGAGGTAATGAATTCAACGTGTAATTTTATGAATTAACCACGCATAACTTTTTCATAGTAGTTCGATTTCAATAATTATTTTTTTATTGGAAAGAGTATACTTCGTAATCGGTCCCGTTTACATTTTATCGAAATCGGCAGAGCCATTTTTGATAAATCAACAATAATGTGAAATATGCTACATCGATCCGTGCGAAATATTCGCGAATTCTGTACACGGGTGAAGTCGGTCATCCTGTTTTTTTGCAATAAATAACTATGTACTAGTTGTGGTACTCTGGTAGGAAAAAACTAGCTCGCCTTAAAAACGTGAGGCGTATGTTCAAATCCAGCGCATGAAGTTCTTTGGAATTTACAAACGTGTTTCAACACCGGTGACTTTTTGGTCAACGACAACATCGTGAGGAAACCTGCAAACGTCCATAGAAGAATCGATGGCGTATAAGAACCAAACTAAATTGGCCCAACGTGGATATAGACCCACCACGCAACCACTTCTTGTGGATAGGCCTGACGTAATTATAATAAGGCAATACAATGATTTTACAGTCTGTGAAACTAGGTAACGTGTGTCATACACAAGTGTTCAGAAAAAAGCCTGTTCGGCAGTGGACTAGAGATAGACTGGTACAAAACAACACATTAAAATCTATCTTATTTCACGTTTCAGTGAGATTGTGCGCACGTTTTACCATTATCAATAATGTTGTTTTTGAGGAACTACTTATCGAATTAGCAACCCGTAGGTCAAAAGTGATAATAACTTTTTTTGGCTTGAAACTGTTTACATTTGCCGGTTGATTTATTTGCACGTGATACGCAACATACACGTGAGCAACGAAACTAACTCGGTAGGTACTTACTTACTGCGCTCGTCTTTACAAAAGCAGGCAAGTAATAGAACGAAATATTTTTACTAACTTTTAAAAAGAAGGAGGTGGTACGTACATAATTATGTTCGTCTGTATGTATTATTATACATAGATGACACATTGATCCGTGCAAACTATTCGAATTCTGTACACGGTTGAAGTCGGTAGTGCCATTTTTGGAGAAAAATAAAATTGTACGCTATTTTGATGCGCATTTTTAATTTCACAATTCGTATTGTACGAGTCCATGTATTCTAGTAGACAGTTATAGTAGTATGTTTGTAAATCCCTGAGTGGCTTCCAATTGCGAATAAATGTTCCGTAAGCGATCACCAGCCCGATGGGTCGACAACATTAGATCCATCTTGGGCCATGCGTGGATAGTATAAGCCCAAGGCAGGGAAAGGAAGCCTATACCTAACAATGGATCGATACAGGCTGATGATGATGACCCAATCAAACTTCATGAGTCGGCCTACGTCCTGCAGTAAACTAAAAAAAGGCTGGTACAGTCCGGGTCATCCGAGCCGTAGTGGTCGAGAGGTAGTGACATCCGCCTTATAACAGTCGTGGGTTCAAATCTCCGAGCCCGTTCCAATGAGTTCTTTGGAATTTCACACCACTGGCTTGTCGGTGAAGGAAGACATTGTGAGGCAACCTGCATACGTCTGTAGGAGAAATTCGATGGTCAGTGTGGTGGCTATGCCCCAATCACCTTTTGTGGGTAGGCTTACGTCCTGCAGTGAACTATAAAAATCAACATTTTTATAGTTCACTGCAGGACGTAGGCCTAGGCGTACAGTCCGGCATGCTGAAAATAATCCAGAAACCAGCGCATCCACCGGTAGGTAATTGGTGGAAATCTTTCTAAAATACTATTTCTATCGTTACTGACACTATTATCAGTCCTGTTATTATTCTGAAAAGATAGTAAATATATTTATTATTCTAAAACGATAGCAAATATTTAGCTCATAGGGTCACGGAGATAGAATTCGTTATATCAATGTTGTGACCTGTGCGTCAAAAAGTTAACCTGTGGGTTAACTGAGCTGTTGTCAAAAAGTTAACCTGTGGGTTAACTTTTTGATAAAATACTTAATTTCATTTGCAAAAAAATAGAAATATTCAACGTGAACTTGTGACCTTGATATTATATCGCAGTCAAAACATAATAAAAACTAATACCTCACTCCTTGTATAATATTCTAGTTCTAGCTGTTTTTTGTAATATTTCACTTTTGTTATTCTGGGAACCAATATTATTTTTAAAAAGTGCTGTATCGGTCTGTTCTTCATCAAATTCTGTGAACCAAAAAATGAATAAGATTTTTATTGTATTTAAGTTCGTGTGTGACCTTCATTGCCTGATAGTAATCAAGGTTGTGGTCACAGATAAAACACGAAGAGTTACCTATTACCTCAAAGACGGGGTACTGTAGGGTCTACCGGGACTGAGCTTCCCGTCACAGGCCACTATTTAGTAAGAGACTTACTCCACCTGCTATCACCACATCTAGCTAAGTGTCCCGCCCAACGCCACGTGAGATTGATTATACGGGATCAGATATCTGCCACCTTAGTTTCGGACTTGTCGGAAAAAAACAAACAGTATAAGGGTGGTAATAAGGGATTTTCTACTAGTCCTACATAATAATAATAAGGTCGTATATTATTGATTTAACGAAACCAATTAAAAAATATAAAAAATGCTTTAGCTCTCTCTCTCACTTTATCTGAGGAAGCGGTGTGTTATCTTACTACCGAGTTCGCAACTGGCATATATAAAGCCCGTGCGACAGTTACTTACGTAAAATAACAAATACGTTCTCATCTACTAAGTTTTATTTTGCATCAAAATGTTAAGGAAACATTTATTTATTCAGAGTTTAGTAATTCTGCTATTTTTAAATAACGCGCAAGGAGAAAACAAACCCAGCGAAGATGAATTGGATCGACTGACAATCGGTCGAACAGGTTAAAAATTGCATATTTATTTATTTTTGTAAAATGCATCGTTGTAAATCTACATAAACATGCTTTACAGCCACACCTGAGCATCGGCGACGCGGAAAAGAAAGCTTATGAAAGCGTAATATGTGCAATTATACATCTATCAAACATGAGATGCGGGAAGTAATCCACCAACAGAATCAGTTCATGTCACACTTTTTCGTAGTTTTCAATATTTAAATATTTTCAGCTTTAATTCAGCTATTAGATTATAAAAGTTCTACAGAATAAGCTTTCAAATCATGATTTATTTAATACGTAATACAGAAAAATTATATCAGACTAGATATGCTGTAAAACATCAAAAACATTGAAATTTACATGTATTACTGTTATTTCTTGGCTATTATCACAGCTTCTAAGAAACCTTGTCTAAAAGCTAGTCAATCCCCAAAGATACCTTATAGGAATATAGTCAAGGTAAGTGTTTTGTAGTATACATCATGTAATTTATTTCAGGGTGCAAACTTGTTTCACTCGCGGGTGGAGAAAGCGTGACTTTCACGCGGAACGCCACAACCTTCACGCACCTGCCCCTTGTGCCTACTGAAGGGGAAGACGAACCCAGACCAGACCCGCACACTCCAGCAAACTTCCCTTTCGCAATACGATCAGACGAAGATGTAGAAGTTTTTCTGACCTCAAAAGAAAGACTTAAGCAATATCTTGATACCCCAGAGTTTAAGTTTGGTAAGAAGAAATTTCTATAATGCTTTTGTGTGATTGTTATTGTTTTCATTGCATTTTCACGTGTGAATTCTACGTGTTGGCTTACGTAGATGTGTACCAATGGCAGCGTAATGGATTAATTAGCGCGCTAATTTACGCGTCAAAACGCAGATGGAACAGTAACATGATGTTTTTTAGGGTTCCGTACGTCAAACGGAAAAAACGGAACCCTTATAGGAACACTTTGTTGTCCGTCTGTCCGTCTGTCCATCTGTGTGTATGTCAAGACTCTTTATCTCGGGAACGAGTAAAGATATCGAGTTGAAATTTAAACTGTATACGTATATCTATGGTATCTTGCAATTGTGTAAAAAAAAACTTCTCAGTTATCGTTTAAAAAAGTTAGAGCCGTTTATGTCGTAAGAAACCGCATATTTCGACACTTACAAAAATCAAAACCTACAGGGTACTTCCCGTTGACATAGAACTATGAAATTTGGCGAGAAGCATTGTCTCAGAGTACACATATAGGAATAAATCTGAAAACTGTACATTTTTATTTAAATCACAAAAAATAGGGCCTCAAAATTCACAAAATATGGGTTCAAAATTCAAAGTGAGTAAATCGTATCATGTAATGTATCATATAAAAGAACTTCATTAGCACATGCTAAAACAGGTTTTTAATTATTTTAATAATGTGTTTGTACGGAACCCTCGGTGTGCCTGACTCGCACTTGTCCGGTTTTTTATAAACGTATTCACCATCATTTTGCCTATAAGAGAGTGATATATACATGAAGTCATGATACCGCAAAAAAACTAACAATCATATATATTTTTTTTAATTTTAGAATTTGGAGTGAATGGCAACGATTACACTAAAATAAGTGCTCCAACGAGAAGGAGCCGTATTAATAAGCAGAGATACACACCCAGCCTCCTGTCTGCTCAGGAATATAAGAATTTTTTCATCTCATTGCACAGCTGTAAGTTTCACGTACGATGAATTTTGAACATAAGTTCAGTAGTCTATAGCGCTTAAGCAAGTACCTATTATTATCTTCAGTCATTGCTATTACAATGCTATTATATACAAATAAGCAAAAAAAGTATTAATTTTATTTATATGCCACTTTCAAATGTTACTTTGATTTTGATAATGGAGAACACAAAAGGGTCAAAATATTACTATCAAATATACCTAGTATTAGAGCGTAGATCATGTACATAACATTACTTCTTATTTCACTTCAATGCATGCAGTATTTCCGAAGTTATAGCGACGAGAAGTTTAAGTCTTTTCTTGAATTTCTGAGATTTCGCGCGCTCATGCTATTACGTCACAACTTCGTTCAGCCCACGACCGTGAAGCCGGTTTTCCACCGCGAGCGGAGCGGACCCATTCAGAACTTCGTTCAACTTGCAAGAGTAAACTGCATACTTGTGTTTCTACCAGTAAATAGTCGAGCGGAAAGAACTGAGCGAGCCGAAATAGTTGATATGAACTTGCTCAGCTCTAGGCAGCGTGGAGCGGAGTCATTAAGGAATCCGTTTGACTCGCAATGACAAATTACATAGCAGCGTTTCCACAGAGATAAAGGTGAGAGAGGCGGATTGAACGAGTAAAAAGTAGTTGAAAAGAGTCCGCTACGTCAAGGTCTCGGCTACTAGTTTGAAACGGACTCGTTTGTAGTTTCCTCACCCTGCGCTCCTTTCCCTGCCCCACCCACCGCCTTTTTTCTGTGTTTTGGTTATAATAATATGTATTTTTTTACTGTATACAAAATCTTAGGCAAAATTACTGTCTTCACTTGATTCCGTGTCGCTGGACAGCATCGCGAATTTGCAACAAAACACGACCACCAGCAACTAGTTTAAAACCACCAACTGATCTCGCTCTCTGTAGAAATTGGCTGTTTATTTTTCATTTCTCATTTTCCGTTCAGCTCGCTCCGCTCATTTTTATCCTTTTGCGGTGGAAACAAGAAGACAAAACTTTTTGTTGGTAGAAACTCAAATCTATTTCATATAGACGGAGTCCGTCCCGGCTAACCATTTCCCGTTTATTACCCTTTCGCAGTGGAAAACCGGCTTGACAAGGGGCGGCGGCGGCGAGGTACGAGGTAGGTACTCTTAATGAACATCTCGAGGTTGTTGATAATTATTTCATATGTTTCATTAGTGTATATTAGTGTAAATTTAAAGAAAAATTTACTATTTAGTACTATTTACCCATATACATACGAGTATGTCTAGGTAAGTCCTAGTAGTTACGTAGTTATCAGTTTGCTAAGTAGGCAAATACCTTAACATTTTTATATTGAACCAGATATTTTTGCTTGATTGTATGCAATGTCCGCATTAGTTTTTTTTTAATAAAAATAAATAATATTTAAAAAATCAGTGCTGATCAACGTGCAGGCCTCAAATTTTTCCGTATTTATAGGTTATTTATTAACACCCGATGCAAAAAGAGGTGTGTTATAAGTTTGACCGCTATGTTTGTCTGTCTGTCTTTGTGTCTGTATTTGTGTCTGTCAAAGTGTAACCTATCAAGCACAATAAAGGTGGGTCAAGTTTCGTTGGGTGGTGTTGGTTTTACGGGTTGACCAGTACAACTTGAGCTGTTATGTGCGCGGCACGGCAGGTTTTTAGGTTTTAGTGAGAACATACCTAATGATTCATAATCAAAATCATGGAGCTTTTCAGTATGCGAGCACTTTATATAACTTTCAATGAGTTAGTATATAAACCATGGTAGTCTAGTGGTAATGGCACCCCCAATATCGAGGTCGTGGGTTCAAATCCCGGTTCCATACCAATGAATTCTTTGGAATTTATGTACGGAATTTCACATCATTGGCGTTTCGGTGAAGGAAAAACATCGTGAGGCAATCTGCATACGTCCGTAGAAGAATTTCGATGACGTATGTGAATCCACTAAAACCGCACCGGGCCAGCATGGTGGAATATGGCCCAATAACCCTGTGTGGGTAGGCCTACGTCCTGTAGTGGACTATTAAAAGGCTGATACAGAATTACTATTATGTCAGTGCTATTTACATAGGTAAGTTCTAGGTAGTAGTACTAGCAAGATACCTATTTAACCAATGAGAAGTAGCCAAGTAGGTAGGTTAAGTAGGTCAAATGTGATGAAAATGAAGAATAATAAACTTATTATTTAAAAATACTTACATCGAAATGGTCTTCACAGCAGTGCGCTTTAGTTTTAGAGCCTATTACATCAACTCTTTTTATGGCTGACATTTCCACTTTTTCCTCATTGTTGGGTCCTCAATCACGTAAAAGAAGAGTTTATTGGGCGTTTTGATTGTCAAATTGAAGCACCGAGGTACTATACAGTTATTTTTTCCTATGTTTGGAATGTGTGGGGGAGACTTCCTTCCACGCATCCCGGTCCTCCGCCAAGTTGGTCCAGTCGGACTGAAAAGAGCGAAGTTCATCACGCCATCTTATTCGGGGTTGACCCGGAGGTCGTCGGCCATCTGTAGGCTCCCATTGAGTGACGATCTTCGCCCATCTCTCAGGGTGCATCCGAATCACGTGGCCTGCCCAGTTCCACTTCAGTTTGGCTGTTTTGATCCCAACATCGGAAATTCCAATTTTTTGAGCGAATTGTATTATTAGGGATTCGGTCCATTCTTTGGATACCCAAAATGCTGCGTTACCTTTGGCAAACCTTCAGTTTAAGCTTATGTCGTTTGGTCAAAGACCATGACTGAGCCCCGTAGGTTAGGACAGGCAGAATACACAGGTCTAGGAGTCTCCGTTTTAGTAACAACGGAAGGTAACCCTTCATTAGCTCCTTCATGGACCAGTAGCCCTTCCAGGCGTTTTCAATGCGTCTTTCGATTTCTGTATCCTGCCTGTTTTCGAATGACACTACGTGGCCCAAATAGACATATTTCTTAACTATAATTTATTTTTATTAAAAAAATAAAAAACGCAGACATTGCATAAAATTAATCAAAAAATATCTGGTTTAGTATAAAAATGTTAATGTATTTGCCTACTTAGCAAACTGATAACTACGTAAGTAACTACTAGGACTTACCTAGACATCTGTACCTATATGGGTAATAGTACTAAATAGTAATATTTTCTTTAAGTTTACACTAGTAAAACATATGAAATAATCATCAACAACCTCGAGATGTTGATTGTGAGTACCTATCTCGTACCTCACCGCCGCCGCCCCGTGTCGCGGTCGTGGGCTGAACGGAGTTGTGACGTAATAGCATGAGCGCGCAAAATCTCAGAAATTCAAGTAAGGACTTAAACTTCTCGTCGCTATAACTTCGGAAATACTGCATGCATTGAAGTGAAATAAAAATTAATGTTATGTACATGATCTACGCTACAATACGTTTTACGGTAGTAACACGGGTAATTTATTTTTACTGTTCTAACAACTTTTAACTGCAGTAGTAACAACGGTAATTCATTTACCGTTCTTATTACGAGTAGTAAGATTGGTAGTAACACTGGGAAAATTTAACCATTTGATAGTAACATTTTGACCCTCTTGTGTTCTTCATTGGATAAATGATTTTTTACATTATTTTTTAAAATTGTGATTTTGTTTAGCAAACAGTTTTATTAAAGCAAGTATTAACTTTATTCCAGATTACTTGAGGACGGGGCAGGAGTGCGAGCCTTTTGTGATATTCTCTAACTACGGCACCTACTACAAAGACATCGCGCTGATCGGCTTCGCTGCCAAATCCAAAAACGGAGCAAAGATTCTTTACGACTGTCCTGCCAACTTTGTCGGTAAAAAAATATTAATTTCCATTCATTCATCAGCCTTAGGTCCACTGCTGGATATAGGCCTCCTATGGATTTCAATAAGGCCTGTTGGAAGAAGCCTGCACCCAGCGCGCTCACATTTGCTTTATTTTGAATAACATTGAGCTTTTTTTTCAGACTGCAACTGTAAAGACGACAAATGAGCTGCTGTGAGGATCTTTTCCAAGAACAATTTTACCTCTTTCTACGAATCGAAATAAAACTGGAAAAATATAATTTAGAAAAAGAAAAATATAATTTTGTTTACCGATATCGCCTATTTCACTCTTATGTCCCTACGTTATAAGATTGTTCATTGTAAACGTGGTTTTTAGTAACAACATTAGAACTTTTGAAACAGGATTATTTGATATCATATTCCACGTACAAAGTAGACATGGCCGTGGTCATATTTATTCGTAAAATACTAAATCAGAAAAAAATAACCTTGAAATCTGTAAGTAAAATCAGACAAGTGAGAGTCAGGCTCGCACACCGAGGGTTCCGTACAAATCTTGAAAATTGAATAAAATTGGGAACTAAGTTGTTAAAACCTCAAAGCGAAACTATAACATAATCATCGATAAAACGGTTTTTTTTTACTTGTCATGCATCGGAAATCATACATCGTAAAAATAATTGAAAGCCTGTTTTAGTTTGTGCTAATAAACATATTTCATACATGTATGATACCGCACATGATACAATTAATTTACTTTGAAATTACAGTTTGCATTTAGGCACTATTTTGTAAAAATGCAAAAAATGGGCTCTAATTTCAAAGATTTTCAAAGTTTAATTGTAATATGTGGGGTATCATATGAAAGATGTTTCTTAGCACAAGCTAAAACAAGCTTTCAATTATTTTTACGATGTTAAGGATACCTTACCTTACAAGAGGACACCTTACAATAGTATCTTTGTAATAATACCTTACAATAGTAAGGTAATTTAAGCAAATAGCAAAGCAAAAGTAATAACCTTTTTAACGTGGACATCTTTTTACTTAAATTACTTTACGATCTGACATCTTTTTACTAACAGATCGTAAGGTAATTAAGTGTTATTTTTCGATTTACTTGTAATATTTTACGAATAAATATGACATGGAATAAATATGATTAACAAAATTCTGACTAAACGACTTTGTCAATTACATAATAAAAATTCAATAATTCAATCGATTAATTTTATTTCTACAATAAGTACTTTAATACTATAGGTAAAACAGAAAGCTTATCAGCTCTCAACCGCAAAACGTGACTCTGTCAGGCCGAGTTGGTATAAAAAGACGTTGTTTATTTGTAGTACCACAAGTCTCTACTAACTCTGTCTATAATATTGAAAAATATGTATAGCAAACAATATTTTAGTTCATGTTTGATATGTCTATTATGGGTAAATAACTCCTTTGGGCTAAGAATAGTAAGAGAAGTTATAGATGGCGAAGAATCGACTCTCCATAAGCCTGAGATAGACGACCTTGACATAACAACCATTCAACAAAAAGATGAGATTCCAAACTTGATGCACTATTTATACTCGTAATTCCTACCAAATATTTTAATTCATTTTGCAAAAAAAATATAACCTTTTCTTGTATTTAACAAGCAGGACTTATAGATCATCATTCGTTTCGAAGTTTTAGTAGTCCACTACTGAATATAAGCCTACCACAAAAAGTGATTGGGCCATTTACACCATGCTGGCCCAATGCGGGTTAATAGATTAATACACGCTAAGGAATTTCTTCGACGGACGTATGCATGGTTGCCTCACAATGTTTTGCATCGCTTAGCTGCGCTGAAAAGCCTGGAAATTCTGAAAATATGTTGGTACATAGTCCCAAAACTTCATTTGTACGAAACCATTTTGCACATTTGCACCAACAAGCATTTTGCTCATCACTATGAACAATTTTTATAACCTAATGCACTGGTTCCCAAAGTTGACTGGGCCCATCTAATATAAGTTTACAAGCTCCTGTACTTTGGACAGAAAGTCAGCCTCGCAATTCAGCGAGGCAATTGCGGCCAGCATTTTGGGCACGTTGCCTGAGATCAGAGACTGTTTAAACCTTTTGTAGGTTTAAACAGTCTCTTGTCTAATTTTTAACTAGTTTACTTTAGATAGGATATTTCAGTTTAGATAGGATATTTCAGTTTAGATAGGATATTTTAGTTTAGATAGGATAATTTATTTAAGTTTTGATGTTTTATAAGTTTTTTGTGTTAATAAGAGTGATAGTCCATTGAACTCGAGATCCACCTCTAGGAAATTTAACCCTTACCTATGCAATTACAGACACTATGTTAATTTTTTGCTTAAACTGTTAGTGTGTCGTTCCACAGGCAGCGCCCACTCACATTTTCGCTTGCGACTCACCAGGATGTAAATTCGTATCACTCGCGAAGGGCGACAGTGTGTTTTTTACGAAAAACTCTGGCAACCTGAATCACACAACCATGGCGACTCTTTCGGAGGACACAGCGCTCTACCAGGGCCAAAACAACTTCCAGCTAAACTTCGCTATCCGCTCCGACGCAGCCGTGGTCGTCCCGCTATTCACGAGGAGACAATATGTCAATTCGTCTCAAACCGAGGCAGATTTTAAAATTGGTTGGTAAAACAGTTTTTTTTTATTTATGTTCCCATTAAAACAACCTCAGGCCGAGCAACCTAGAAGCGGAATGAGACGACTTTTGTTCGTCTTTTCGTTCAGTGCCTCAAGCTGAGGATCGCGTCTCCAGTTTCGCTGCCACAAGTATCACTCGAGGTCGGTACTCAACTAATTTCATATTTTACTTCCAGGTTTTGGAATACAAGCCAGTTTGAAATCGTTCTTCCAGTACGTGTCTCACGACGAGCTCTACTCCGTCAGCTCCAACTACATAGAAGAATGGACTCATCACCTTTTATCAGCCGACAAATATTAGAATCTTTACATCAAACCATGGCATCAAACTATTTGAAAGTAAGTTTTTTTATAGTATCTATTAATTGAAACAAAGGTTTTTGCTTCAACTCGTTGATTTTCTTTCGTCAATCCGGATGTTGATTTTCATTTACAGGTCGCATTTTTAAACGAATCCCCACGAAACTCGGTATACAGGTTTTGTATGTGAATGGCGGGGGGAATTAGGGGTATTTTCTTCGTTCCGTCTTTCCCTTGCATTCAGAGGCACTATTTTTGAACTTCGCACGCCTAGGAAATAGCCTTCTCTCAACGGATGATTTTTCTTTGAAATTATCCATTTCACGTAGAACTTTACTAGCAATTTAAAAAGAAACCTTAGACTACATATGCAAAAATTATGAGACGGAACGTTAATTAAAAAAAACTAACTGTATAAATATGGCGAATATGGTTATTGAACTGTCTCTACGTTTTACACACGTAGACGTACACATGTGTGTGTGTTTTCTATTACACCGCCGACTTAGAGAATCCTAGGTGGTTATAGGTAAGTGCAAAGCAGTAATAATGATGTATTCATTGATCCTATTTGTTTTTCTAGCGGAACTGCTATACGGCCAGCAATGTGAACGCCGTGAATTCTACAGAACTGATGACCTGGGCATGTTTAGAGTGGAGCTCGTACAGTTTGGATTTACGGCTACCTCGGACAATGGAGCCAAAATATTGTACGACTGTCCCGTCAACTTTGCAGGTGACTCGTCATTTGGAGTTTTTATACAATTTAGTAAGCCGTGGTGGCCTAATGCCACATGCTAACATCGTGAGGTCATGGGTTCTCGATGCTCTGCACCAATGAATCCTTTAAAATTTAGCAATGGATTTCGGTACCACTGATTTTTCGGTGAAGGAAAAAAATAAAAAATGCTGCAAACGTCTTAAAAAGGATAAAGTACTTTTATTTAAGGTTCATTGTTTTGTTATTGTTATTAGTCGACTGGTTGTAATGGTGACGTCATAATATTTTGGAGTAGTTGAATGCGTCGTGATCACTTTAAAATATCAATAAATGACGGGGAAAGTAAGTAGTTAGAAGCTTTGGAGCTCAGCTTTAGAAACTGCTTAACTTTTGGGATCTCACACTACGTTATCACAATTGCAATCTTCATTACTCGCCTCTTTTCTTACTCTGTTCGTAACTGTTTACGTATACAGTTACATATATTACTGGTAAACATTATCAACCTTATTCTGTACATCAAAACTAACAACTTCTGTTCTGCGACTTTTGTCAAAACAAATCAGCTGTTCCATACATTTGGTACACGCTATTTCTGGTATAGGTACGATATTTTTCTATGGAACACCAATTTTTTTTTGTGTTTTGACAAAAGTTGTTAGTTTTGATGTACAGAATAAGCCCCTAAAAGGTTGCTCAATGCTTACAAGTCAACGTGTACTCGTAAACGCATATATTCCGAAATAGAGCCCCAGTCCTCGATTTTCGGAAGATGACTAGTGAATAGTATATCACATAATTTTAAGTTGATCGAGTCTCGTTAAAACCAATCATATCTTACTCACGTAGTAAGTAGGTACGTTAGACCACAAGTTTGTAACTTGTATAATTTGGCTAAAAATGTAACATAGTCCATCCGAGAGTATTTTGTTTGCGGTCTTAGTTTGCTCCAGATTTCATCATCATTTTTTAATCTTCTTTGCGTCACGTAAGTCCGGGATATATCGCCTGCTCGCATGATGGTAAGCGACTGTGACTTATTATACGACTTTAAACGTATTTATAAATTGACTCTAAAGATGATGATGGGAATCAAACACGCCTGTGGGACGCCTGTAAAAATATGTATAATTAAAAAATCCGGACAAGTGCGAGTTAGGCTCGCACATCAGGGGTTCCATACAAATATGTTTATTATAATTCAAAAACTGATTTTAGCATGTGCTAATTAAGTTCTTTTATATGATACCTTACATGATACGATTTACTCACTATGAATTTTGAACCCATATTTTGTGAATTTTGAGGCCCTATTTTTTGTGATTTAAATAAAAAAGACATGTCCACAAAATGTATGGAGGCCGGTATAATAATAATCAAAAATTCTAACCACAACACTCGTTACATTTCGAGAAAGTACATATTTTTCTGAGTTTATTACATCAGTTAAAAATAAAAAAGAACCCTCCGATTTTTTAAAAAATTATTTTGGTTTTATTAGAAAAAATAAATAAATCGCTCAATAGGTAGTTTATCTCTAGTAGCCCTGATTAAGTAAGCTCCAAATTCTTAAATAATAGCATTTTTACCAATTAGACACACTTTTTAAGTGATTTTTTGTCACATTGTATACCTACTAACTGGTCACACTGGTAGGTTATAATTTTTAATTTTAGCAAATTAAGAGATGAATGTGGAAGAATCAGCTACGAATGCAAGTAAAATAACGATAGAAGCACTTTATTATTGCTTAAATAGAAAAAATAATAAGCTGTATTGTTATTTTTCATACAATTTATTTTTCGCATAAAAAATATTGGCGGGGTGAAAAAATCTAAATTGAATATTTTTGGAAAGCCCATATAACAAGCTTTGAAATGATGTATATATCATCTTGGTTCGATTTTTCTCTGAATAATATACCACTTGTGGTATATTATTCAGAGAAAACCTATATGTGTACTCTGAGACAATGCTTCTCGCCAAATTTCATAGTCCTATGTCAACGGCAAGTACCCTATAGGTTTTGATTTTTGTGAGTGCGAAATATACAGTTTTTACGACATAAATGGCTCTAACTTTTTTAAACGATAACTGACAAGTTTTTATTTTACACAACTACAAGAAACCATAGATATACGTATACAGTTTAAATTTTAACTCGATATCTTTACGCGTTCCCGAGATAAAGAGTCTTGACATACACACAGACGGACAGACGGACAGACGGTCAACAAAGTGATCCTATAAGGGTTCCGTTTTTTTCGTTTGAGGTACGGAACCCTAAAAATATGTGAAATTTATTATTTACGCACGTTGCCTGAGTTTAGAGATTGTTTAAACCTTTTATAGGTACAGCGTCTAATTTTTAACTAGTTTACTATATATAAGACTAGTTTTTACCCGCGGCTTCGCCCGCATACCGACGCAATATATCATTATAATTTATAGCCTATGTGTTATTCTGATATATAAGCTATATTATTGCAAAGTTTCATCTCAATCCGTTCAGTAGTTTTTGCGTGAAAGAGTAACAAACATCCATACATCCATCCATCCATCCATCCATCCTCACAAACTTTCGCGTTTATAATATTAGTAGGATATTTTGTTTAGATATGATAATTTAGTTTAGATAGGTTTATTTAAGTTTTGTAAGTAGTATGATGATTTTTGTAAGTACTAGTATGATAAATAGATTTTCTCTCAAGCTAAGATTAATTATAAAATAACGTATATCTAGGCTTATTATAATAGTATTATATTACAAACATAACACTGTGTAATTATGTAGTATGTCATTATCTAGCAGCCTTAATTAACACAAGTTTTACTTAGTTTGGGGTCAGCAACCGTGTGTAAGATGTCCCCTGATACTTATTTTTATTTAATTTTATTATTTATTTATATTTTTCAGGTTGTAAGCACGTAGCCTTCGAGAGCGGCGAGTCCGTGCAGTATACCCTGAACAACAGCCACTTGGAGCACGTGACTCTGGTCGCTCCCGGCTCTGACGTCACCGTGGAGGAGTTTGTCCTCAATTTCGCTCTACGATCCGACGAGGCCGTGGAAGTCTTTCTGTTTACGGAAGCAAGATACAGCAACTTGAGTAATTCGCGCATTCCCGACTTAATATTCGGTAAGAATAAGTAAATTCTAGAATAGAGACTAAATACAGAGCGTAGTACGTCCACTAATCAGGTAAACAACGACCTGTTTAAGGCATCTGTACATTACAACGTACATTGAATGTGAATCGCTTGAGGTCTTATTGGAATTAATTTGGGAAGGCCTATGTCCATCAGTGGTATTAGAATAGGAGTTTGTGACTGTGTTATAAACAGCTGCGTTTCAGGTACTAAGCAATAAACATTTTACTTCCTTTAGTAATTCTGCGTAGGTATTTGAAGTAATGACTACGCATGATTTTAATTGTTGCACGCACAATAAAAACAGCAATATAATAAACACGAGAAGTCCATCAGTCTGTCTGTGACCGCGATCGATGCAACTCGGTCAAAAGGCGGGATGATGAGGTATTTATTTATCTCGTAATTTTAGTGCGCGATTAGCGCGTAGTATATAATATTAATAGTAATATTCAAACACGAGAATAATTGCATTTCACGTATTTCATAATATCATACACACCGACACTTTACCGAAGACATCCCGTACATCAGCCTGTACGAGATTAGGATGGCCCTGAACCTATTTAAGAACAATAAGGCGCCGGGTGATGACGGAATCACTTCAAAGCTTCTGAAAGCGGGTGGAACGCCGGTACTAAAAATCCTTCAGGAGCTTTTTAACGTCGTTCGTCGTTCTCGAGGGCATAACGTCAGAAGCGTGGAACAGAAGCGTGGTGGTGTTGTTCTTCAAAAAAGGTGACAACACCTTATTGAAAAACTACAGACCCATCTCACTTCTGAGCCATGTTTATAAGTTGTTTTCAAGGGTCATTACGAATCGTCTCGAACGCAGGCTTGATGACTTCCAGTCTCCCGAACAAGCCGGTTTCCGGAAGGGCTTTTGCACCATGGACCACATACATTCGCTGCGGCAGGTTATACAGAAGATCGAGGAGTATAACCTGCCACTTTATTTATTTATTTATTTATTGCAAATATATACATAATTCAGTTAAAAACTAGGTTAACTAAATATATGGCATATATACCCTGTTTTGAGGGCGCAGCAATAGCTAGTACAAACTAAACTATTATTAAAACATTACTATCGTACAAGATTATATAGGTAGGTACTTAACTTAAATACATACACAATTTCACAAGGTACAATTGCATTATAATTTTAGAGACCAACAGACATGGCTTTGGTTAACTAATTAAGAAGTTGTTTAAATCAACAATACTTGTATACAATACATGTTATTATTCGAAGAGATTCGCGCCACGCAGGAGTGAGCGAGACAGAAGCGAATTTGAGAAACGCACACATAGACGTCAGGGGGACGGGTGCTATCGTGAAAGCGCTTTTGCGTATGATACACTTTTTTTTTTTTTTAAATTATAATATTTATCGCGTTATTTAATACAGTTTCTCAATTTCTAATTTCATCCTCTAGGAAGTCATTGATGGTGTAATAACACTTCTCTATAAGAAAACTGCGGAGTTTGTTCTGGAAGGTATTCTTATTTGTTTCTTGTTTTATTTGATAGGGTATATGGTTATATATTTTTATTGAGGTGTACATAGGGCCTTTTTTAAAAATTTCTAAACGTGGTATGGGTAATTTAAGTTTATGTAGTCTACGAGGATTTGTTTCGGGGGTGTATAGATAATGATGTTTTCTGACAAATGTAGCTGTTTCGTATATGTAGATACACGGGAGTGTCAGTATCTTATGATGTTTGAAATATGGTTTGCAACTAGTCGGTATGCGGATGTTGGCTATTATACGTATGCACTTTTTTTGCATTACGAAGAGTTGATCAACGTTAGTGCTATTTCCCCACAGTAATATCCCGTAACGGAGCCAAGCATATGCATAAGCATAATACGCAGTGAGGGCTGTATTTATATTACTGTTACTTTTTAAAGTCGCTAGAGCATAGGTAAATTGTGACATCTTAGATTTAACTTTTTCAATATGTTTTTTCCATGTAAGATTTGTATCAAGATCAAGGCCTAATAGTGTGCAGTCATGAACTTCCTTAATATTAAGGCTCTCTGCAACTGATCTTAACTGTAATGTATCTTTTTGGTAGGGAACGAATTGGATGAGTTTGGTTTTATTAGTGTTAATTTCCAGATTGTTTGCGGCCAACCATGCTTTGACGTCGTTAAATGTATTTTTTATGAGATTTAATGATTCAAGATTGGCTGTGCATTTAAATAACAGAGATATGTCATCAGCGAATAATACACATGGGGATTTTGTGATTTTCGGTAGTTTATTTATATATATAAGAAAAAGGATGCATCCTAATACACTCCCTTGGGGGATAGAGCTATTGACTGTCAGTATTTTAGATTGTATAGTTTCTATGATACCTATGTCTGTTCGGTGGTAATCAATTTGCACGAATTGTTTTCTGTTTGACAGGTAAGATATAATCCACTTGAGTGGTTTACCTCGTATCCCTATGTCGAACAGGGCTTTTATAAGTATAGTATGTGACACTTTTTCGTAGGCCTTTGACATGTCAAGCAAAAGTCCAACGGAATAATATTTATTTCGCATGTTGTCAAGGATTTCTTGAACATAATGGAATATTGCTAGTGCTGTTGATGATTTTTTACGGAAACCAAATTGGTTTTTGTCAAGTAGCTCGTATTTTTCTAAAAAGCTGTAAATGCGATCGGATATTGCACGCTCAAATATTTTTGAGATGGCAGGGAGTAGTGCGATGGGTCTGTAGTTGTTAATGTTATCCACTTTACAACTTTTCTTAAGAATTGGTTTTATTTTTATTTTTGCTTGGCGTTTGTGGACTATGAGAAAGCCTTTGATTCGGTCGAGACATGGGCTGTGCTTGAGTCTCTCCAACGATGCCGTATTGACTATAGGTACATTGCAGTGCTGAAGTGTTTGTATAATAACGCCAATATGTCGGTTTGAGTACAGGAAGAGAGCTCCGAGGCGATCCCTTTGAAGAGAGGCGTAAGACAGGAGACGTAATATCTCCGAAACTGTTTACTACTACTCTGGATAACGCCTTTAAGCTTCTGTAATGGAAAGGATCAACATCAGTGGTGAATACATCAATCACCTTCGATTTGCCGTGGGACGTCCACCCACAAGGTGAACGGATGATCTTATTAGGACCGCAGGATTGCGCTGGATGTAAGCCGCTATCAACCGGTCTTATTGGAAATCACTAGAAGAGGCCTATGTCCAGCAGTGAACGTCCTATGGCTGAATGATGATGATGATGATAATATCATACAACTTTGGCTCTATAGATCTTAAGAATTAGCTTCATGATGTTATTTTTTTACAGAATTCGGGGCAAACGGCAACGACTTCACCACTGCAACCTTGCTAAAGCGTTATAACTATCTTACTGACGAATCCAGAAAAAATCATAAAATATACACACCCAGACTTCTATCAAGAGATGAATACAGAACATTCTCTATATCTTCAAATTCCGGTATGATTTACAGAGATAATAATATAATCGATCATAATATACATGTGAATGACAAATCATTTTTCCATATTTTTATGCGTTCGCTCTTCATATTGTTATATATGTATTTCTCTAGTCTATTTGGAGACTTCAGTTTGAGTTCGTATAGTAAAAGAAAACTGGTATGGGTCCATAAATATTTCGTAGTTCTTTCTCGTTTCCACTAGGGGCACTATACAATAATGTATGTACAACACTGATGGTATTCTAGTTTCCATACCATTACCTATAAACTCGTACAAGCACTCAAAAAAAAAATAAACTAATTACGGCAGCTATAAGAAAGAATTCGCGATGATTGGTTTCAAATCCAAGTCACAACATGGAGCTAACATTTTATACGACCGCCCGCCCAGCACAGCGGGTAAGTACCTCACCTACAGACCGAATCTAACTTCTTGGCGTCTGTGGACACGAGGAGTGTCGAGGCGATAGTTATGTGAAGCCGCGATGGCGTTGTGGGAGCTCATTCACTAACACGCAGGGAGTGGGTTCAAAGCCAGTCTCGTAACAAAAGTAATTTGAAATTTATGTCGATTTTACGTAGACTTTCGCTAAAAGAAAACATCATGAGACAACCTGTATACGTCCGTAATCAGATCAATAAACTGCTTTGAAGATTGTTTAGTCCTGTTATATTAAATATACCTACTTGATAAGATCACGTGTGTTTTCACATTCACAAAGTGTTTGTTGTAAACTCATAAATATAACAACAGGGACCCGGAAAATGTCGAAAGCATTTTTTTAGCAAAAACAGGGAGAACCACAGTGCGTACGGTCACGAGAAACATAGACAGGAAAAAGACTCGAAAACAAAGCTTTTATAACTCGCAAACGGAAGCCGGTGAGTGGTGGAAAGCAGAAAAATTAGCGGTCGGCGACCGCGAAACGTCCACGAGTCCCGTCCAGCTACATATTTCTATTTATGTCAATGATTCTCACCTGAATTCCAGTAGGTATAGGCCAAATCATAAAAGCGGGCGGATGTAAAGTTAGCTACAAGCTGCGAAATGTCCAATCCTGACTGAAGCTCACATAGAGCTGTGCGTTGATATATAAATAGATAAACGCTTTAATGCACACCAAGAAATAACCATAATAAGAAGAAATAAAGATACAAAAACAGTGTAACAAAGGGCGGCCTTATCGCTAATAGCGATCTCTGCCAGGCAACCTTAGAATGGAGATGGTTGATTGGATAAAACGCAACTTGTTGTCTATCTTCACATTTGCGGACTTGTAAGATTCGGCCTATGTATACCTAAAACGCATAGTACAGAATAATAAATTCAGCAACGACAAAGAAATTCTAAAATATCGCGCCTACTCGATATGATTACGGTAAACTTTTACTGTTGCCTATTACCAATATAACGCAGGTATTGCTAAAAAAATATCACACAGCTTACAGACTTTAAATAGGTACGTTATTGAATTGTCGACTACAATATAACAAAAATAACACAACATGCAGCTAGCGCCATCTTTGGAGTGGCGGCAGAACTGAAAACTAAAGCCCTCTTTTGTAAAAGGAACGACGAATCCTGAAACATTGTAAATTCTAGCCCGCCCTGAAATTTTGGAACTTCTCTGCAATAACTGAAGATGGCGCTGCACGTTTCATAAAATTCATCATCTCACTTCACAGGTATAATAGTTATATTGTAGTACTCCAGAAAAAGTGCTTATCCAATATTATACCACAAATACCTTCAAAATGTGTTAGAACGAAAAAGTATTTTTTTACGGAAGAAAATACTTCAACAACTTGTATTAATTAATTGCTTATTCTGAACATCAAAATTGAACAAGTTTTGTTCTGCGACTTTTGTCAAATCTCAAAAAAAATAAGTTGTGCCATACATTTTGTCGCGGGTGAACAATATTTTTCTATGGAACAACAGTTATTATTTTTGAGTTTTGACAGAAGTCGCAGAACAAAAGTTCTTAGTTTTGATGTACAAAATAAGTCCAAGGATGCTAATGGATTAGGAATAACCCTGTATTTATTGTCTCTTCTATTTGTTGTTTTGAATGTTATTTAGTCATGTCAGAGTCAGAGCCCTTTAGGCGGCTTTAAAATTTCTGATACTTGGGCTTGTGCACCATGCCTTCACGAAATTACCTAAATACTTACTTAACTTACTAACCTTATCTAGAACTTTTCTTTTAAGCGTGCCACCCTCATCTTGTACCCTAAGTAGGCATTGTTAACACCGAAGACAGAGGTGTTTAAACTATTATCAACGTACAATGGCGTTAATTCCTGCGTTGGAATTCATAAAGCAGCCCCCACACGAGCCCAACTTGGCCCCGGCGGGTATGTGAACAATGTCACTGTACTGCAGGGCTTAGGGCGCCCGATGTCATATACTACACCTTACAGTACGTGTCTTGTTCTCAAAACTAAAATCGACCCAGCAGCCATAGGATTTTCTCTGCTGGTTGCTGGACATAGGCCCTATGGATTTACAATAAGGCCGGTTGGAAGCGGCCTTAATCCAGGGCGTTCCTGCGGTGTTTTTATTATATTTATCGTCAGTCCATCTATTCGGTTGTCTACTATTTAACCTTGATTATCATCTGCACTATGTCACTTAAAAAGGTTAAGAAGGTTAAGGTTACATAGAAACTAAAATTACCCAAAATCTGAGATGGCCAGAAGTTTTTGCACAGTATCCAGACCCAGATGAAATGTTTTTTGATGGCGTATAAAATAAGTATATATTAGCTGACATGCCTACCTATTTTGATAATAAAACAATCACCAAACCGGATGGTTATTATATCCTAATATATTTACTTGCGGTTTTGATCGCCTAAAGTCCTAAGATCAAAACTAGCTTACTAACCAATCTTGATGAAACGTGGTACGTGGGTTTATATATTTTTAGTTTTATTTTGTTGTCGGAAACTTTTAATTTGGGGAATTTAGAACTAATGCTTTTTATTAGCCGATTTCAAGAAATAGGCTTATAAAAATTCAGTACAAAGCTAGTACACTGTTAGATACCGCACCGCCAAGTAGCTGGGGAGTGAGGAGTTGCCGCGCAGTTAGTTGCTAGTTGGCGTTGTTTGGCGCTCTCCATTCGGGTAAACTATTTATACTGCCTTGAAAACTTTGTCTCTACATAATATATTAAACACTTGTAGCGTTTAGTTAACTAACCATGCGTTTGATTAAGACATCACACTTTAAAGAAAACTATTTAATACAGAATATTTTTATCATCATTAATCTTTAAATACCGAGTTTACCGAGAGAGCAAGCGAAGCGAGCAAAGCGTCTCAGTTTCGAGATCGGCAAAATTTTCTTTCATCTGTCTTGATGTTTCTTAGTCTGGATGTTGTTACTTCAGGTCGAAGTTTTCAACAAATCTTTCAAAATAAAATTTTTTGACAACAGATTTGAGCATATTACTAATTAATCGTCCGAGGTCTGCTGTTAGTAGAACTGTTGGCATGGTAGATATAAATACTCGTAATTCAAGTACTTACGAGTATTTATATAATATATTTATGAATAGCTTTAATATATTTCACACATATATAACGTTGGATACCGTAATACTCTTTCATGGTTATTACACTAATAACAAATGAAAAATTAAAATAAAAATACCTTATGGTCTCTGGTATCAAACCAAGTTTTGTAGCACGCGTGCTAAATGCTACTTATTAAGTTCTTATGACCAATAAAACCGACAATGGTCAAAAAACAAAATTAAGTGTACCTCACACGTGCAGTTTCCACATTTTTCATACAACAATCCCCGAAGGATTCAACAGATAGAGGCGATAGCGACTAAACAATAACCCAAGATATAAATCAAATCTCCCTGCAACACTCGACAAATGACACGGAACTTGTTCTACACCTTTCCAATTCAATATGACCCTAAGAAACGTAAGCACACGAAGCAATTTGTCAAGACATCTTGTACCTTATAAACAAATTGTCAAAGTTGATTTTAGTTTCACAACTAGTTTTAGACTTTAGGCATTTGTTGAAGTATCGGCAGGACGATAACCGGCAGAAAGTCCTAAGTCCTAAGCCAACATCGTCAATCTACGTCGTGACGTCATCGCAAGCTGTGCAAGTTTGCACTCCCGCTTACGAATTTTGATTATGTACTTTGTGTAGAGGAGATAGGGTGTATTGTTGCTCTAGTTAATGTTTAAATGATTAATAATGTTTTGATAGCCCGTAGTAGGTGTATTGTGCCGTACTGGGTATTTAAATTTGATTTATAATTTTGGTTCTTGATATTCTGAATTTATAAGTGAGAAAGTTTTAGTTTCAGACAGATCATGAGGATGAAATACCTACGTACATTGCTAATATTATTTATTACCAAGAACCCCATCTTGAAATAACAAAGTTTTTTCATCACTGAGATAAATCTCTAGACATTTATCTTTTATTTGTTTTTCGCTATTACTTCTCTATATTATAGAAAGTAAATAGCAACTTTGTAATGTTTATAAATAACTCGAGTGCCTTATTGAGTGAGATGGGAGACCAAAGACCTCGTTAGTTGGTAACGAACCCTGATTAGCCGCGAGTCCGAGAGACCTAATTAGGTTCCAGACTTAATCGAGACATAATTGATTAATGCGAGCTTGCGGCTCGGAAAATCTTTTCTGCCTAACAACTATTTATTTTAACTATTTATTTTGCATCGCAATTTAATGTATTCTATTGATGAAATTGAACTATACTCTTCAAAGCACAAGTTTTAAATGTAAAAGGTTCCCCTGTTTTGAAGGAAAATATGCTTTTTACTAGAACTTATTATGAAATCGCTCGACTCAGGGACGTTTCGCCTTAATTGCTTAGACGCTTAAATCTAACATTGTGCAGTGAAATGTCTGGTGTCTCGTTCACATGTAGGTACAATTTTTCTTATACTATGACAGAGGGGCTCGCTCGCTTCTTCTCTATCAGCTTAATCCTCCGAGGCTTGACCTAGTATCTCTATACCTACAACTCCAACATCCTGATTGACTAGAGAGATAACTATTGGCGTTAAGGCCGCTATTTTATAGCCATACTTATGTCATATGTGTACATTAACCTCAAGTTGACAGTGGTTGTGAATTTTTATCGTACTAGCTTTAAGCTTAACATAAATTGAGCTGAAGGAAGCAGCTTTCCATTAATCCGCTCTAGGAGCGTTAACCGCATTATAAAGCATCCAACCACTTTGTAGCTATTTAGAATAATGTAATCCAACTATCCGTGGTCGGTATAAAGGCATGAATATAGAATACCTACTTCTATTCAACGCTCGGTCACCGCGTCAAATTCAATTTGGTTGTAAAATCTAATTTTAGTCGCTCGGCTGAGCTTAAAAGGCCGACAGCTCGAATGTTCGTCTGTATGGTATATTCCAGTCTGGATGAAACATGGGTTCACGCTTAAAATAAAATTCCGATGCTACCCGGCCGATCAACGGTTTGTTTTTTAAAGGTTTAAAGTCAAGGATTGCTTTTAACCCTTGACGAAAAAAGAATGGTGTTTAAATATTGATATGGCATTCTAGCCTCCAAATAAATGGACCGATTTAGAATGTATGGTTCAGACAACTCTATAGTTTTACTCTATAGCTGTACACCCAGATAGACTTCAACCGTAGATTCGATTTTTGGATAGGCTTATGTTTAGCAGTCTATCAAAAAGCTAGTTTAGTACAGTATTTACCAGGAAAGCTTATTAACTTTATATCTACTAAACCATGTTAGAGGCCTTGAAACTTTGCCCCTGAATCCGTACAACATGTGCATATTTCAGCAGATAGCTCGAAAGCTGCTTAAAAATACTTCTAACTTCGTAATGAAAATAAAAGTTATGAACGAGCTCATTATCTGTAAGCCGCCACACGGAGAGCCGTTCTTCCGCAACACACGTACTCGTAACAAAGAAAACAAACAGCTAAGCGCTTTCCTCACACTCGATGGAATATTCACAAAGCGGCGAGTGGAGCTCAGTACAGCGTGCCGAACTTCACAACTTCATTCATAACAAGAACAAACATAATCGCAGTTTAAGGAGGAGTGGTGAATTATTTCGTCAAAACAATCTTTCGTGTTTTTTTTTATAAATATTTTATTAATTCAGTACTTTGATGTATTCGAAAGGCGTGATGTGAATGTAAAACAAAACAAAAAAGCGCTCCTTTTATCTGCGCGACAGAGCGTAATTGGTGCCTGGAGTGGCCATTCCGCGGGTAGAAGTTTTTATATCGAACCATGTGCAATAAAGCTACATAGTTAGAGTAATGGATATTTCAACTTTGGATTGTACAAATAAATTCGCAAATCCACAAACAATAGAGAAATCAGGTAAAATGAGAACAATAAAAACCGCACAGACGAATTGAGAACGTCTTCTTTTTTTAAAGTAAGTTGAAAATTTTTATGAGGAAATTGTCCGCGTGGCGTGTACAAGAGCGCGGGCCGCGCGCGGGACGTCACTCAAACGCGCTAACTTCATTAAAGGCAGCGTAAATAGCTCAGCCGCGCGTTTGTAGCTTCGAGTCATGAGAGGCGACGGGTGGGACGGATTATAAATGTGACGAGGATTATACAGTACGATGTACTGACAACTTTTCGGTTTCTAGCATGCTACTCGTAGGTGACTGCCTCGGTGCGGTGGTCCAGTGGATTGTAACCTTGACTCATAGGTACCAAGAGGCGTGGGAATCAAACCCACCACCATTAAAGCTCACGTGAGTATTATTTTACAATAGTTAACACTTTACTGTTTCTAGTCATAATAAAAAGAGCAGACATTTTTCTTAAATTTTAATATTAATTGTGGACGATGACAAGTTTTTTTTAATTTGGGACAAGTTTACAAATTAAAAATTAATAAGTTTATCGTTATTAAATTGTAAAATAAATCTTGAAGTTTGTTTGTTACTCTTCAGGCAGCAATAGAGCGACGAGTCAACTTGATGTTCTATATTAGTGTAGTTTAATGGTCGAAGAGTGTCATATCCCAGAGTGAAATTGCAGCTACAAGTTTATAAGTTTAAAGCTCGGCACATTCCCGCTCAGCGCTCCTAACTTAGTTCTCATTGAAAGACGCCAAACTATCATCGGCAAGCCGGCGAGGCCACTTGACTCCTCCTTACATTTGCATAAGTTTTAATCAAAGAAGTTCCGGGGCATCTGCAGCCGTCTTCGAGGCTTTGAGGGCCCTCGACATGCTCCGAGCTTTTTCATCCGCAGTCCGCCCGCGCCGAGTCAAACTGTTACGTCCAAACGTTAAAGTTCGATGCTTTAGGTGACAGTTTCATTAGTTTGCTACACGAACTCGATTCAATCGTTTTGTTTTGAGAAAAACGCAACTAGTTGTAGCGAATGAAAAGATTTTTCTATTCGATTATTGTAAGTCGTGAAATTCTATTCAATTTCTTGAAATTGCTTTAACGAAAACTACATAACCGATTTAAACTAAATTTTGAAGTAGCTACTTTAACGTTTTTCTACATTAAAAAAAACCTTTTAAATTGGTTTACAAAGACTGGACAAACTGGGTAACTTCAAAACAAAAACTAGTCATAAACTATCATAGGTGAATTAAGAACGTCCAAGAGCGGCCACTGTTAGGCATCTCGAAGATGATACGAGGGTGAGACATTATGCTTAAATACTTAAACATTCTGGTAAACCAAAATACACCAACAGAAGCTTTTACCATTTTTTGCTTTGAATGTGTTTTGGCGCGCGTTCTCGTAATATACGGTTTGATTATTATCTGGGAGACAAATGAACAACATTACAATGAGAATGCAAATGTTATGGTCGTTTAATTCGTTTATTTCAGTTCATTGTTCTGCAAAAATAATGTTCCGGAGAGAGCCGGTTGTTGGTTTTTGTCGCATTTTGTAATGCTGCTGTTTGAAGCTTTGCTGACTTCTAAATTAACGCTTTAGTACGACAATGGGTAAAGTTAAGTAACAAAATTTAATCTTATACTAGTTTAATTGGTAGAAATTTTTCTATAAACATAAGTATAGGGATGTAGATACTCAGTCTAATTAAATAATCATTTGGCCAATGTGGATGTGTATAGATGAAAAGTTATAAAAAGTTTGCTTCTAAGCCATTGATTAGTTAGTTTTTTACCAATAGTGAGATTATGACCTATCATTTTATTTACTTGTTTGCCAATCGCCAGATTCCTACCACCGAATGATTTTTTTTACAAATCTGATCTATTATATCTGAAGTATATTTTTATGCATATTTTATGCTTACTTATCAAATAATGCCCAAACTACCTATTAATAGGTATGAAAAGCTTCATCTGTTAAGTTTGCGATGATTAAATTTGACGAATATCTCTGTATCTATGAGCTGTACAGTGTACATTTATCTTGCTACCTACACAGATACAAGGTGTTTTATATAGTTGTTATGTATTATGAACAGGTTCTCCTTAACTCAAAATGGCAGAAAAATCATCAAAAGAAACACTACTTGATGATTTTTTTTGCGTAATATCTAAAGACGAACGTATCTTCATATTGTGATGTGACATCCTGTTTTATGCTACTACTTCATAAACATACATAATATTCACATAATATTGCTGTGTCGTCATGTTCGTTAGTTCCGTGGAAGTTGTTATACTTCGCGCACAGAGAGTGAGTGAGCCGGCAGAGTGAGTTGCTCGCTCGGTTCGTTAGTCGAGTTACAGTGGTCTCACTCGCTGCTGTCTTCGCAGAACTCTCTCCTAATCGCATCAGTGTAATGCTCGAGAATGTTGAATTTAACTATAATATCTCCTTAATATCTCAGCGCTCTGTCTTGTGCTGAATAATTCATTAAAACTATGTAGTTTATGTTATACGGCTCTACATTTTCAATAGAAGAGAGGCTCACTTATTAGTGAACCAAATGTCTAATTTATTTTTAAAATTATAGGCATTTGCTAATTTAAGATTTGTTAAAAATGTATCTGGTTTAAAATATTTTATTTTTGACTTTATAATTTTCTCAGTATTAAGTACATTATACAGAGAGCTACTGCACCTTCTTATTAGTCGCTAACAAAAGGATCCGTATAATTTTGAAATAATGGTAATAAAAAAATAAATAATAGCATGTTGTAGTCTAAAATTCAAAGAGTTATTTTAAGTGCTTTCCACACTAGATTTTTATCTCAAAGAGTTATCTTTGTGATAAGCATTTCAAAAATCTGGTTGGGAAATGTAAGCACTTCAGAAATTTGAAGCTTGCGTAAGAGGCGGGCTGGCTCAGTTGGTTAGAGCGTCGGACTAGTGATCCGAAGGGGCAGGTTCAAATCCTGCGTTCGCTTCAGATTTTTGAAATGCTTATCACAAAGATAACTCTTTGAGATAAAAATCTAGTGTGGAAAGCACTCAAAATAAAATCATAACATAGTCTAAAAATAATGATTGGTCAAAACCAATCATCAATCTAAGCCTGTAGTTATGGTCGTAAAATAAATAAATTTACCAAAACACTTCAACAACTGTTGTCAAACAGCTATCACTGGAAATATTTGATGTTTAAAATTCACGCCTCACACAGTACCTACACAAAATTGTCGCCGCACTAGAACTGATTTACTGAAAACTTTATAAAGCTTTGTACTCATGATCTGTAGCTACATATATGCGTCGTAAGTATGTGATGCCCACGATAAAAGCAGCACACTATTATTTTTAATTTATGTTAGATTTCTTATACTCTTAAAATCACAAGCAAAGCTTGGTCCTTTAGTAGGCAACAATGGGGCCGAAGCCAACACTGAGAGGCCATTTTACATAATTTTTAGGGTTCCGTACCTCAAACGGAAAAACGGAACCCTTATAGGATCACTTTGTTGTCCGTCTGTCCGTCTGTGTGTATGTCATAACTCTTTATCTCGGGAACTCGTAAAGATATCGAGTTAAAATTTAAACTTTATACGAATATATCTATGGTTTCTTGCAGTTGTGTAAAAGAGAAACTTCTCAGTTATCGTTTAAAAAAGTTAGAGCCGTTTATGTCGTAAAAAACCGATATATTTTGACACTCCCAAAAATCAAAACCTACAGGGTACTTCTCGTTGATATAGAACTATGAAATTTGGCGAAAAGCATTGTCTTAGAATACAAATATAAGAATAAATCTGAAAACTGAGCATTTCTATTTAAATCCCAAAAAATATGGCATCAAATTTCACATAATATGGATTCAAAATTCAAAGTGAGTAAATCGTATCATGTAAGGTATCATATAAAAGAACTTCATCAGCACATGCTAAAACAGTTTTTTAATTATTTTAACAATGTGTAATCTTCGATTAATGACGACAAAAGTGAAAAATAAAAACTTTTTTGTCGATGATTATATAGGTAGTATGACATTTTAACAACTTCTTCCCAATTTTGTGAATTTTTCTGGATTTGTACGGAACCCTCGGTGTGCGAGCCTGACTCCCACTTGCCCGGTATTTATTTATAAAACTTATATAAAATGTTGTGTGCATAAAGTAGAATGAAAACATGAATAACTATTGCTAGATGTGACTTACAGTATATCGGGCTACAGTGATGTGCTGATCGATGACTTAAAAAGATGGGCTATGGAATAAGTTACGGCACCCGCCAATTAATGCCTCATTTCAAATTTTAAGGCGGTTGGTAACTTGCCGTCCACTAAATGGGTCCCCCACAATAGCTACCTTGGCGCCGGTGGGGCAACATTGGTGTGGACGGCTTAGGGTGTCTAGAGGTGTGCTGCGCGTTCACTAAGAGCTACTAGCGGCGTTATGCCCTTTAACACTTCCCTGGAGCTTAGGTTCTTAGCTCTTGCGATTTCCACTCCAAGCCGGCCGGTTAAGGCAAGAGAGGAGTCAGGGGTCTCATTTAGCCCCAGGGAATCGGGGTCGCGGTGTCACCACTCATATTATTAAAAACATCCTGAGGCAACCCGCATACGTCCGTAGAAGAAATTAGACGGCGTATGTGAACCCACCAACCCGTACTGGGACAGCGTGGTGGATATGGCCCAATCACTATTAATGGGGGAGCCTATGTCCTGCAGTGGACTATTAAAAAGGCTATTACAGTTCAGTTAAATTATTACTGTATCGTATATCTAATGTAAATCTACAAATCCTAAGTAAGAAGAGAGAAAGTATAGTAAAGCAACAAGTAACGTTTCAGCTAACTTAAAACTTTTTTACTTTAATTATATTTTGTCGACTAAAACAGGATTTTAATTGAATTATTATAATCATGTGAACTCAGCCAAAAAAGATTTATATCCAGTCTTACTAGTGAGTATGTAGCCTAGGGCAACTACGAGGGCCTGCAAACACATCAGCTTTTTGCATTCACAGTATTTCGAAATATTTCCACATTTTACTGAAAACGAAACGAATGTAAAACAACTTTAAAACTGGGAATACGAATATAAAGCAAGTTTAAAACTGTGACATGCTCGTATCAACATCGCAAATGAAAACGTTGCAAAAACGTGGCAAATGCGAGTCGGCTCTGATTGCGCTTTCAACAGCTCCAATGAACTGACAAAGCTTATTGAGAGCAGTACAGAAAAAACTCCGGCTTTGTAAATAACTCAAAGAATTATTTTACTACAGAAGGATGGATAAATATAGTTTGTAGGTACTGCAAAATGGTAATGTGAAATGTAACAATAGTAATGTTGTTTTATCCTATTTTATTCGCATCCTGCCTTTGTGCTTTTATACGACTTTAGTATTTAAATCCTAACAATATTAGCGAGTATGCGGCAAATCGATCAAGATCGAGTCGAGACTGATATAAGCTTCTGAGATTCGGTTAATGAGATGTGTTCATTGTTCGTAGAACTACTAGTAACACCTTGAACAAATGACCGTTGATTTTATTTCGTGATTCTAGAGTTATTTCCATGCTAAAAGTGTATCTCGTAATCATCAATATCACTCTAGTTTTTCTATTAGGCACTAAATTCACTTGTTTAAACAAATTGTTTTATTTTCCAACAGTTTTATAATTTGAGACAAAAAAGCTCTTTGTGTCGCAATTTGCTCGAATGCAGTTCTAAAATCGTATTAATGTAATAGCAGCCGTAATGCGCGCGATACGTGTTATCATAGCGGCTTTGTAATATCACGGAACGATGTTCCCTTACTAACTGTTACATAATCCCGTTGGTAATCCTGCGTTTACGATACAACGCGGGCCGTGCTGGCGTTCATGACTTGCGAC
The DNA here is from genome assembly GCA_949316475.1 of Hypomecis punctinalis. Lineage (NCBI taxonomy): Eukaryota > Metazoa > Arthropoda > Insecta > Lepidoptera > Geometridae > Hypomecis > Hypomecis punctinalis. Next base: position 26,486,968 of record OX438805.1, read on the forward strand.
CTCAGTGAAATGAGGCGATGTATTTGCAACATTACGGTGTACACAGAGATGTAACGTTCTGATTGTGCCAAATAGCATTATCATGGAGAAAGGGTTGTAAAGCGGTGACGTAAAAATCTTACATTCAAGCTCGCAGCTCCGTCCGACTGATCAGATTTACAAATGTGATGCGGCCGCCGCCGGGACGGGGTGTCTGCATCGATAGCTACTTCATATTGCCTGTTATTTCACTCGACTACACTCGCAAGGATGTTATTTCTAGCACTTGGTATTTTATCTTTATTGCTTTTTCAATGTGACACATTTTGTTTTATGTAAAATTGTTCTATATTTTGGAGTGCGTTGTGCTTTTGACCGCTTTTTGGTTAAATAGCAAAAATTTGTGATATCATAATGATTCTTGTTTACTTGTACATTTTAATGTTTGTTGTTAGCATGAACTAATTGGGCATTTTGATATTCCCAAATACATATTCTATAACAATTGTTGGTACCAATTCTGTATTTACAATGTCAATTAACATAAACTAGGACTGCATTAAAATATGAAATGCAAATATCGCGAGTTTGGGAGAGCGTATAACGTTATTATTCGTGATTTGAGCCCCGGGTAATGAGGCCACCTGTTGGTCAGCTGGTTTTGTGTTTGAGGTTCTGTTTAAACAGTCGGCTGTACATTGCTACGTATTGTCAGGCCACCACATACACGATATTTATGGCTAATGCATATTATACTTAAACTTTGTAAAAAAAAATTGGACAAATTCACTTTTTTTACACAAAGTTTCGTCAATATCTACCGTAAAATCGCATGGAATGCAAACTGCTTCTAACAGGTTTTATTAGCCATTGAACCAATTACGCTTTATCTATAGAGAGAGATATGTCCACCAGCTGCGGAGTCCTCCGTCTCAGCCATAAGACGATACAAAGTCAGTGCCTAGCCTGCCGTGTTGAGCGACGAAACTGCACAGAAACTGCTAATACATAGAGTATGTTTGCACCGCGCTCTTGCAATTATTTGGGAATTGCACCGGCAAATGACAGCTCTATGATAAATCCAATTATGATAGGATCGACGGTACTCGACTGAGTTCCAATAATATGAAATAAACTCGGTCGCAGAGAAGTATTTATTATTAAATCATGTACTAGAAAGCGAACTGTACGACAACTACTACTATTTATTTTTTAGTACAACGTCCATCACAGCGTTTTTAGTACAGGTGATAGAAAACCTCATTTAGACCCCAAAATTGCAGTGAGGCCTCTGTCAAGATATGGAGGTTTTACAGCTAAAATGATGTTAATATTTTATTTATCCTACAATATTCAACCACATGAGCTAAACTCAAAAACTTCCTGTGAAATCGAATCCTAAATAATAATACCTATACCTATTTTTTTGTTTCGCTACAATACTAAACAGATACTTGCTAAGTTGCTACAGCAATGCCATTATCATTATTGTAGTACATTATTAATGTGTAACGATCTTAAATTACTTTTTACGTCCTAAAAGTACTTCGAAATGTTAACAACTACCACTTTATTTTTAACAACTGCGCCGTAGGTACCTACTTACATGCAGATTAAGAGTATTAAGCTCCTGTCCCACGCGCGTCGCAAAACGGAGCGTAAGTAGAGATATAAACGAGTTATAAAGCTATAACTATAACTCGCACTAAGCAGTGCGGATAGTTTTATCGTTGGGCTGCAGAAATGTGATTACTCGTGTACAGAGGCAATTACTGCTAATATCGTAAAAAATATTAAAGCTCTCGTCACACAGAGGCGGGAAGTGCAAGAAAGCAATCGCGATCCGGGACGGGATTTTTTTGTAATATACGAATTTGTATGCAACCTGACACATAACAAGCTTCGTGAGAAGGACACGCCGGGGTGTGGGACGGGTGGCCTGCGCGGGCGCTGTATTCTACGGTAGTCAGTACAAGCTGTCATACAGGGCAAAGCGATCGCGTATCGGTCGCGGTCCAAATTGTATTGTTTTACAACTTAATTATTCAATAGTTCCATTTTAATTACAAATCGAACAAAAAAACTGATTGAATTAGTTATGTCCATATCATACTTAAGGCTGGAATTATAAAAACACTTTAAAAAAGGATATTGTTTGGGAAAAGATAGCCAAGGAATTTAATCAAAGTCCTTAGTACTTTATAACTATTTTAATTATTATTATTAAATCGCTTTTGGTGTCACACCTGCTGTGCCACCTACCCGCCGCGGGCTGCAGGCGGTAGCTCTGTGACATGGTACGGACCGCTATTGCTTCGTACTGGACCGCTATCGGATCGCATTCTCGCGGCTCCCGCCTTTGTGTGGCCCTAGTTTAAGTTTAACGCAGAGTGGAGGCAAAAAAAAATGCAACTAAAATTATATATAGAGGTGTTAATTCTAACGTCATCGTGTTGTTCCAGACAATAAACTTACTTAACAGAGTACTTCAATATATACTAACTTGTATTTTAAATGTAAAATGTTTATTTTATTCACGCAATTAAAATATCACATCGTATTTAATTAAATTGTTGTAATACAATTTTGATTGCCTACAATGTCAAAAAATGTTTGAAGAATTGGTTGCATTTTAAAATCGCACAGGATCTAGTTGTTTGCATGTTTAATAATAAAAAATCTGCAGCTCATAGCTTTTTCACCTGTGGTGGGACATGAGACAGCCGGCTCGCGTCGTCCGCGCCGGTCGCGCCACAAATTCCTCCAAATGTATGCAAGTTTTTCCCGCGGGAACAGTTGCGCTAACTCACTGCTTGTTTTTCCCCTCAGCAGCCTGATGCCTTTAAAATGGTGAAGTTTCTGCGTAAATCTGAATTTGAGATCAATTTACTTTCAGAGCTTTGTAAGTTCTTGTTACAACTTCGGATTCTAACTTTGGAAGTCAATCAAAAATTAAGTATCGCCTTGTTTGCGAATGAGAGCGTGAATTGATAAAATATCGCGTTTTTTATGTTAACAAACACTTTATTATTTCACTAAAAAATCGGCTCTGAAACTGTATTTTTATGATGATTTTGCATGATAGATGCAAGCTTCGTTCAGTATTATTAAGGAAGAGCTAAGTCTGGGCTGCCCAGCAGTGGACGTGCAACAGCTGAAATGTTAAAGCAACGTAATGATTGAATCAGGCGTTACTTTGTGGAAGTTCATCTTTGTTTTGAATAAATCTTTAGAGTATTTCCGCTCTGTTACAACAAACAATATTTTGTATAATATTATTAATAAATTTGTTTTATTCTAAACAAAGATCCTAAGTAATGAGGCCAATGTTCGGATCGCCGTCCTTTATGTAGACGTATTATATCTGTACGATGTACCGGTTTTATTGGCCCTCTTTTACGCAACAAAGCGATGGTTCAATTCGTTTTATTGTGTGCGTATAAAGTTCAATAGCCTACAAGTGTTACAGACAAACAGTCTGTTACAATGTTCTGCAAAAAATAATCCTTGTTTTTGATTATATTATATAAACTAAGGTCAAAATATTTTTAAAGCATTTAAAACTCAAACTCAACAAAACTCATAAAAGAGGCCTATGAGTCTTATATTCGTAAAACTGAACACAATATTTCAAAAGATCCTAAAAATTTTTGGAAATTTATAAAAGATCAACAAGGAGACAGAAATTCCTGTGGTGAGTTTGAGTATGAGGGTCATTTGGTTACTGGAGAAGACGCTGCGAACGCATTTGCTCGGTATTTTGAATCCGTGTTCTTGAGCGAGGCTCCTACCTTGTCCGCCGAGGCTGCAGAGCGGGACGCCTCCAGCGACCCGCTCTGCTCGTCGCGCATAGCCATTGATAAAGTAACGTCAGCTGATCTCTCTTATGCCGTTAGGCGATTAAAAGCTAACTCGTCTATTGGACCTGATGGTATACCGCCGTTTGTTATTAAAGATTGCGTGTGCGCCTTTGAAATACCACTTCTACATATCTTCAACTTATCTCTGGAAAACTGCGTATATCCGGCAACTTGGAAAGTTTCTCGGGTGACCCCCATACCTAAGACTGAGGTAAAATCGAAAATCAAAAATTACAGGCCTATAGCCGTTCTCTTGGCATTCGGTAAAGTTTTCGAGTCAATCCTGAATCGCCGCATCTCCTTGCAAGTCCGGCCTCTGTTGTCCGAATGCCAGCACGGCTTCCGTGCAGGAAGGTCCACAGCTACTAATCTCGCAAATTTTGTGGATTATGCGACGGCTAGTATGGACCAGGGAGAGCAAGTGGATGCCGCGTACTTCGATTTCAAAAAAGCGTTCGACCGCGTCGATACCGATATTTTACTAAAGAAATTTGCCGAAATAGGATTCTGCCCTAAATTGCTAAAATTTTTCTCCAACTCTTTTTCCAATCGCGTACAATATGTTTATCATCTAGGATATCGATCAGCTCCCTACATGACTCTTTCAGGAGTAAGTCAGGGAAGCACTACCGGACCGACTCAGTTCACGATTATGATAAACGATTTGCCGAAAGTTGTGAGAACGGCTAAATGCTTGATGTTCGCGGACGATCTCAAGTTGTTCTTAGGTATAGGTGGTCTCTCGGACTGTGAAGCGCTACAGCGTGACATTGATAGTGTCGTTAAGTGGGGCGAGCGGAATAAGTTGGAATTTAACATTTCCAAATGTAAAATAATAACTTTTACCAGATCTCGCTCGCCTTATGATTATGACTATAATATGAATCGGGTTCCGCTTGAGCGCGTCACAGAGGTGCGAGACCTAGGCCTCACGCTCGACACACAGCTCACATTTAATGCTCACATTGTGGAGTTGTGCAAAAGAGCGTATAAATCTCTGGGATTTGTAATGAGGCAGTCGGCCAGGTTCAACGACAAGGATGCCATACTGTCTCTCTTCTATGCTCTAGTGCGGAGCAAACTAGAATTTAATTCTTTAATTTGGGACCCACACGAAAAGAAATATGCTCTTTTACTTGAACGAATTCAAAGAAAATTTGCACGTTTTCTCTATAAGAAAATGTATGGTTACTATCCTACCTGGTCATATCCTTCCCTATTTGTGACTGGGATGGTAGGGCTGAACACACTAGAGTTGAGACGGAAGTGTGCGCTAGTCGTCCATTACTACCTACTTTTTAATGGTAGAATAGACAACCCTACGGCATTATCCCGGTTAGGATTGTTTGTCCCGGACATAGAGTCCCGCGCGCGGTGGCGGCGGCGCGCGCGGCTGCCGGCGCTGCTGGCGCCGCTCGCGGCCCCCCGCACCGACACCGCCGGTACGCGCCCACGCACCACGCACTCACACTGCTCAACGAACTGATTGCTCGCCAAACTGATACCGATTTATTCTTTTCAAAACTCAGTGAAATAATTCGAAACTGTGTTATTTGCTTGCCTAATATTTGTAATTATTCTTAAGTGTTTAGAGATAAGTTATTTTAAGCTCAAAAACGTTTTGGTTTTTTAACTAAGTTTTTGAATGTTGTAATAAAATAAATAAATAGAATAAATAAAACTCTCTATTAACAAAGTCTGTCACGTCGTATGACTATGTAATAGTATCGTGTCGTTTTAATAAAATAAACAAACGCATAATCAGAATTATAATTTGGTTCGAATCCAAACCGCGTGGCGTTACAGAAAATTATGCTAGGGAATATGCACAGAGTTAAATGGCATATGAAGATGATTACAGTATTGTCACGCCGTCCGCCGTGATGCGTCGTAAGTCAATGAGCCAGAGTGAGCGGCAATGAGCCAGGATGAGCCAATGAGCCGTAGAGTGAGCTATGCTCAACATTTCGCCTTTGTTTGTGACGCTTCGCCGCACCGGCCATGGGAGCCCCGATTCTGTATGTGTTACAAATCGACGCGCACTCTTGCAGGCTAAGATAAGGGATTCGAGATGTCAGCAGGCTTTTGAAGGGTTCACGGCTGTCAAACGGGGATTATAATTATATTATGTTTAATTTTTGTTCACGAAAATTCAGCTTGTTATTACTTACTACTAGTAACAAGCGGTTGCTGCTGGGATATCTGAGAATGAAGCAAAATTGTAATAAAATTTATGTAGAGACTTATTCTTTGTCACAACAATGAATTACTACAGTTTACAGCTGATTCACATTGCAGTCTACTCGTGACCACGATCGATGCAACTCGGTCGAAACGTTGGGATGATGAGGCATTTATCTTGTAATTTTAGTACGCGATTAGTCCCGTAGTATATAATATCAATAAACTACTGCATTTTTATTATTCTTATTATTTTTGTTGCACTAGTTTATGTCGCTTGTATTTTTTTTCCTTTTTGTGTATTTTTTTCTGTATTGTATTTTAGTGTTAACAATAAAGTGTTACGAGTAATTCATTCATTCATTCATTATCATTTATCACTTATGGATCGGTTTGAGATTGTAATGTATGTACTTTGTTTTCATATTAAAAACGTTATGGCAGTAGGTAGTGCTTGGATCATTATAGTACTACTAGCTTTTGCCCGCGGCTTCGCCCGTGTAATTATTATTACTTTTGTGCTATTCCATAGGATCATTTTGTATTTCCGGGAAAAAGTTACCCAAGTACTTTCCGACTTTTGATCGTCCTACAAATCAAGTGGATCCGTTGCTCTGTTGCTACGTGAAAGATTAACAAACCAACAAACATACTTCCGGATTTATAATATTAGTAAAGATTTTTTGTAAACAACAATTAAAATCAATATTTGCTACTAAGTAACTCAAGAGGTGTACAAGTCTACGTGTACGTGTATATTTTTTTTTTGTTATTTTTACCCACAACGCACAACATATTACAGAGTAGTCCGATTTTGATAAATCTTTTTTTGTTTGGTTGATCATACTTCAAACATGGTTAAGTTATTTTTTTTTTAAATCTGCTGAGCGATTTTTGATAAATCAACAATAATGTGAAAAGAAAAAAATTGTTGGACTTGGACCGATTTAAATTTAGTTGATTGAGATTAACTTGATGTGTACTGAAGAATGAACTAAAAATATAAGCAAAAGCATCAATGAGATGATTTTTATAGGCTCATGAATTTAATTCATATATTGTACTTATTGCTCATTTATCCAAGCCTACTACGTAAATGAAGTACATTATAAATGTTTATTATGTATGCCATATTTTTAAAGAGAGTAGTAAAATTTGTTCGCTTCGGGTTTCATTGACTATGTAGACTGTCTCTGAACTAAAGTATGCGATTCGACGTCACGCCTTAGCGGAGCTGTCTTTGGGCTGCCTGGGATACAGCACCAGGTTCCTTCACAAGAGTATATATCACACAATTGTTCACATCATAATGAAATATTCAATTCTCCAGGTCCCAACTATATACACCTCGACGTCATACTTCAGTGAAGCTGTCACTGGGCTGCCTGGGGTATAAAGTAGGTATAACATCCTGGTTCCCACTTCAGGTGTACCTCACCGTGGGTCATACCTTAGCGTGGCGGACGGCGAGCATAGTGCGCGCGCGCGCGGCATCGCCGACCCGTGCTACTGCCCCCGCGACACACTCATCACTAACTGCACACTAACTAACCACTGACACTCACTCGCGACCGGCACTCGCCCGGCGCCCGCGACACTACCACACACTGCGTGCAAAACCTGCCAGGATGTTGCCACCACACGCGGTCGAAAAGAACACTATAAAAAGATTGCTACAGGTCTGGCAAAGGATGAAGCCAAAAAAGTCTAAATTAACCAATTTTTAATTTATTCTCAGCTCCAGTTTTTATGTATATTTTCATTTATTACTTGATTTTTATTTACCTGCTGATTACTTTTTTCCAATGGTCGATATTTATTTTTAAATCGGTATTGCTGTACCAAACATTCATCTTCATTGAAAACAATGAATAATTACCGACAACTTTTCAGACCTGTCTAAGTGTCTAAGCTGATTTTCACTAACTATTGAAAATCAGCTTAGATGGTTATAAGGGTACGATGGGGCTGGCATGGACTTTCGGTCCAAAAGCTCCCGAAAAAAATTAAAATTTAAGAAAAAATCCAGGCAAGAGCGAGTCAGGCTCACACACCGAGGGTTCCGTACAAATCCAGAAAATTTCACAAATTTGGGAAGAAGTTGTTAAAATCTCATACTATAATCATCAACAAAAATGTTTTTATTTTTCACTTTTCTCGTCATTCATCGAAAATTACACATTGTTAAAACAATTAAAAATCTGTTGTAGCATGTGCTAATGAAGCTCTCTTTTATATGATACCACGATTTACTCATTTTGAATTTTGCACCCATATTTTGTGATTCTAGGCCATATTTTTTTGTGATTTAAATAAAAATGTACGTTTTCTAATTCATTCCTATATGTGTACTCTGAGACAATGCTTCTCGCTAAATTTCATAGTTCTATGTCAACAGGAAGTAAGTACCCTGCAGGTTTTGATTTTTGTGAGTGTCGAAATTTGCGGTTTTTTTACGACATTAACGGCTTTACTATTTTAATATTATAATTTTAATTAATTAATATTTTTTATACTGCAAGAAACTATAGATATACGTATACAATTTATATTTCAACTCGATATCTTTACGCGTTCCCAAGACAAAGAGTCTTGGCATACAGACAGACGGACAACAAAGTGATCCTATAAGGGTTCCGTTTTTTCCTTTTGAGGTACGGAACTCTAAAAAAAAGCTTAGATAGTAAAATATCATCAAATACACCGATTCTTCCATTTACTACTTTTACTACACTAAAAAATAATAGCACCGTTTATTAACGAATTGCCTACATTATACAGATATCAAAACATCTATGTATTATGTACAATCAAAATAATACAAAACATAATGTGAAAAGTCCACATAATTTTGGTGGTACAGTTTTTTCTTATGTATTTGGCGCTGTATTATTTTGTCACCTAATATCCTAAAGAAAGCCAAATCTAGCACAAAGCTTTGAAAGCTGCAACACTACGAGCAAGTTTTACTCGTAGCGAGCCGGCGCGGCGCGGGGCGCGGGCGCCGGGACCGGTCGGACCGGCGCGGGCCCCGCCGACACACAGAAGGCATGATTAAACAGACTAACATGCTACACAATTGCATACTTTTCAACTAATCATAAAGACAATGGTAGTCTAGTAGGGAAGCGAAATTTTAATTTTGGGTACATTTACATAGGTACTCTTCTTATCTGGTAATATTCGCATTTGACTGTATCAAGCTTGCTTTGAAGCTGGATGTCATTTCAAAGAAAATCTTCAAATACTTGAAGGCTTTCTTTGATATAACGTAAAGCTTAAATCAAGCAGGATGTAGTCAAACGCGAATATTGATACGAGTATGCTACGACCAATAGAAAATACTGTTAAGTACTGTATACTCGTAGTACTTTCTATAGATCATAAATTCGTAACGCTATTATGAAAGTGCTGATTGCAAGTTGCATCCAATTATTGATAAGGTTTATCAACTTAAGTTCAACATCAGTATAACACCTTCGAATATGTTATTGTTGATCCGATCTAAGAAATTTAACATAATATTTTGTTTCGTTAAACATTACATAATATAACTTATATTCCAGCCAACATTTTAACAGCTTTACGATTTACCTACATACTTATATTAGAAGTGAACATAACAATCACCAAATGCTTACAACATGCAAATGTTTAAGCACTACTGTGGATTTTTCAAAGGTGCTAAAGCTCAGGCATAAAATGGTTATTTATTATTCCCCGAGCAGAGTATTCTATTGTATTGGCCTTTCGAAGCAGACAACAATGAACATGTGAAATACCTACTCTCACAATAATACCTATTATAGTACTGGGGCTTATTGCGAAGTAACTAGTGCGTAACCTGTGGCCGGGAATCTCGCACTATTCGCTTTTGTTGCTAAGGCCCGTCACAGCTCCCACGAATTCGAGGAAGATTGGGTATTGATGTGATCTGAATGATAAGTCTTAAATGGTTTCTTTTACACAGGAGTATTAAAAAGTAAGTTCGTATAGGCCGGGTGGCAAGCCCTGGTGTCAGAGTTTTACAGGAGTATTGATGACGAGTACTAAACTATATAAATAAATGTATTTGAAAATTATAACATTTTAGCTGGTAGATTAGAAGCTGACAAAATGATAATTAATTATCTAGAAGCTGGTCTACAGCTTCTAGTTGTAGAATTTTTTTCCGGATATTATCGGTATCTTCAAAAGACACCAAGTATGGTATCAATATTTTACACACTTCGAATACAAGTTGCAATATATTTTTTGATAGTAATAATAATCTATATTCGAGCCCTAAAGTTGCGATGATGATACTGAACTGGTTTTATTGTATCATCAAGCCAATATCAATGCAATGCGTTGTACGATATATTTTTAAATCTCCACAAGCACCAAACGTCTACAGTGATAATGACAAAACGGCTGTCACCAAGCAGGGCTCTAAAAAAAATCAAAGCAATGCTATTATTTTATATATATTTTAAATCCTTTGACGAACCATTCGGCTTAATATTCCTAATGACACAACTAGTTGTGCGAAAGAAGTTGGTCCATGATGAACACCTGGGCTGTAGTGTGGTTGCCAAACCGGCCTTGCCGTGTCGTCTAGAGGGGCCCTAAGGCAATAGCAATGCATTACCGCGGGACAGCGCACTGCATTACCGTAACTCCGCGAGACTGCGCCGCGCCGCGCTCACTCTCCAATTTTATCTTCTTTATATTGGAAATTGTCGAGAGACGCGCGCGAAATTATGTTGTAGTACAACATTTTCTTCTTAAAGAAATGAGGGGTTTGAACTTGAAATACAACATAGTCATATTATTTTTATATGCTACGAAACTAATTGCGCGCTGAACATATGAGATAATTCCTAGTCTTCCCGTTTATCGATACAACTTGGTCAAAACGTCGGGATGATGAGGTATTTTATATATATTATCATATTTTCAGTGTGCGATTAGTCTCGTAGCACATAAAATAATATGTTCAAATCGGCAAAGCTTAAAAAAAAACAGTTATCTACACTAATATTATAAAGAGGACTTATTAGGTGACATAACGTCGAGATTCGAGGAAACGGGTCATTGAGAATTGAGAAGGGTGCTTGGGCCATATCCACCACCAGTGCCAGGGCCCAGTGTGGGTTGGTGCAGATTGCCACACAATATTTTCCTTCGCCGAAAAGCCAATGATTTGAAATTCCGTACATAAGTTCCAAAGAAACTCATTGATACAGGATCGGGATTTAAACCCACTACCTCACGATTGTAGGACAGGCGTTACTACCACTAGACCACCACAGTTATATATCTCCGCCATTAGTGTGTCGATGTATGTTTTATTGGTAGTAAATAGGTATGCAGTGGCGTAGCGTGCCTTGGGGAGCCCTAAATCAAACATAGTTGGGGAGCCCAAATCACTCATTTCTCACAAAAGAAACAAAAATGCTTGCATTAAATTGAAATAAATGTATACCGCCTTACCGCAAAAGATTTAAACACTGTTTAGCCGTACAATTTGTACTGTTAAACATTGTCTAAAGCCTGCGTAAAACTTTTGTGGTAAGACGGTTATTTATAAGTTGTCACTTCCTCCTAGAAATTGAGCTAGCCAAACAATTCAAATGAAATATACTTTTCTTGCCTTTTTTTCGGGAAATTGATAATTGATAATGAATAGAATATAATTACCTATATCAGCTAAGTAAGTCTAGCTGAAAACGATTTCAGTTGTTATAAAATTTCTGCCTCTTAGGACAACTTTTGGAAGAATGCTTAACCCGGGAAAAAAAGAGATGATTTTTTTTCGGGAAGCACGAGATTAAGTGACATTGTGGATAACATTTTACTAGGTTTTGCTTACACACGTTAAGGCCCCTGTAGCCTGGGAGCCCCGTATTATTGACACGGCTGATACTGCGGTAGCTACGCCCCTACACATAGTATGTGAAACGAATTGTCGATGGACCTTAAAGTTCTCGAATGTAGACAATGTATTGGCAAGTGTAGCGAAGGTCTTCACGTGAATCTAAGATCTGGTCGTGACGTCCGGAACACGTTGGATGCCAGCGCTTCGATTCCTTCCATCACAGCTCTTTGGGTTAGCAAATTGAAGAGGCCTTAGGTAGGGCACACAATTCGTAGAAGTAGAACTGATGTCCAATGTTTTTCAAAGTTCTCGAGTGAAGACAAGATCAAGAAACTAACTTACTTAGGTAGAATGTATAGACTGTGGGTCTCTAATATTTTAACGTCGCTTTCATTCTCATCATTGTCATTTTCTGAAATCTGGGCTATATATTATGTACAGCCACCCGACACATACGAACTCACTTTTATTTAGATATGCCAATACCTACTATCTCTTTTTCATAAACTTCGAACAGTTTAAGACTACGGAAACTCTCGCGATTTGGGTAGGTTTTAACTCATCATAATGGTTCATCCGGTATGTCTAGCATGTGTGTGACGCATACCTACATTACGTGGTAAGTATATGTATAGCCAATCATACCCGGGCAAAGCCGGGACGGGCAGCTAGTATTATAATACAGAAGATGTTTTTGTTGGTTTGTTACTCTTTTACGCAGCGACAGATCAACGGATAGACTTGATTTTAGTCATGGATAGTTCATATGTCAGAAAGTGTCGTAGGTTTGTTATTATCCCGGAAAAATAAAAGGTTTCTGTGGGGTTGCATAAAATATCAAAATTTAACGCAGGCGCAGACGCGGGTTGTTATTTATTTTGGTTGAAATGTGTTGTATATTTTATTATTATCATAAAAAAATAAATATATATATTTAATATCATACAGCGTAAATATTCGTAAATAAAATACTTAATACTCCAAAAAGAACCCCAACTAATGAACAAAAATTTATTACGAGAAGAACCGGCCAAAAAGTTGTGCACTTATTTTAAAACAGTTCTTTATTTTGGCTCGTAAACTACGTTCCCGCTCCAAACATACTTCAGCTCATATTCCATTACACTTTCAATTTACAATCGCGAAGAGTTTCCAGAAAATCCATAAGGAATCAAAATGATATTATCGTTAAGTACGGAGAGAACGTTCCAACTCGTTCATTGAATGAATAAATCAATACTTTCCACGTAATGGAATTAAAACAAATCTTTCTGAACGTTGTTCTTGGAAATTTATCGAGTTTGAGCTTTGATGTGTGTAAAATGGAACAATCCGCGAGGAGGCGGCGCGGCGCGGCGGTGTCGAGGTAATGGCGACACGAGTTCTTTGAGGGAAATTGTACGTTAGCAATCTTACACAGAGGCGCATATACTTTGGTTTAAATATTGAACAGATGTATTAATTTAGCGATGAATAAGCCCATTTGTGTGTTTAAAGACTTTAGTGTGATGTGGGAATCTGTTGTGCTAAGCGATGTTTAATTGGATACTGTTTTACAAAGTCTCATCTATAATTAAACTACCCGAACGTTGTATTAAATATAGTATATGTACCGATATAAATAAATTTTACGGATACACTAAATATGAATAATCAATATAATATATAATAATAACATTGCATACGGTTCATGATTTTAACCACAGAACAGCAGAATTCAATCTTCTGTGATTTTACCTAATTGGGTGTTATTTTCGTCAATATATTTTTTTTACCCTACTGCTTCACATAACAGCTCTTGAAATAGTTACCCAGGATTGTACAGGTACATCTCTTGATATAAATATTTCCCGGTTATATCTACAGAGGTGGTACACCAAGCATGTTATTCCTTTAATTATATCGACGAAGAAGTGCTAACAACTCCTAACAAAACCATTAATCAGGCTGTAGTTGACCTAAATACAGGAAATGTTTCTTCGGTACCTAGCTACATACGAATTTCAAAATAATTCATATACCAGTAAACTCGCAATTATTTCTATTTATCGAACTGCATTCATACCTAAGTCGTTTTTGTAATCAATCTAAGTTCAAAGTTGTTAGCACTTCCTTGACGATATGGCGATTTATAAGATGGGGCTTTTCATAAGTTCTTTTCTAGCTTTGGTGCGCTAAATGAAGGTTAGTTTAGAACTTAGGTTTTATTTAGGTTCTTAACATGGCAAAGTTTTTAACGACTGAATCAACGCATTATGTACCATAGAGTTTATACTATATGTTATACTCTAACATTTTTACAGATTGATAATAATTTATGTCGAGATTTCTTCAAATCTTGTGTAACCAATTATTTGCTAGTTTTGTGTGATAAATCTTGTAAAACACTGCATTTAACTGGCAAACATTTGTACTTAGCTAAACGTAGTTGAAATCATATTTTACAGAAAATAATGTAATAGTTAGACCCGGTCCAAGTGAAAAATATGACGTCTATGTCCGCAAAACATAAAGGTTTTGTGAAGCACAGGTCCTTCAGACAGAATGTTATAGATATCGAGAACTCGACGATTCCACCCGATCTTACGAGTACGTTATTATTTTTATACTCGACTAGCTTAAAACCCACGGCTTCGCCCGCGTTGTCTTAGTACATAGGTAGGTTGTACTTGCTTATAAATAATATCTAATAGTCCGCGGTTTCGCCCGTGTTGTCTTAATACTTGGTTAAAATTATAATAGCCTGCCATTTGGCCCGCGTTGTTTTAGTACTTACTTGCTTAAAATAATAGCCCGCGATTCGACCCGCATTATTTTGACACTTGCTTTTAATAATATCTAATAGTTCGCGGTCTGGCCCGCGTTGTCTTAATACTTCCTTAAAATTATGATTGCCTGCTGTTAGTCTGCGTTGTTGTATTACTTGCAATGATAATAGCCCACGGTCTAGCCTGCGTTGTTGCGTTGTCTTGGCACTTACCTACTTAAAATAATAATAGCTCGTGGTTAAGGTTCAATAGAGAGTACACTTTTTACGTTGCTATAAAATTTACGATGGAGCCTTCATAACTGGGCCTAATGTCATATTACTTGCAAGGATAATGCCTACGGTTTAGCCTGAATTGTCTAAGTATTTGCCTAAAATAGCCCACGGATTGGCCTGCATTGTTTCCATCCATCCATTAGCCATAAGAAGTCCACTGCTGGACATAGGCCTCCCCAAAGGATCTCCGATAAGACCGGTTGGAAGAGGCTTGCATCCAGCGTGATCTTACGGTCCTAATGAGGTAATCCGTCCACCTTGTGGGTGGGCGTCCTACGCTGCGCTTGCCGGTACGTGATTTTTATTCGAGAATTTTCGGCCCCATCGGTCATCAGCCCTCCGCGCTATGTTTCCTGCCCATTGCCATTTCAACTTGCCAATCCGTTGGGCTATGTCGGTAACTTTGGTAATAGATCTCCTCATTTCTGATTCGATCTCGCAGAGAGACTCTGTGCATAGCCCTCTCAATAGCTTGTTGGTGGGCTACTTGGAGCTTACTATTAATTGAGAAACCACGTTTCTGTGCCATCAGTCATCATTGGTCGTAAATAGCATTGTCTTAGTATTTGCGTATTTAATTTACTCGTACTTGTATCTAAAGCTTATTACGGAGTACGTGAATTTTTGAATGATAAATTACTGAATTTTTGTAATTAATTCGATACTAATAATAATAATAATTGTATGAGTGTCAATGTTAGAAATTTCACACTATTAGCTTTTTATTGATGGAAAACATTGAGGCAACATGTATAGGTACATCCGTAGAGAAAAATCAATGTCGTATATAGATTCCGCAACCTGCGCTCGGCCGGCGTGATGGATATGGCCGATGGCCTAATCACCCTTCGCGGGTAGGCCTACGTTCAGTAGTGCACTATTAATTAAGGCCGGTATATGTATTCGACATGTTTCATTCAGTCATTAGAAGTTTAATTTCGATTATTCTGAACTCATTTTTCCCGAGAGATATTGTGACAATCTCGCCCAAAACCGTTCACCTAGTTAAAAGTGATCGAGACAATTGTAGGACTTTTAGACGTTGTCTGACCCCAGGCAGATGAAAAGGGCCCGTTTTACCCCCTTAGAGGTCGAAAGTTCAAAATTTTCGTCCTTAGTGCTCCATTACATAGTACAATGTACCTATATTCCAAATTTCAACGTTATATCTTTAGCGGTTTGGGCTGTAGGCTGTCTGTCAGTCAGTCACTCAGGGAAGCCTTTTATATAATAGATTGGTTTGTGTATTTATTTTACAAATATTATGAAATCATGTTGTTTGCGGGCAAAATTGCCTGTTAAACTATTTATAATAAATTATCTAATAATGTTACAATTGCCGACTCCCTCTATGATATACTCGTATAAGCGAACTAAAATATAAAACGATTATGAAATCTTAAAATGGTGTAACGAACACTTAACAAAAACAATTCTCAACCCTTTTTACCCTAGTTATTACAGTTGACTGAATATTTTTTATTTAATATTTTTAAAGGGATTTAAGAATAAGTTACGGCTCTTTAAGACAGTTACCAAACGCAATTTATTGAGACAGGGAACGCTTAACTTCAGTAATAACTTTATTGACTTGAGATAATTAGAACAAGTTTAGCGAACGGCTGGAACGCTTGTTCCACATGTTACGCAGTTAGTTTCACCACACGCAGCACTTCTCAAAACATGGTGGAAGGTGTGAAACGGAACGTTTATTATAATTTTGTAATATAGTTTCAGAGGTGTATATCAATACTTAATAACTCAAAGATGCTTCAAGATTTTCGCACTTACTATCGAGAAATTGTCATGAACATTTTGAAATAACATGATTTTATCAAGCGAACTATTTGAATTTTGTATAAGATTAAAGTCGGTTGTGCGGTGACTAGTCCTATTTTCGGCGAAAAATTAAAAAAAAAATATTATGGACGATTAGTCACATAGATAACAACTGCAAATAGTTAATTAAAAAAAAATAGCACCTCTCGACGTCGGTTAAATATGTATATATATATATATATATATAGGTATAATACTACTAACAAAATTTCTGTCTGTAAACATAAACTGGCAAAGGTACTTTAAAGAAAGAATTTAGAAGTACAATAGTCCAGACAGTGCGATATGTGAGCTAGCTACGACTTTCCCAGGGGTAAGTACTATTAAATAACAAGCCAGCGAGCGGTCAGCGCAGCGATAACTAAAGACATAGTTTCAAAATTTGCAGCTTAATGTCCCAAGTTGAACGTGAGCGTACCGCACAAAGTACGTACACAAGCGCATCCACTAGGTGACACTTAACTTGATGTATGTACCGAGCGAAGTGCTCCATTGTGTACTGTACCTACTGTTTTATACCGTGTACCTACTGTGTACACAGAAAAGACGCGGTAAGTGAGCTAGATCCCAATTTCTTAGAAACACTTCTTTGTAGAGTTCAAACCGCGCGACGGGGTGGGAAAAATATTTTATGGTTATGTTTTTATGGTTCCGTATCCAACGGGTAAAAACCTGTCCGTCCGTCTGTCTGTCATCATGCTGTATCCCATGAACGGTGATAGCTAGAACTTTGAAATTTTCACAGATCACGTATTGCTGTTGCCGCTATAACACCATATACTAAAATCAGAAAAAAAATAAGGTAGGCCCATAGAACAAACCTGAATATTGAAGTAAAAACTGTAATTAGCGACGTTGTGCACTTCTTGAGATGAGCGAGAAATGTTAAACTCGCGTCAAGACACTTGACCTGATCGAAAATTCGTAAAACTGAGGGAGAGTAGACCGCTGGTGCGGCGTAGGAGAGGTAGTAGTATCTTTCTCTTTCTACCGCGCGGTGAAAATAATGCTCCTGCTGTTTCGTTTCGCGCGGCGCAGGGCGCTTGCGCGAGTGTGCGTGTGTGAAATTGTATTTTATTACATAATTGATAGTACCTAGATACTTTTATACTGATAAATAAAGCAATTCGTACGAAATTATTCCCTAACCATTCCAAAATAATCAGAAATGCATAACGTTCATTTATGTTCAAGTTTTCACTTCTGACGGCACTCCTGAAGTGCAACTCGTTGTTTTTTTAGCCGTTTGTCGCATAATATTGATAACTGTGACAGGTAGATGCTTGAAATATTCACATTATATTTAGTCAAATGTTCACTTTGAAAATGAATAGTTAAAATAAAACAAATGTTCAAGGAGTGTCTCCATACAAGAAACGTGTTTTTTTTTGCACGATATTAATTACGCTAACTGGAAGATGCTTGAAATATGCACATAATATTAAGTTGTATATTTCCTTCATAAATAAGTAATTAAAATAAAATATATTCAGGGGGTCTTCCATATGGTACGGAACCCTTTGTGCGCGACTCCAACTCGCACTTGGCCAATAATTTTATATTGTTTTGCAACTTTTGTTTTTGCTGTTAGAAACATTTTAATTTTGAAATTTCTAAAGGCACATATTTCTACAGGGATCGCTGTTATTGACGAATTAATCAAGTCATGAGTCAACCATGTGCTAAGCCCTAATTATTAAAGTAAAAACTTTCATCACTGTGTTGCTAGGAACTGCTATCACCGCAGATAAAGGCCCCGGTTAGCAGCTCACGTACGAGCGTCCACTGATTGATGATCTGACTACGACAGGTTGTCACAAATGAAAATACTACCAGTAAGGGATAAACCTGCATCACTGTGTTGTTAGGAGCTACTATCTTCACGGATAGATGCTCTGGATAGTAACCACGAATCTCCCGGAAACGTGGGAGCTCCCACAGACTGCTGGCCTGATAGTCCGAAATCCCACCGCAAGAATATCTCGCTCACAGCGTACGTACACGGTTCAAAACATTTTTTAAGTCATTATATGAATAGGAGACAAATATTTAGCAGGGTAGCCTTGCAAAATGTGGCCGGCAGTATTTTTGATTGTTTTTTTACAAATCAAGCTAAAAAGCTTGAAAAGTTGCTGCTCCGAAATATATAGTGCAGCTTTACCGCCACTCACTTAGCGCTCACGTGCAGCCGGATACATACGACCTCGCAACTGACTGATCGCCTCCCCTACTACAGCTGATCACACTGTACACTCCGCCAAACAAGGAGAAGCCTCCATTACATCACTAATTGTGTAGGTATTTAGACACCGAGGGCAAGACCATAAGTGCTCTATGATCTACACTGCTCCGCGAGGGTAAACCTATTTAAAGTCATCAACACGAATAAACAGAAAAAGAAGTTTCAACCAGCACGACGAGTTACGGGGAGGGCCACGTTTGGAATCTCTTTGTGAGATTGAATCAAAAATGAGCAGATACGATAAAAAACCTAAGTAACCGCTTAGCTGACTGGCATGTTGAAATACTGCTATTCAGGGCAGGTTCAGCATATAGAGTTCTTGAATGGAAACGTAGCGAAGGAAGTACGTAGGAAGGAAGGGAAGAAACTTCCACAAGGTAAACTAACGATCTCTTTAAAGTGGCAGAATTATGCAGGATCCAAACAGTTACTATTGGAGATTTAAAGAGAGGCATATGTCCAACAGTGGACGTTATATGGAGATGGATGAATGGAAGAATCTGCATCACTCGCTTGCATCAAGCTTCCACCGCAGATATATTCACAGGTTGATGGTCCACGTGCAGTGGATACGTGCGGGCTCACCGCTGAGTGATCGCCTCGTCTAGGGCAGTGGGCGTGGAGTACTGAACATAATCATCCAACGCAAAGCTTGTACACAACGTTACAACACTCTTACTTACCTGACGAATAAATGTTTTTTCAACACACTTGCTCATCTCAATGGCGCCTCAGCGGTAATCACCAACGTTACACACTTGTACTATAATGTACTATTAAATACTAACTATATTAAATTTTCTCAAAGAAAGTGAAATGATGAATATGCTCTATCACAACTTAATTCTATACAATAATTAACTTAATTTTAACTAAAATTCTGTAAACAAAGTTCAACTAAAGCTTTGATATTTGTGTAAAATATCAGCCTGAAACGGACTTGTTTCAGGCTTGTTGGCAATCAAATCATTTAATAAAGCTAGTGCGTGGTGTGTGGGTGCGTTGCGCGAGGTGTCGGTGCGGGCCGCGCTCAACGGCGCCAGCAGCGGCAGGGGCCGGCGAGCAGGCTTGCTGCGAACTAGTGCATAAAAAAGAATTAACATAGTTTGCGTATTCTGAAACCTAGCACATTGTCTCATTATAAAACCTAGCGATTTATACGCTCGCTTGCACAGCTCTGTGATATACGTGTTAAAAGTAAGTTTTGAGTCAAGAATGAGACCCAAATCTCGGATTTCCGTGACGCGTTCAAGTGCAACCCCGGACATATTGTAACTATAAACGAGTGGGGCGTAAGATCTTGTGAAAGTTATAATTCTGCATTTCGACACATTAAATTCTAACTTATTCTGCACGCTCCAATTCACAATGATGATGTCTCCTAGCCGGTTTCGGCCACGGCGACTCTTTCTGTTATTTAAAGCAGGCAAAAAAATAATAATAATAATATCTATGGAAATGAGCTTTGATGTCGCGCTCTCACGTGGCTTATGTAGCCTATTTTTGCAGTAAATGTCTGTGAACAGACACTACAAGTTAATATGCCATTTGAGTAATTATACTGTATAGATGAGGGGGGCCTAATTTTGAGTTCATCACGTTTCCGATCCAACTCGCACTTTCTTTCACTCTCAAAAGTACGGACGTGATTCTGCACAAGTCGCCGCCACTCTGATCGATTCTCAGCAGTGGACTCCTAACAAGAGGGCGCAATCTTGCAGTTCTTCATATATCTCTTCTGAACATCCTTAAACCTCAAGAACTGGCCGCCAGGTTTACGCTTACCGTTCTGGAGTTCAGAGTAGAAAACGCGCTTTGCCACTCTCTCGCTGTGCATCCTTGACAAATGGCCGCACCAGCGCAGCTGACGGCGCATTAGATACGCTTCAATGCCGCTGACATTAGCCCGTCGAAGCACATCGGTATTTCTTACCCGATCCGACCATTTGATATTCATTATATCGCGCAGGCACTTTAGGTGATATCTATCAAGGGTCCGAATATGTCTACGGTACAAGCACCAGGTCTCGGAGGCATACAAAAGGTTCGGCAGAACGATCGCCATATAGACCTTTATTTTGGTACCTAACTTAATATCATGTGACTGAAACACCTTAGTTCGGAGTTTCCCGAAAGCAGCATAAGCTGCACCAATTCTGCAGTTTATTTCCGCATCTAAGTCGCTTTTGGCAGTTACCGTGCTTCCGAGGTACTTGAACTTGTTCACCTGCTCTAAAGTATTTTCGCCTAGTCGTAGATTCACAGGAGTAGGGTCTGAAGCTCCAGTTACCATCACCTCCGTTTTAGTGACGCTTATTTTTAATCCGAATCTACGACACGCTAAATCGAAATTCTCCATTAAACGTTTTAGGCCATCTGAAGTTTTAGCCAAAAAGCATAAATCGTCGGCGTACATAATTTCCGTGATCAGATCGTGTGAAACTTTTGTTCGGGCTTTTAATCTGGCAAGATTGAACAGGCTGCCATCAGTGCGAAAGCGTATCCGGATACCGTCCTCGTTACCCATCAAAGCCTCCCTAACAACTACGGCAAAATAAAGAGCAAACATGCTTGGCGCCAAGACACAACCTTGCTCCACACCACAGGAAACAGAGAAAAAATCAGTTTGCTCTCCGTTCACAGTCACACAACATGACATGCCATCGTGCAAAAGTCTGATCATTTTGATGAATTTTTCCGTACAACCTAGTTTGGCCAAAATTATCCACAACGCTCCAATTCACAATACTACTGATGTCACGTTGCAAGGCCTCGCAATCATCAAGCCCATCTACACCCAGGAACAACTTCAAGTCATCCGCGAACATAAGGCATCCAGCCGAGCCGACAACCTTTGGCAGACCATTGATCATGATGGAGAACTGGGTAGGACCTAATGTACTTCCTTGGCTTACTCCTGAAAGAGTAATATACGTCTCAGATCTGTAACCAAGGTAAGAAACAAATTGAGTTCGATTAGAAAAATAATTACTAAAAAATTTAACCAAGCTGGGACAAAATCCGATTTCAACAAACTTCTTCAAAAGGATATCATTATCCACACGATCGAAAGCTTTTTTTAGGTCAAAGTACGCCGCATCAACTTGTTTGTTACTGTCCATGCCGGCAGTAGTAAAGTCCACAAAATTTATAAGATTTGTTGTTGTGGACTTCCCGGCGCGAAAACCGTGCTGGTTTTCGCTAAGTAGCGGACGAATTTGTAAAGAAATGCGGCGATTTAACACAGTCTCAAATAATTTGGCGAATGCTGATAAGAGGGCTATTGGCCTATAGTTCTCGATTTTTGATTTGACGTCATTCTTAGGTACAGGAGTTACTCGCGACATCTTCCACTCTGTCGGATAGACGGAAGTTTGCAGACACAAATTGAAAATATGAAGGAGAGGTATTAGAAAGGCACGAATACAATCTTTAATGACGAATGGTGGTACACCGTCAGGGCCAGTTGCTGAATGGGGCTTGAGACGCTTTACCGCAAGGTTAACATCAGCCAGACTTATCCGGTCGATTGCGATTCGCGGCGACCAGTGCGAGTCAACGGCGGCATTCTGCTCGGCGGCTTCAGCTGAAAGCGTAGGCACATCGTCCAAAAATACCGACTTAAAATGTTCAGCGAAAGTATTTGCAGCTTCCTCACCTGATATTGATTTTCCTTTGTACTCAAATTCCTCACAAATATTTCTACTGGCCTGTTGGTCTTTCATGAATTTCCAAAAACTTTTTGGATCGTTCGAAATACCTAACTCAGTTTTCCGGATATATGAAGCATACGCTTCATTAATCAAATGCTTAGCTTGCTGTCTATAAAATTTAAACATTTGTAAATTAAATTCTTGGCCAAGTTCTCTGTACTTTTTCAAGTGAAAATATTTGAATTTTAAATTTTTAATTATATCACTATTAAACCAGACAGGGTATTGAAAATTTTGATTCAATCTTTGTCTAAGTTTTTTAGGAACGCAAGTGCTTATTGTAGCGTATAGTTTACAATAGAACATATTTACCGCAGCGTCTACATCATCGATTAAAATGACATCGCTCCAGTCGATACCCTCTAACGAGGCGTAGAGAGAATGGAAGTCCGCTTTCCTGAAATTCCACACAGGCGCCTCGTCCTCGAGAAGCGGCGGCAGCGCGGGCGGCGCGCGCAGCGGCGCTCGCCGCGGCCGCGGGAGTCGAAGTCGCACCTCGAGCGCGGGGTGGTACGAGTCCTCCGGCTCGACAACCTTCAACCCACTGTACACACACACGCACTCGCTTTTCAAGCTACTCATAACTAAATCTAACATTGTAATAAATGAATTTCGAATAGTATTGTATTGGCTCAATTTACAATATTTTAAGAGATAATTAAATTGCAATGTAACATTTTGACTACAAGAATTTAGGTTGAAGTCCCCAAAAATCAAAACTTCCAATTTCGTATATTTTGCAACTGCGTTTTCTAGCACTAAAAAAGTATTAATGTATGTTACGTCTTTAGAATTTGGTGGAATATACACTACGCAACATAAGATCTCTTTATACTTCAAAGTAACTATAGCTACAACCATCTCAACATCGGAAGTGTAGCCGTCGATGTCTGTCACCTGGCGGATCTTATAGCAGTCCCGGACGGCGCACAGCACGCCCCCCCAACCCGCGTCGCCGGCGCGGTCTTGCCGGACCACCTTATTTCCTGCTGGAATTACTTCGGCATCACTCACGCTGCTGTTCAAAAAGGTTTCGGTGAACGCGACAATGTCCGGCATCTCGTTTAATAACGCTTTTTTACATTTGTCGGTTTTGGTGCGTAGACCTCGAACATTCTGATAGATGGCTTTAAAAGTTTTATATTTTGTTTTCTCATTTCTACTTCTGCAGTGAGCTTCGAAACCCACTGTGCCAAGGCTTTATATAGACATCTGCAGCCCAATACTGAGCTGCCATATATTTATCTACGTTTTTAGTAGGCACAGTTAGTTTAAATGATGCATAATCTCCTCGGGGCTTTAACGCTTCAACTGTACACTTATCTTCAGAACAGATTGTTTTCAGATGATCGGTCACTTGCTCAGCCGTGGTTCCGGACTTCACATAATAAAGATGCAGATAGGATTTGCGATCTGCCGCTTGTAACGCAGTAGTTCCCGGGGCCGCCGTGCCGCAGGTCGCATTCACGATCGGGCGACGTGGTCGCCGTGCTCTCACCTCAGTCCATTCGGACGCGGTATTATTCCCAGCGACTGGTTTAAAATCAATCGGTGTTATTACATCGTTTATGTATTGCGGTGTAGTAGGCGTAATCGGCGCGCTCGTAGTAGGTGCTACGTGGCTCGATGGCGCGGAGACCGCAGCAGCGGTATCAGCTACGGCGATGGCGGGGATCGGCGGACCGGTTTTGAGAACGAGCGGAGATCATAGCCTGTCTTGCTTTGGCCGGTCGATGATGCGCGGCGATCGCCGACTTGGCCCGAGCTCCTGCCTCTCGGCTCGGCCGCTGAGTCGGTGGAGCCACACAAGCCGCTTGCTTACCCTCCGTTGTATTTAACTGCGGTGTTTTTACGCCCGTACTCAGTTTTTTAATCAGATCACTCTGTTCGATTACAAGATTTTTCAATGAAATCACTTCATTCTGTAGATCAATCACTGACTTGGCTAACTCGCGCACCACATTTTCAACACTTTCTGCTGACATTTTAGCGATTACAAATAAAGATACGGAGCTGTTCAAATTGCGTCTGACTTAAGCGACGTCCGACCTACTGCTTCTTTCTTTATGTTAAACCATCTTCAAAGTAACGCCTGATTCAATAAACTATCTTGAAACCATCTTGTAAATATCCAAGTAAAGATTAAAAAAAGAACTCCGAAATCGATCCAGGAACAACGACAAAATCAGGTAACATGGAAACCAAAAAACCTAATACAGTCGAATTCAAAACCTTATCTTCTTTGAGATTCAGTTAAAACACGCTAACGAGGAAACAAAAAGCAATTGAGAAGTAAATGATTCGATTCATATGCAGATGGAGTCAATCGTGTCATTGAGCGGCGGCATCAAAAACAACGCGACAATCGTTCGCCCCGCGGGAAATTAGACCTCGGCTGGAGCACCTCCGCCGTGGAGCGCCGAGCACTGCCTGCAGACCACAGACTAGATAGACACACGAATTAACTAAATTTTGGGTTCCGGGGCGAGTATCGTGTATACGTTCTAGCGTTAGCGTTTTTTTCCTGCTCGCGCCAGTTACTCGCGCCACAAAAGCGACCTAGAGAAAAAACGAAACCAAATGTCCAATTGCATAAGGACGTATGCTTTTGGTAAGTGCGCGAATTCCATATTTTCTTGACTCAGTCTATGATGGATGTATTTGGGTAAAAAATATTAGTCTATGCTCAAAAATGCTCATCAACCTTTGACCTTGGTTTCTAGTTGATGCATTTTTGTGCATGTGCTAACCACAATTTTGGTATTTTAGTGTATGTACCTCGTTAACATTCATCAAAAAATTAAAGGTCACTAAACCAGTTTTCGTAAACTTACAATGAGTAGTTAATCTGTAAATGGCAAAAAAAAACAAGAAAATTTAAATTTTCGTATAACCGAGTGCATTCATCTTAACCATTTAGCCAAATCGAGGTCTTTGGGTGGCTTAAAAACGATGGCACCAGGGCTAGCCACTCAAACTATACGTACCCTGATTACATAGAAGAAAACTGACTACTCCTCAAAATGAGGATAGAAAAAAACGACTCTATATTATGTAAGTAGATTTACTGTTTTTACAGATTATCAGGTGCAACTGTGTGTGTCAATGATTGTTAAGCATGTGAAACGTAATCTGCTGTACAATCTGTACATACTAATACATAAGTATTGACATATTTCATCAACTCACACAAATTTAATAAACTTGCTGCATCTATCCTATCAGTAATCTGTGATATGACCTGATTTTGTCGCGCAATACTCTACCTTTTCTCGTGGACATAAAGACGCGCGATGTTTCGGTGCTTTGTACGTTTTAATAATTGCTTTACGTCTTCTCGGTAAGCGGCTTAAAACAGCTTTACATTTCTCCTCAGAAATTACAAAAATCCCCCGGGAACAATTACACGTTCACGAATGTCGGATTGCCTCACAATACCTAGTAATGTTTGTTTAAGGACTTTCAGCAATAGACTGTTAAGGCTTGTTATACCTACCCCTTTTGCAATGTATCTGTGTACGATTTGATTCAACTAGTTTGCGCACATTTGCTGTCTATTGTTTACTTTAAAATATCGCATGAGTAATACTTGTGTTATCAATATAACGCTAAATAATGAAATATCACGTTAGTATTCTTTGTATTATGAATACAATGCGAAATAATGGAATATTATAACATAGTTTTGTTGAATGTCGACTTAACGGTATTTATTTCTGATTACGAATAAAATTTAACCTGATTTATACACAAAAAACACTTTAACTTGGTTAATATCCCTCTCCACCGCAGGGATACCGCGTGAGCCTGGCTGCAAGCAGCTACAGTAGAGGGGTCCGGTAGCGCGGCCCTTTAGGACACTCTCCAGCCGGGCACAGCGGCTCGGTAGCACGGCAGAACGGCCCGGTACAGCTGGGTGCCCGTCGGGCCCAGTAAAGCACCGACCAGGCCTTGTAGAACTCACTCGGCCCGGTAGGCCCACCCGGCGCTCACCCACAGGACAAATTAAAATAGTTGTGAACTGGACGCTGGAACTACGAGGCCTAATTTGTCTCAGCGGAGATTGTGGCTTGATTGCCCTGTCCTGGCCCTTGTTACGCCCTTGTTGGACTCGTAATGTCGCCTAACTGTGTTATATAAAGTGTAGAACAAATAAGCAACGAATGAGTGAGTGTAGAATAATACGGGTCATTTTTTGAAGCTGCTCTTGTTTTAGTAACTCAAATAAAAATACGTCTTAAGGTGATTAAGTACCCACAAAAAATTACAGCAAACTATTTTATTAATAAATTAAAAGCAAACAAAAACTTTTTGATAAAAAAAAATTATGATCATATAAATTGTGTATAATGAGGTTATAAGTTGATAGGTAAAATTTGAAAGGAAAATCTTATTTCCTTCTTTTTAAAGCAATTAGATAAATAAAAGCTTTTTATCAAAAAGTTTCTTTTTTCGCTCTTAATTTATTCTTTACTTTTTAGTTATGTAACCTGCATTTTTATTATCAGCGAACCATTTCATTTAATATCCATACTATAGGAAAGCATAAAAAACTTAAGACTAAAAAGAGTGATGTCAGAATATTTTTGTATGTATACATATATTTTATCAGAATATTTTTATTCAGATTGCTCAAGTTTGACAGCTGTTTTCCGAAATGTAGATCTCGTCGATCTCCATCACTTTTATGAAGACAGCAGTAGTCTAGAATCGATAATAACCGAGATAAATCACGTTGAAGTTTGACAGCTGTCATCCAAAATGTAGATCTCGTCGATACCTATCACTTAGAAAAACAGCAGTAGTCTAGAGTGAATAATAATCGAAATAAATCAATTTGAAGTTTGACAGCTGTCATTCAAAATGTAGATCTCGTTGAGCTCTATCACTTTTGTGAAGACATCAATGATCTAGAATCAATAATAATCGAGATGTATCACTTTGAAGTTTGACAGCTGACACTTAGACAGCTATTACAGTGACACTCGTCGTGACAAATCACACGATCCGATTTCGAATGTACACGAGGGATTTTACTCATCCTCAGCTTAAGACTGAACAGTGGTCGTTAAAACCTAATAACTATTTCTCTATCTTGGATGATCCGCCATATTGGATTTAGAATTACGTCATATTATTTTTTGACTTACTCTCAACCATCCCTTTCATTTGATATCAATTTGTAGAAGTTCATTAAAAATAACTATTTCTCCATATTGGATTTAGAATGATGTCACACACCAAATCGTGCATTGTCATCGTAACTAAACTTGTATACAAAATTTCAGCTCAATCGGTTGAAGATTTCTACTTCAAAATTGAGTTCAAAGATTTCACCCGAACAGACATACTTACATATATATAGGTACAAACAAACATTATTGTAAGTGTTTTAATTTGTTCTTAATATAATGTCATAGATTTTATTAAACTGCTCCAAACTCATCTATGAGATAATTTTAATCACATTTTTCAACAGATTAAAAAAATAAGCGATTTTTTTCTGTTTTAGAAAAATTAGATGTCGGTACAAAATATATAACCTAATTGAGATTGACTGCTTCTTGAAAATTAATGGAAAACTGCATTACGACATTTTATTTTTTCATATCACGAGCTGAAATTCATCTTGTAAAAGCTATAAATAGACTATAATTTTAAAATTAATCATCAATTTCAGCAATTAATATTCAAATTGCCCTTTTACAGCAATTTAATCCTATTATTGAAGTAGATACTTTATTTATATTTTTATTATTTAATTTTACTACATCATTTTTTGAATTTAATTTTGTAATTATGTACTGACGAAAATCCATGACAATTGACCTACTTCTATAATTACTTCTATATTATATTTACATTGTGCTTTTGATATTTTGTATTGTTTCGACATTATTTAATTTTGTATTCGTTTACCTCTCTACAGCATTAAATCTTGTTGCTGAAGTGGATAGTTATTAATTGTTCTATTTAATCAATTTTTAAATTAATTTTTTTTTGTATTGTGAAATAACGAATGTATTTTGCGGTACTAATTATTATTATAAAAACTGTTTTATATTTAATTTTAGTATTAAGCTCAATACATCAATAAATGATTCTAATTCTAATTCAAATAGCAATATATCACGCAGACTTATTCTTTGAAAATGCACAATTCGCAGATTGTCACAAAATTAGACGAGTAGTTCCCGCCCGAAGTGTGAGCACCCGCAGCACGCGCGGGCTGGCACTAATTGACATTCCGTGTCCGCGCGGGACCGCTGAATGGGGAACTATCTGCCGGATTCCTACTAAATTAATCTAATATACCTACCTAATACCTAACTAAGATACACTAAATCATAATGTTTTTTTTATGTGGGCAGAAGTGCCTTTACTAACTTCAATAAGATACAATACTAATACAATAAGCGATTAATAAGGGTCTGTGGATGATCCAATTGCTTTCTATGTAGTAGTAGTGTAGATAGTTTTGCCATATAAAATAGTATTATATCTTGTTGTAGTTAATAAAGGCAATTTTGCCCATTAAAAAAAACTTCGTAATTATCAAGACTAAGCTACTAACCATCAAAATAGTACAAAAGATGTGGTTATATAAAACATTAAAGTACTGGAAAAAAATTACAACTTATTCTATTTTTGGCAAAACGTCTCGGTAACTTTTAAAACGAGAGAGTTTTCTGGAGACAATTTTCGCTTGTATCAACAATTTTGTTATTTTATGCATAAAGACATAGATGCTTCTGTAACTATCTTTACAACACATCGCGGGGGCGACTTTGTGGCGAGTCGTCGGTGAGTGGCGACACCGCGAACCCTGATTCCCTGGGGCTAAATGAGACCCCTGACTTCTCTCTTGCCTTAACCGGCCGGTTTGGAGTGAAAACCGCAAGAGCTAAGAACCTGAGCTCCAGAGTGGAAGGCCCATTTAGTGGACGGCAAGTCATCACCCGCTACGAAATTTTAAAATGGGGCATATTTAGCGGGTGCCGTACCTCATTCCGTAGTCTAATTTTACAAAACATTTAAAATTTCACCAAAATAGCCCATTTACGATATTTCAAAAGTCATTTTATATGCCATAGTTTCCATTTCACGCTATCCTTTTTATACCTACCACTGTTTTTATATTTCATAATAAAATTGTAAAAGGGGCCTCTCAACGTTGACTTAGGCTCCATTCATGCCTAATAAAGGACCAGGCTAAGCCTGTGATTTCAATTGAATAAATGACAATACTATATGACGAATTACAAGTTCAGCCGCTTTTAACTACTCTCTAAAAATACTATAGTAATTGTAAATGACAATGATCTTAGTAATTCTTGTAGTTGAATAACAGTATAATATGCGATTAATTCACAAAATAATGTTATAAGTGCTATAAAAATAGCTTTTCCTAAAAATATGTTAATATAACGTTTTTTCCTAAATTTAAAATTAAAAAAGTTATAAGCAAAAGAGTGAGGAAAGTGAGAAATCGAAAAAAAACTTCTTACATTGCACGACAACGGGCATTGTAAGGAGATTTTATTCGATTTTAAAGACTGTCCTCTAACAAATGCAATATTAGGTCATTAAATTGTAACATTTTCATGGACTAGATACGATGTATTAGTAACATTATGTGAAACTAAAATTTTCTTCAATTGAATTTCCCGTCTAATACATTTGCTTTAATGATTAAATGTAGTCTATTAATGAGTAGTCTTAAATGATTATTTTTTCCGCATTGTTCTTACTCATTTTGTAAAATTAATAAAATATATCTAAGTAATTAATAAAACGTTTCAGTGTATCTGATAGGCAAATAAATTAGATACATTACATGCAGTGTTCTTGGGTATGTGCGCCGGGAGGGGGGGAGAGGGAGAGATAAGAGCAGGATTCCCTCGAAGGGACACTTTGTCTCCGGACCGCCTCGGGATCCGCTTGATTAATTAACGTTTACATTCTATTTGCACCCTTAATTAATTAATATAAATTCATTACATTATATTATATTCGCAAAATAAATTTTATTATATGGGCTGACACAAAACTTCACAAAATATCAGGCAAATACTCTACTATACAGCTACTTACATAGTAACAAACACTCAGAACTTTGTGTGAGGAGATTTATAAAACAGACGTGGATAAAATCAACAGGGTCAGGTGAAAGTGTCAGCAGCGGCTAGACGGACTCAGGTTCGGGGTGTATGTGTTGTTGTCCCGCCTTTTCTGATCTTCAAACAAAAATTAACAATAAGTGTGTTGCCTGGATCACTTTTTGTGGGTAGGACCTCCTACGTCCTGCAGTGGACTTTTTAAAAAAGCTGGTCCAGTGATGCCTGAGACAAAAGTTACTATATATTATAAATAGTGTATTAGTTAATCGTAGAATATCAGTAAATATGAGATGCGTATTAAAAGTTTTTGTGTCCAAATTCCAATCTAATCCATTTCTTTTTCTCATATCGCAGAGAAAAAGCGCGTCACATCGGGAGTAGGAATCAGTGAGGTCACGCCTTCGTATTAAATATAGCATGACGTGACGTCACGCAAAACTTTACAAGACTAAATATACATAACTGCATGTTTCATTGAGAAGAGAAAAAATATCCCCCAATAATATGTTTTCTGATCTAATGGAATAATTGAAATGTTATTTGAGGCAATTACTCGTACCTCTGTTTTGTCAGAGTGCGATGTTATATCTCGCTGGCGCCCGCTGAGCCGGCGGGTTGTTTGCGCGCGCGGTAACGACGCCGCCGCGAGCCAGCCGTAACAATCGCCGTGTAATGTTATTGCGCCACGCTGTAACGTCCTTGTTTCCTCCCACACGCGTAATAACCTCGTCTCGTGGTGGTATTTTTTTAAAACAACTGGTATGATCAAAGCTTAAAAACAAACGGTATGAAAGGATAAAAGATATTTTTTTATTTTTTTCAAAAAATGGGACCACCTACTTCCCCCCTGTACAGAATTCGAATAGTTTACACGAATCAAACAATATATCAATAACGGCTAAGCCGCATTTCCATAAAATTTAAATGGAACTACTTCGAGAGTAAGTCGTGGTGGCCTAGAGGTAGTGACATCCGCCTTGCAATCATGAGGTCGTGGGTTCAAACCCCGGTCCCGTACCAATGAGTTATTTGGAATTTATGGAAAACATCGTGAGGCAACCTGCATGCGTCCGTAGAAGGAATTCGATAGCGTATAGCCCAATCACCCTTCGTGGGTAGGCCTACGTCCTGCAGTGGACAATTAAAAAGGCTAGTACAGAACAGTATAGTACCTCGAGAGTATACTCTTTCTAAATAAAAAAATATTTTTTGATTTCGGTTCACAACTAGCGAATATATAGAAAATTCCTTTGAGGTATGGAAACCTAAAAATGAAAGGATTATTTTCGGGCGGCACCACCGACGCATTTCTCAGGACACTGCACAACACTTTGAGATGCTAAACACTACAACTTGCTTCATTAAAACTTGGGTCCGACGATCTCCCCACACTCGCGCTGATTTGAATAAGATCATAATTCTCGAGCGCTACCAACTTCCATATTTAATAACGTTGCAACTTAGTAGGTGCTGGGTTTTGCATTTTATTCTCTGTGATCTTAGAGGCGATTTATGTCAACTTAATTATAAAGAGTATGATAGACCAAAATATTGTCAAAAAACCATAATAAAATTATTTCTTGGCAAAAGTGTATCAATCAACTTCATACAATCTAGCTTCAGATTTTCAAAATGTATTCTTCAACAAAAACAGTGATGCTTAGAATTCATATTTCAAAAAAAAAAATCGTATAAATCTCAAATTTTCGTAAATTTTCTGGACTTGCTTGTAAATTTATATGATTCTACCAAAATAAATTATGTTTTAAAGACCATAAAGTAACTTAGCAAATGAAGTAGCAGCGGAACAAAAAAAATACAAACGAACTAAGAGTCTCTTATCTTTAGAATTAGATTGAAATTTATGGACAATCTCTCAAAAGTTATATAACTTAGTCAAACTCAACATGAAGAAAAATAATAATATTTCAACTCAAGTCAAAGTTCTTTAGAATAAAACCCATACAAAAAACTTCACCTTCAGTAAACAATTTAATATAACTTAAAACTTTAATATAAAATGCTTTCAAGCATTCAAGTTGTTACAAAGACGCAGGTTGGAAACTCAGCTGCACTCGTAGCCGTAGCTTCGTAGCGCCGTAGACAATAGCTACGTCCTCTCGTAGCCATTTTACTACGGAGTACCGTTCAAGCTTTTATTTCAAAGGGAATATCTGACCGGTTGGACATATTGCTGTGGATAGAAGTGTAACACGTGCTTTGTTCAGAGGCTATAAAGGTGTTAGGACGTAACTACTTTTTCTTTACTTCAAATATGAGTTAATATCCTGGACGTTCCTGTGAACTGCCTCATCAAACCTAAGGTTGTCTGGAAGAAATCACTTTCAGTGATAAGGCCGCCGGTTGTTTCACATTTCTAAACATCTGATTTCTATATTATGTAAGATGTGTAAACTGTGAACGAATATGGAGTATATCTATCAAATCGTGTGTAACGTAGTCAGTCTAACAATATTATTAATACTGGTTGGAGACGATCAAGTCCAACAACCAACAACGTAGCAAATTACCGAGACGTCTGTAGCAATATTCGATGTCGATCTCCAATCATAAAAATCAGAACGTGATCGAGGAGTTATTCTGTTCTGAAGTTATTGACTGAGGCGAGACATGTCGCAAAAATGCCTGACGAGTTCAGTTTAGTACTTAAAAACTACCATAAAATATTGATTTCGCTATTTGTTTTCCAAAAATACAGTTGTAAATATATTTTCGTGCCTTTTTCAAGCATATATTTTTTCCAATAAAATACTGAAAAGCGGCGTGGAAGCCGACACAAATATTTCACTTTGTGAATGCGTTTGAGTATTTGCAGCGCGAGCGGCGAGCCGGCGCGCGTCCGCTTCCACTTTATACATGGATTGCAACACGTTTCGAAAAAGGACTTTTCGAACGCTGAGAGGTCCTTCTGTTTTGATCGGCAGTCACATAAAAATCTAAACCAAAGGTTTTTATTGCATCATCAGCAGCTGGTTCATATAGATGTTTACTAAAGTAGTATCATTATAAATCGGAAAGTGTATTTGTTGATTAATTTTTGACAAAAAATGAAAGATCAACTTGTTTGTTACCATGACAATGGTTAAAAATTGGAAAGTGTCTTAGTCTAACAAATGCGTGGATTAAATCACGATATATAGATACTTAGGGTTCCGTACCTCAATAGGAAAAAACGGAACCCTTATATGATCACTTTGTTGTCCTTCTGTCCGTCTGTGTGTATGTCAAAACTCTTTATCTCGGGAACGCGTCAAGATATCGAGTTGAAATTTAAACCGTATACGTATACCTATGGTCTCTTGCAGTTGTATAAATGAAAAACTTCTCAGTTATCGTTTAAAAAAGTTAGAGTCGTTTATGTAGTAAAAAAATCGCATATTTCGACACTCACAAAAACCAAAACCTACAGGGTACTTTCTGTTGACATATAACTGTGAAATTTGGCCAGAAGCATTTTCTTAAAATACACATATTGGAATAAATCTGAAAACTGAACATTTTTATTTGTATCACAAAAAAAAGGGCCTTCATTCACACAATAAGGGTTAAAAATTCAAAGTGAGTAAATCGTACCATGTAAGGTATCATAGAGCTTCATTAGTACATGCTAAAACAGGTTCTTAATTATTTTGACAATGTGTAATTTTCGATGTATGACGAGAAGAGTAAAAAAAAAATTATCGATGTTTATAGTACAGAGATTTTAACAAGTTACTTCCCAATTTTGTGAAATTTTCTGGATTTGTACGGAACCCTCGGTGTGCGAGCCTGACTCGCACTTGTCCGGTTTTTTCTTTTAGATGATAACAAATCAAATCTTGCCCATTATTGAAAGCGTGGAGGGCGCTGTAGCGTCACATATTTATAGAAATAGAACGGTGCAAATTTCGAGTAAAAAAATAATATATTAGTCAAAACTTTTGATTGTAATTTATCCTACTAATATTAAAAGCGCGAAAGTTTGTATGTACGGATGTTTCTTTCTCTTTCACACAAAAACTACTAAACAGATTGAGATGAAACTTTGCAGTAGTGATGCTTATACATCAGAATAACACAGATATAGGCTATAATTTATAAATATATTGCGTGAAACGAAGTTCGCTTGGTCAGCTAGTTTGATATAAAGTTAGGAAAATAAAATGTGTTGTTTAATTCCAGAGTAGGGCTGGAGCAGTGGCCAATTCGGCGGAGTAGCACAAGCGGCGCAAATATGCTAACCTTGGCAGTGGTTACATATTTGAGCCGTTTGGAGTTGAGACATTGGGGTCCGTGGAGGCCGGGAGCTCATTTTGTTGTCAAAAGTCTTTTTGAGCGTCTGGTAGAGGCAACGCGTAACCAAAATGCTGGCGTCTATTTGGCTCAACGTATAAGCATTGCCATTCAGCGTGGCAATGCTGCCAGCATGCTGGGCACGTCGCTAACTGGCAGAGGGCTTGAGTATTTGGATTATCTTAAGACTTCAAGGGTCTATGGATGATCCGATTGCTTTTTGTGTAGTGGTATTATATTTAGTTTTAGCTTTTAAAGTAGTATTGTATTTTGTTGTAGTTAAAAAGGAAAATAAAATAAGACACATTGTAATTTCAGATCATCGACTTGGCATTTTTTCATTCCATATGATGTTTCAGATTGACATTTTGCTATTCAAATGCGATGGACAGCACCAAAACAACAGTATCAATTTCCGCCAAAAATAGTTAATTCTTTTTTTGATTTCCGCAGAACAAAATACATGTTGCTGTTCCTTTCTCAAAATAAGCTATTTGACAGTGAAGATTTATTTCAATAGCACATTAGTAGGGAACTAACGTTGGCATATATAAACTAATCAAGTAATTTAATATCAGCCAGCATTTGCGGTATGCTAATAGCTCAAATGTCAACATAAATTAGCAGCTGGTGCGTGCCACCGCGCCGGTCAACGCACTGATTATATATATAAGTTAAGCATAATATATGTATGCAATATTCTTTTATAAAATGATCACTGTTCAGTGAACAAAAATTACTGCTTTACTGAAAAATATATTTAGAACAAATCAAGTCCAAAAATTTCACAGTTTCTCACTTAATGGAGCAACACAAATGCGTACTAACGCTCTAGATTTTGTTTACATGTTTAGAGTTTAAATGTCCTGTATCAAATAATATTTATTTGATGGTTCCGTATACGAGTATTAAAATATATCTTAGTATGATCTTAGAATGATATAGTATCGGTGCAAAAAATGAAATATATTTTATTCCGGGTAGCATTCCTCATAAATCTCGCAAGATGAGCATGTCGTGTTAATCTTCCAAAGACCTAATTTAGCGAAACTCTCTGCTGAATATCATAATAAAGTACGCGTAACGCCAATAATAACGCAATTATTACTCACAGAAATGATCACTTATTTATATACGTTCAGAAAACATTACATTATGCAATGTTTCGTCATTTTGCAGTGAAACAGTGCTTGACAAAGATAGACATACAAAACTCTTTATTTACAACCACAATTTGAAAAATGAACACTATTTACACATATACGACAAAAAATATGATTATAATGTGGCGGCCTTATCACCCATGGCGATTTCTTCCAGGCAGCCTTGCACGAATATGAACTGACAAAAACAAGAAATAGTGGCCTTAACTTGAGATTATAGAGTGCTTGCGTTATTTTATACTAATAATTGTCTCACAAACGACGGTCTCTCTTTCACATTATCTATCGCCACACTCCTAACACACCAATATCACACGCCACGACCTTAACTATACAAACAAAACAGGCAAAATTATCTCTACTTAAATAACATACATAATTGTCTAGAAAATTAGATTCAATATTAAATTTTGGCCAGAATATGCCGCAATTTCTTCCCTAACATTTTAACTGATGTAAATTAAAATTTCAACGAAATAAAAGCTGTAAATGAGGGTGAAGCGAAATGGTATTAATTAGCCGAACAGTCGCAGCTTCCGTGGAGAGGCTCTTTGCATTAATTCGGCGACCTTTTTAATAATGTCCGAGTAATAGAGATTCGAGTGTTTTCGAGAATCGACCTCGTCGGAGTCTTGAGAGGCGAGCGGCTGCCAAAGGATATTGTTACTGATTGTCCTAGATGAGCGATAAATATGACGATGCTAGCAAAGCGACTTATTGCAAAAATCAGGTCATATTATTATGACTATAGCCTACTTTAACTAAACTTGCATAAAAATGTTTTTATTTTCTCCTTTGAAGATAAATTATATTATTTTATACCACACCCACTCGGAAAGTGTTACTCGTTCATAAACGGGTTACAAAATTCGTAATTTCTCGCTTAAAAATGTGCGACGGGAAAAGTTATATGGAATTTTATTACTGCCCTCTGAGGCAGGGCAGGAATTTTGTATGAATATCCATTACTGCGCGGCTAGCTTTCTTTTGTTTTTTTTAGCAGCGAACATAAAAAATACAAACGTCAAACCTCAAAAAGATTTTGTATGAAATAATTAGAAAAAGAGGCGGGAAATATACAAACCTCAAATCTCAAAAAGGTTTTATATCAAATAATTAGAGAAAAGAGGCGGATTTTTTTTTTGTTTTCTATTTGTAATGAAATGAGGATGGCAACCTTATTCTGCAATGCGAAAAAAAAGCGCGGCAATTTATTTCGTTGCGTAAAATTTTGTTATTAGCTAAATTGATAATTTAACAGTACCTAACTTTTAATTTTCTAAATAATTTTCCAAAATGTCATCTGATAGTAAAAGTGACGATTTTGTAATGATGACGCCACCAGAAATAAAAAATACAGCTCAAGAAATCATAAATAACTTACTTCCTAAACTTTAATTAAAGAAATATTGTATTTTATTTTCCTCGTAGCTGTAGTATAAAGCACTATGTATCACTCGGGAGAAAGTTCTATTTCTGTTCTCGAGTTTCCTTTAAACATACCCTCGAACAGAAATAGATCGTTTTCTCCCCTCGGTGTACAATGTGCTATTATTTATTATTGCATTGTATCAACTGTGCTTGCCCACCGCCACGGTTTTTGTTTCTATGTATGATCTGTGCGTAGTACAGTTACGATGTCACATATAGCTTCGCGTAGCAAGGGGTCGCTCCCTCTGACGCTCACCCAATACTGTGGCTAGTAGCTAGCGATTGCTCGCATGGACACTAGGACAGTAGCTCGTCGCTGTCTGTCGCTTGCGTGGGGCAGTGTCCTATAGTCGGGATAAGGTGAGTGACGGGCGCGGGCACCGTTTGCATACCAAACTAGACTAAGCTCGTGGCGACAACCCTATTTCCCACGTTCTTACATTTTTCAGAGTAAAAACATTTAGTAAAATATGATAATCAGTGAGAAAATTATCGTAACGTAATATGTTATTATACTTTACCAACGTAAAAACGTTACACAACGAATTTATTTACATGCAGTTTGACTTTCAAATACTGCATTTGACTGCATAGGACTCACAATTCAACGTGTCATTCGAGCTACGATAGGACTCAGTTGTAAATACCACCTACGGTCACATATCCAAAACTAATCGTGCTGAACTTCCGTGATCGCTAGCTTATTTTATAGGTGTTTCTTACTTATACAATACGCTATAAAATATATGACTAAAATATCGACTTAATGTGAACCATTTCATCAACAAACATTATTTCCTTGTTCACGTCACAGGTTTATTAAAATTTCAAATAAAATACATGATTAGTCCAAGCAAATCAAAGTTTTAAAACATTTTTATTCAAATTTCCTTTTGATTCGATAATCCGTGAATTAAAACGAACGTGCAAGAGTTCCGTAGACGAGCACGATGTCTCGGCTTCCTTAGACTGCCCCCTTATTGACCGTCCGACCATAATAAAATTAATTGCTCCTCAAGTTTTGGAAAAATTGGTTTATTGGACCCGCCGGCATCGATCGCATCTACAGCGGCTTTATGAAACGCTACTTTCTGGAGATTTAACGTCCTTATAGTTATTTTTCACAATCTGAGTATTAAAATAAACAAATGAGTCATCTAAACGTTGTTTAGTGCACAGGCCTACTCAGGAAGGGTGGTTAGGCCATATACATTACGCTGGCTAATTTTGGCTTGGGGAATTCTCTTACAAAATTGAATCCCTTCTACAGACGTAAGCAGTTGGCTTTATGAAGTCATTCACCATAAAACCCGTGCAGTGGTATAAAAACATTATTTTACATTCTTTGAAAGTAAAAATAAATCTATACTGGGTAGTTTGTATCTCGTGTATCTAACAGTTAAGCACGCCTTTATTGGACACGTGCGGAGCAAGACGCTGCCTAAGAATTTCATTTAAAAGCTATTTGCTCAGCTCGCATTCCGACCGCATTGC
Organism: Hypomecis punctinalis; assembly: GCA_949316475.1. Lineage (NCBI taxonomy): Eukaryota > Metazoa > Arthropoda > Insecta > Lepidoptera > Geometridae > Hypomecis > Hypomecis punctinalis. The sequence goes on from OX438805.1 coordinate 26,526,186, forward strand.
TACTACTTTTTATAGATACCAAGGTATTTGACTATAACTCATCATCATTATCAGCCGTAGGACATCCTCTGCTGGTAGTAGGCCTCCCATGTGGATCTCTAATAAGACCGTTAGGAAGTGGCTCTCGTCTGTAGCGATTCTGTGTTCCTCAATATATTCACGTTGTCGGTGAAAGTTCTACGTTACGTTTATACTGGTCCTTGGTCTCCACTCGAAAATTTAGTGGTCTTATATGCCATTCTATGAACTATGTGCCCTGGCTTCTGCCATTTCAACTTTCTTAATCCGCTTCCGGTCTTATAAGAAATCCATAGAGACAGTATATGTCCAGCAGCGTACAGCTTACCGCTGATAATGATAATGATAATGATGACTTAGTTATTGTTTACTTTATCTTGAAATTGTGTTTCATAACTCCAGAATGTTCTTCCACATTTTTCCTTATCTAAAATTGTATATCAAAGGTTAACCTAAACTTTTTCTGGTTGAGAAAAAATAAGTGTCTTCTAGGTTATATGTTTTATAGTTTATCAACTATATTCTATTAGTTAAACTGTGAATAAAAACGTCCGTTTTTGATTTTAATTAACTGATATCACCTCAGAATCAATATGTATTCTTCAGATTAATTTTATCTTGAAGTTTTTGATGGATATTCGAAATATTCATTTATTTCTAAATTGAGGTTTAAGATAAATACAACACTTAAAAATACACAATACAAGAACATAAAAATCAATACAGCGGTTCTTGGTAAAAATATCCACTGGCGATATTGCTATCATTTAAGAAGTGTGTTTTAATATGTAAATTAGATAGTACCTAATATAGACACCTTCTATAAGAACTGGAACACTACAGCACAAAATTGTCAAATCTGGAAACATCGGGGGGAGGCCCGTGCCCAGCAGTGGGACACAACAGGCTAACAATAACAACAACAGCGCCTAATTTTTTTATCTAGTATACTTACGCTCTACAGCCGTTCTCGAGTTATAATTTGTATAACTAACATGACTTTGTTTTATTTCAAACGAGTAACAATGAAACTTATGACAACGTACTGTCAACAAATAGATTAATTGCATGAGGAGGGATCTGAGAAGGGAAACCGAAATCAATGATCCTATGAATTAATGACGATCCGAGGGCGGATAACTGTCGTAATAATCACGAGATTTATGATCCGACTCATATCGTAATGACGGCCATTATCTACACATATTACTTACTTCGTTTATACTTGGATTGGTTTTATATAGTTTATGATAGGGTTCCCAAACCAAGCCACGAAAGAATCAAAGTTACCGACCAAGCGGATTAAGTTGAAATGAAAATGGGCTGAGCACCTAACACGGAGGACTGATGACCAATGAGATTGAAAAGTTCTCGAGAGGAGATCACATGCCGACAAGCGCTCTGTGGGGCGTTCACTCACGAGGTGGACACGTGACTTCATCAGGGCCGCAAGATGGTGCGGGATGCAAGCCACTGCCACGAGAACCAACTGGGAGATCCAAGGATCATCAATACGATGATGGATACGAGAAGCATTATTTTTAAAAGAGTAACTATTTTTTAGCACTTAAAAATGTAGAACTAAAAAAAAATAAACTAAAGACTAAATTGAAGTAAGATAAGCGCCTAAGAACTACTGAACTTTTAAAGTAATGTGCTCTCTTTAATTGTGGCTAGAGCGAAGAGAAAACCGTGCCAATTTTATATTTTGCTATCTTATTTTAATCTATTTATCTTAAACTACTTAGCTGTTTTGTTTTGTAAATTTTGCCAAAACAAATTTACCAAAAAACTTAGATAAGTACATTATTTTTTATGAAAGTTTAAATGGTAATGAGTTTCGTCTCGAATGACGCGCAAGTCGCAGCTGCAGCTGTAATTTACTAAATTTTCAACTTATCATACTTGTTTAAAATTTATCCGAGATAATCATATTTTCCAACATACTCGTATGTACATTACGAAACGATTCACAGTTTTGCGAAATAATAAAAATTAATGTAAACTAGGTATGACTTTATATGCTAAAACTACCTACACTACTAGTACCTACATAAAAAGCAATTATAGGTACCTACATTTTAATCCATTCAAACTTTTAGAGATTTATAAAAATATAATAGAATTTTTTTAGAAACTAGAATAGCTTGATGGTTTCATTCTCACATCCGGAATTCGTGTAGGACTTGACTGTAGGCTTTGTTTTTGCCACACACTTGCAGAATGTGGAATGTTCTTCCTCTCTTACCTACTTTTCTACACTAATCTCATAGTGCTAGTTTTTTAGTGTACGAAATCATCGATAAAACTTGGATATATCAATCTATATAAAACATTTAATGATGTACAAGTACGTATGTTAATCTGCTGACCCGCACTGGCCCAGCTATGACCAACTACCATTAGCCCTTGGTAGATTGGCGTAAATTCAGAAGTAAACTACTAATAAACCGGTATAGAACAGTATAACAAAATTGCTCTCGATATCAGCTTCATATCACATAACGATAATCAGACGAAAATTGCGATCGCTCGCGCCGCCGCGCGCCGGCGGCACAATTTCCCAGTAACTGACATGTTGCAAATGCGTTCATTTGGCAGCTCGCGACCCGCCACCGCCGGCGCCCGCGGATCATTTCCGATCCGATGCTTACATCACACGCAAATTACTGTATCTCATTTCGCGATCCAGAGCTTAAAGCAATTTGCAACGTATACTGCGCGGGAAATATGCACAAAAGTTGCAATGAGAACGATTTGGGCGGATTGTGTACTGGCGATTAAAGGCCCCACTCGAGCGGTTGTAAATAGGCTTGTTAGTTAGTTTTGCGTTACGTTCTGTATTGAGCTATATATTCATGTTGTCTGTTAGCTCAATTGTAATAATTGTTGTAATGTATTTTTTATGTTTATTCATCATATTTTCGCCCATTATGAACCGATTAAAAAATATATTTTTATTTGGTTGATCATATTTGAGACGGTATTATTGAAACTTTATCGAAATCGGCTTAGCTAATTCAGAAATATTAGCAATAATATTAAAATTACTACATGGATAACACATCGACTCGTGCGAACTATTCGAATGCCGTACACGGTTGAAGTCGGTGGCACAATATTAGTCGAAAAATTGTTTATATCTTAACGTCATAACTCACATAAAAAACATCAAAGAGGCACTTGCTCCTGAACTAAATTTGCACCTGTATTTGAAAAGACAGCAAGTCCTATCATTGTACAAGAAATTAAATTTTATCAGATAGACATCTTACCTATTATATCATGACAAGTTTGTGTTGTTATTGGCAAGCGCAAGACTTACACAATGTAACAAGACAGTACAGAGTGCACTAGTGACTTTATTGCTGCTTTCAGAACAATTCAATAAGTTAGTAAAACGCTAACAAGATAGTTGCAGCGCCGCTCGAGGACTCGTCACTGGAACTACTGTCAGAACTTACAGCTCGAGTTTATTTGAAGAAAAATATGATGATACGAACGCTGGTATATCATGTTTGTGCCATTTTTATAAAAGTATATAATAATTTACCCACTGCTTTGAAATCACTAAATGGTCGTATTTTTAACAAAAACCTTACAAAATGGTTACTTTCTAAAACTTTTTATAACTTGAAAGAATTTTCAACAATAGTGATGATGAATATTAAAAGTATTTTTGAAAAATAAAACTTTTATTTTTGCATTCCATTGCAAAAAAAATGTATATTATTATTCATCATAAAAACCCTCTGTACTTACCTATGTAATTAAATTTTTACTGTATGTTTTACTAATATACATATATGTCACGTAGTTATTAATAGAATGTGAGAAAGTTGAATTAAATTATATTAATGAGATTATTGTTCTTCCTCATCATACAAGAATGAAGATTCTGTCAAATGCAAATTATTCATAAGTTCATTATATATATATTTATATTTTTTTTTATCACTTTGTTGTCCGTCTGTCCGTCTGTCCGTCTCTCCGTCTGTCCGTCTGTCCGTCTGTTGTGTGTCAAGACTCTTTATCTCGAGAACGCGTAAAGATATCGAGTTGAAATTTAAACTGTATACGTATATCTATGGTTTCTTGCAGTTGTGTGAAAGAAAAACTTCTCAGTTATCGTATAAAAAAGTTAGAGCCGTTTATGTCGTAAAAAACCGCATATTTGGACACTCACAAAAACCAAAACCTACAGGGTACTTCCTGTTGACATATAACTGTGAAATTTGGCCAGAAGCATTGTCTCAGAGTACACATATAGGAATAAATCTGAAAACCGAACATATTCATTTGTATCACAAAAAAATAGGGCCTAGATTCACACAATATGGGTTGAAAATTCAAAGTGAGTAAATCGTATCATGTAAGGTATCATATAAAAGAGCTTTATTAGTACATGCTAAAACAGGTTTTTCAATTATTTTGACAGTGTGTAATTTTCGATTTTAGAGATTTTAACAATTTACTTCCCAATTTTGTGACATTTTCTGGATTTGTACGGAACCCTCGGTGTGCGAGCCTGACTCGCACTTGTCCGGTTTTTTACTTTTGTCACCGATACCTAATTTTCGATATAAAAATTCGATTCCTAAGTACTTATTTCTAGTTAAGATACAACATCTTAAAATATTGCACGCCCGCTATGGGTCCACTATTGGAACTATTTTATTTATTTGTAAGAACATTGTACATGGTGTTGCAATAAACGTTTTCTGATTTCTGATTTCTTATTAACATTTCAATATTCATCCCAATCCTAACGTGATTAAAATTACATGTAATAAGATAAAACAGCATGTTTCAGCCATTGAATCTTTGGATTGGATTGAATCAGCTGCTGGAAATGGGCCTTCTCACTAGAATATCTCCAGTGAGAGCTGTTGTAGGCGGCACAGGTACACAGGCCTACTTAGAAACAGAGGATTCGATGACGTAAGTGCAGGCGAGCGCCGGCGTGTGGATACATTACCGCACTGAGCCCTTGATTTATGACGACGACGGATGATTAATGCGACGTCACCAGGTGCCGGCCGGGGGAGGAGGGAGGAGTTGAGTGGGGGGGGGGGAATAATGAGGTAGTAGGTGCTACTCTGTAAAGTGCAGGTATTTAAAAAGGCTTACGTATCTACTCATCATTATCAACAAGTCTTACTATGGTGCCAACCGTGAAATCTGTTTCGTTCATTTTGTCGCGAACCGATGTTTCTTTTATTTGTGCGGGACAGCTTTATCGCGATGTTAAGTTACAAAAAACTTGTTCATAATGATCAGTGTACAGATACGAGTACACTCCTGTAAATCCCTGCATGTTGGAAAGCACCATGTTGTAAAAATACGTAATAATATGCAGAAATGCTGAATTTCTGCTGTTTGCTGCTGACGCTGAGAATCCTAGGCTGTGACGTCATAAGCTGACACTGACACTGGTGCTCGCATACATTCAGATTACGGCTCCCCGTGGACTTGTGAATATCTTCAAATTAAACAAAAGTTTTTGGAAAACTTGCGGCCATGACTAAACAAAACAATATACTTGTGGCCATGGTCATCGCGATCGAAAGTTACTTAGATTCTCAAATACTACAACTGTGTTATTAGCCATAAAATACAAAGTTATTAAAAAAAGGTGTACTAAGCTGAAAGTATAATTCGCAAGCTGAAGGATGATTCACATCACTATTATGAATAACTTTTACGAAATTCGAACACACATAACTTAATATTTGTTTTAATTCGTATTTCTTTATTTATGACATTTGTATTCTTACGATTCATTTATTTTTAGATTGAACTTTGCTGACATATTATTTAATTTATTGATTATTATTGAAATTGAATATTTTTTTTATTGTTAATCTATTACATCATTGTAATTAATGTATATTATTTGACGTGTAAATTGACATTTTACCAATAAATGACTTATGACTTCAAAAATTGCTGTCACACATTTTGTCCACTTTGAGATACAATTTTGCATGGAACAGCTGTTTTTTATCGAAGTCCGGGTTCCCAGAGTTGGCACCATAGTAAAAGTATTTCATATTGACAGTCTGAATCACTTCTTCAATAACTGTCTCTTGGCATATTACACCCTATCTGATAAGCCCTGTATTGCCCATACCTCAGGTTACAAAATATTTGTAATGTAATTCTGAAAATCTTTCATTTTTCCTAAGAGCTGGGAAGGGAGTATCTTCTAACTAAAATGCCAATAAATACTCTCGTCGAGTCGGCACGTCCGTTTAATAAAACCCGTCAAACATGTAGGACCCATGTTATGGTCATAATGTTATTGTACCCATGGAAGTTGTTATCTACGGCGTCCGTGCCTGCGTCCCACATAAAGGAAGAAATAATTATCACCCGACAATTGTAACATTTCCACGCAGTTTCAAGTTTGGCGATAAATTCCCTCGCGCGCCGGAATAAATCTCCGAGCTCCGGGGTAGGGACAACTTGCTCTGTTTTTCGCTATTTGCCTCTCTTCATGAAAACAATAATTTGCTTCATGAACATCATAATACTAATGTGTGACCTTCTTGATTTTCTGCTCTCAATGGATAATACAATTTCTCTTTGTTTAGAGCTTAGTAGATTTATTTTGATGTGGTTAATAACATAATGGCACTTGCAAAATATACTAAAATCTTCGGGACTCATCATCTTCATACAGGCAAAAGGCTATACATATCTAATAAAACTTATAGATTTCTTATGCGACGCATTCAAGTATGTGATTAAATTTCTATTCAAGAACTTGTTGACACTATGGTCATCAGTCCTGCGTGCTATGAGTCCTGCCCATTGCCATTCCTACTTACTTACCCACTTGTGTCAGTTACATGTAGTGTTATATATAACCTTACGAGGGTATAGCAATTTTATCGTTTGTATTGGAATGGCTTATCGTAGGTATGTTTTCCTAAATTAACATTCAAAATAGTAACAGCAGACACAAGTTTTCCAAAGACGACTCGCAGACAACACGGAGTATAATATATATACCGTAGTGCGAGCAGGCAGTCGCGAGTTTTCGGCCAAAGTTTTTGTTCCCGCATTCTTCCGCCGCCGCGCGCCGCCATCCGCGATATTGCTTTTTAAACAGCACAATATGTTACACCACGCCGCGCCGCGGCTACACGCTTACATAATGCCCGCCGTTTGTGTCACCCCGAACGCTACTGAACACATTCAGTAAACAAAATAGAAGATTCCTTTGAAGTCATACAAATATTGGGTGGCACTTACATCTGAGCGCTACGAGCTCGAGCGACACGTTAAATTTTAGGTCCCGATTATTTAAACCGTTTAACTATGTCAGAGGCCTTCAGGCGGCTTGAAAACTCTGACACCATAGCCACTCGGCTTATACGAACTTACTTTAAGTTGTAACAATATAAATGTAAATAGATGGAGTAGTCATTTAAAATTTTTTTTTTTTTTTTTTATAAACTTTAATGATGTATAATGACAATACTACACTACTACTACATAGAAAGCAATTGGATCATCCACAGACCCTTGAAGGTCTAAAGATAATCCAAGTGCTCAAGCCCACTGCCAGTTGGCAGCGTGCCCAGCATGCTGGCAGCATTGCCACGCTGAATGGCAATGCTTATACGTTGAGCCAAATAAACACCAGCATTTTGGTCACGCGTCGCGTCCACCAGACGCTCAGAAAGATTTTTGAAAACGAAATGAGCTCCCGGCCCCCACGGACCCAAAGTCTCAACTCCAAATGGCTCAAATATGTAACCACTACCGAGGTTAGCATATTTGCGCCGCTTGTGCTGCTCAGCCGAATTGGCCGCCGCTCCAGCCCTACTCTGAGTCTCAGGAAGATGTGACGGTGCCAAAGTATCGACGCAAGTTGCGTCCCATACTAAGGGCCGACCACATTTCCATGGGACCAGCGTCATGCCGTCAGGCCTTTTGCCATCACCACGCGCCAACCCACTCGGTTCGAGTACGGCTGCGATATTGGCGGTGACAAAAGCCCTGCGTATGACATCATTAAGGCTGGCGTGGCGTCCAATCCGACCAGCGCTTCTTGAGCAAGAGAGACCGTGGTGACCGAGCTGGTCAACTGCAGTACCACACTGACAGCGATGGGCCTCACAACACCTTGCACCCAAGCGTAAGCTGACAGCTAGACGAAATGCAGTTGGGTCTAAAAGGTTACCAGTATTGAAAGAGGGCAATGCTTGCAACCAAAGACCGGACTCCCATACAGAGACTGCAAGGATACGGGCGCGATCCGCGACGCTAGGACACGTATCTAGAAGAGATTTCCGTGCTAGTTCGCAGATCGGCCGATCCCACAGTCTCTGCGACGATAAAGTCTTTGGAAGCTCGGTATTTGGGCAAGCGACCCTCCAAGCATTCGTTGCCTCATTCAAATGAGCTACATCTACGCCAGAACGGCCTAAAGAAGGTGCGAGGATTTTTTCAATCAAGTTCTGAGTACTATGAATGGAGGACAAGAAAGCTGGTAAAGCAACACTTGAAATTTGGCGGACCCCTAGCCCTCCAAGCCTAACAGGCAAGGAGGCTTGTAGCCACGCCCTTTCACTCATGTCAATATTCAAAACCGATACTAGGGACTGCTTTACAACATCGTCTAAGCTCAAAAGGAGCTCATTGTGTTTCCACAATGGACTACATCGTAAAGCGTACATAAATTTTGGAACAAACAGACAACATCTTATAATGGTAAAAGCCATGTGGGCGTTAATTTTGAGTAGCCTATCAGAGGCACTCAAAAAATTTTGAATTTTTTCTTGAACGAAAGGCGGAAAAGACTCATCTAATATCGGCGAACCTAGAAGGCGAAGAGAACACTTGTCTACCGATTTGATGTTAGGTGCCAAATCATTAAATTTGTTAAGTATCAAATCTTTATCCGGACATGAGTCGCAAACGAAAAGTTCGCATTTCGAAAAATTTAGCTCCAAACCAATTTGACGAAACTCGTCAATAAGAATTTCCAAATCACGTAGGACTGTGCTCGCATCGCCACCCAAAGTCCCGTCATCCAGATACCAAACGTTGAGTTTAGATTGGAGACGTTGAACAATTGGATGAATGGCCAGGCTGAAAATGGCTGGTCCGAGAGGGTCACCTTGTTGACAGCCAACGGAAGATAGCAAAACATCATTTTTGTAAATTAATTTAGTGGGTTTGCCGTAGCATTGCCAAAGAAAATTGAAAAGATCGGGAATTTTGTCTTTGACCTGTGCCAACAAGGCGTCTCGATTAACCGAATTGAAAGCATTTTTGACATCCACCTTAAGCAACACCTCTCCACAATTTTGACCGAGAAAAGTACGAAGCGAATGAACAGCAGCCTCACATCCACCCCGCGAACCAAAGCCAAGCTGTATTGGTTGAAAAAGACTACTCAAAAGAGCAACCTTTTTTCCACAACCGGCTTTGGCTGCGAGACGACGATATGTGGTGCCAACAGCAATAGGTCTGATGCCACCATCTTTTTTGACAAGTGCGCATAGGTTAGCGCCATACAAGACTTCGATGACGTCATCATTGACCCGCCCAGATAACATGAGATTTGCCAAACCCGTTAATTCTCTCAAGAGAGACTCAGCCACCTCACCAGAGCTAAAAGATAGAAGATCTTTTAGATGTTGAGGCGAGAGACCATCTAGGCCTCCGGCTGAGCCGCTCCGAAAAGAAGAAACGGCCGCTGCAATCTCCTGAGCTGACACTTCAATGACAACGTCATCAGGGTGTGGTGGCTCAGGCAGGTGGAGACATGCTGCCGGCGGATGCTTGTCACGGAGTGACTGGACCGTATCGGGTGTGTGGGGGGCAATAGTGTCGCTGGAGAACAGGACTCGTGCGGCGCCTTTGATATCGCCATCACTAATTTTGCTCTCTACTATTTTAATAGTAACAGAATCGTCTGTTTTTTTAGAATTTGGTTTATTCTGCCTTGTTGGCGGAATAATGCTTTCAAAATCTAAAGAGTTCTCTTCCAATGCGCTGTACTTTACGCAATTTTCCTTTACCCTAGTGGTAAGGGATTTTTTGTTTGTTGGGTCCGAATGTACGTAAAGCACAACGTAGGGAAAAGTCAAGAGGTGTTCCCAGGCGTCTAAAGAATTTTTAGATATAACATTCCGAATAGCAGCAGATAAACACTGCGCAACCGAAAAACGTGCACCACGCGGGATGCGTTTTAAAACAGGAAGAGAACTTTTGAGTGAGCTAAGAACCTCCCAAAGCGGTTTGGAAGGAGCAGCAGCACTCATGGGACTGCTGCTGGCTCCATCAGAGCCTGCAATAGGGGCCGAAAGTGTAATTTGGCTATTTTTATGGCACCGCGTACGGTGAATTTTGAGGCCTTTCTGTCCTTTAAAAAATCGCACTTGGGAACACTCTAGGCACTGAATCATGTCCCCCTGCGACACATTGACGTATTGGGAAACTGCATTTGGCCCGGCCGGGGCGCAAAATGCCATGAGTAACAAGAATTATACTACAAATATAAATAAAAATAAACTTAGGTTCTATGAGTGGAGACGTCAGGACGTCAGACCGTGACGTGGGCGGTCTGCGCAGACTCGGATGGCGTTGACATGGAAACAAGAAAACAACAATGAGCCGCGACTGTCAAAAACCTACCGAATATTACAACACAATAGAAAACAATTATTTGACTATCTCTAGCTCTACAAATATTACCTCGAAAGAAAATAAGAATAAAGGAAAGGTTGGAGTAGAATTTGGCCCGCTAGAGCAGAAAAATCTGAAAAACAAGGGCCGAGAAAAATTCTGCCAACATGTGTTGACAGCAACTTTTTTTTTTTTTTTTTTTTTTTTTCGCTGGCAAACAAATTATTCAATTTAAAATTGTAGTAGTTAAATCCGTTTATGTCGTAAAAAACAAAGTTCATTGGCACATGCTCAAACAGCTTTTTAATTATTTTTTTTTATTTCGAATAGGTTTGCGTTTGACTACACACTGCCTGATGTTAAGCAGATGTGCGGTCTAGGGTGTAGCACGCTTACCTAGAAGATACCTATTTACACGGGATTTGAAGACACCCACGTTGTACTTTAGCGGGAGGACAGACCCACGCAAAGCGTTCCACATTCTGGCTGTTCGTATGAGGAATGAGGATTCGAAACGCTTTATTCTAACGCGCGGAATGTCCACCATAAAAGAGTGGCGCTCTGGACTCAGCAAATTGAGATGCAAATAAATTTGCTTTCTCCAACGCGGTATGGGCCAGTGAACCATTGGGTTTCAGCAACGGAGGCAGTGAAGGGCGGCAGAAGTTCGCTTCAACCGATTTAGCTAGGGACCAGAATGCCTTACTACCTGCAGGGTAAGAAGCAAGCTTGTTTCCTATTCGACTAATGTGGTCAAAGCGAGCCCTCCGCATAACCTTTTTGCAGGACTTAGCAGCCCTATTGTATGCCTTCTTCCTCAGACGAACGTCCCTCAACTTACGGTTTCGAGCATCGACCCAAGTCAGGTATGCCTGATGCTTTTGCGCTTCGGCGCGTCCACATTCAGGCCCAAACCAGGGCCGAGCTTTGCTAGACAGAGGCACGTCTGAAAATGGGATGAAGTATTCCATGGCGGTACGAAGCACATCTGTCACGGCATCGGCGCACGCAGAAGGATCATCGGAAGAAAAACAAACAGGCTGCCAAGGATAAGATGCAAAGAAACACCGCATCTCATCCCAATCTGCTGACTTGTACCGCCACACGCGCCGTGACCCTTTGGGACTGGGGTCTGATGGGGAGTAGACGGATACAGATTTCACCAGACAGTGGTCAGATGTACCTAACGGTGGGGAGATCGCCACTGAATAACAGTCTGGATCGGTAGTCAGCAGAAGGTCCAAGCAGTAGGCCGTGTGCGAGTCAACATCAGGTACCCGTGTGGCGCCTTGAACCAGCTGGGTGAGATCAAGTGTCAAGGCAAGCTTGCGCGTCTCAAGCCCAGCATGGTTTGTGTCCAGGTATGGGTGAAGCCACTCTTTATGGTGGCCATCAAAATCCCCCAGGATCACTAATTGGGCCGAAGGGTAGCTGAGCTGAGCAGCATCCGCCGCCTCACTAAGGTATTCGGTGAGTCTGGTCGTCTCCTGGTCTCCGCTATGTGATCGGTATACACAGGCGTAGATAATTTTCTCTACGCCAGTGTCCGCCAAAGCCCAGAGCACGGAAAATGAAGGGTCTTCAAACCTACGAAGGCGCAGAAAGCAAATGTCATCCCGGGCGTACACGCATACACCCGCACGTGGTTTAAAACGGTGCTCCAGGGAGTAACCTGGGTAGGAGAGGTACGACACGTCGGATGGACCAGCAATCTGCGTCTCCGTGAGAAACAATAGGTGGGGTCGATCTGTCTCAAGATGATGATGGACAGGCGTGAGATTGGAGTGCAGGCCCCGAATATTGCACAGGTGCACTTTAAGTGAGAGGGAGTGCTGCCGCTGTGTACACGTTCTTTTAGGTACGTACTTCCGACTTTCTACCTACACGTTCGTGTAGGTAGAAAGTCGGAAGTGGAACGAGACGTCACTCTGCCGATTCAGTGGTACAACACAAAAAATCACACACATCCACGGTAGACTAGCCTGGAGACCGCGGGGACGCCCGAGCCCCCCCAAGGATGTCCATCGGGCCCTCTCGTCCGGTCGCCAACCGGCACGATGGCGCATCCCTGGGATTTTTCGACAGATGGCGGGGCAGCCTTTCGTGAGTGGCTAGCTCACTACTTGGGCCCCCTACTATCTGCGGTCGGCCAGCGACAAACCGTGCCTCGGATCCCGCTGCCCTCCTCGACTAGTCGGCCGATGCGGAAATCAATGTGTGCACCGTATTCGAACCCCTAGAGGACGCTACTCTTCCGACCCGACTCCCAGAATGGCGTCACTAGACTTCGCGCCGGAACACGAGCTCGAGAGAGTCGCTTGGCGGCGCGGCTTAGTCTGGTGGGTGGTCTCTCGCCGCGGCTATAGCCTACCACCAGTATGGTTGCTGCCTGGTTAGCACCACCCAGGACCACGTGTGGGGGACAAAAAATTAAAAGGGTTCCTACCCACGGACGAAGGCAGCTCGGTCCCAAATTATTTTAACAGTGTGCTATTTTCAATGTATGACAAGAAAAGTGAAAATAAGAAACGTTTTTGTCGATGATTATAGTATAAAGATTTTAACAACTTACTTCCCAATTTTGTGAAATTTTGTACGGAATCCACAGTGTGCAAGGCTGACTTGCACTTGTCAGGTCTTTTATTTTCGAAAAAAATCGCAACACCGAGTTCCACCGTGTACAAAATTTGAATAGTTTGCACGAATCGATCTGACACCATACAGTACAATTTTAATAATTATAATTAAAATAATTATACTTTTAATAATAATTAATTTTTGTTAAAGTAAATTTTTAATGATTTATCAAATTGGCTCAGCCGATTTCAATAAAATTTAAATCGGACTACCTCGGAAAAATACCCTTTCGAACTAAAAACATTTTGTTAAATCGGTTTACAATTGGCGACAAATATCGATGAACGATTGATCGATACAGTACTATGTCATTTTAACTTGCTGATCCTCTGGGCTATGTTGGTAACTTTGGCGATATTTTAAAAGAATTAATTTATTTGATTCTGAACCGAGGTATAAAGTCAATCTAAAGTTGAATGAAACGCCGTAGCTCACACAAAGACAGCTGCTAACCTGTATTGGCCGTGAGTCGTGACCAAATTGACCAAGATCGCTTTGTGAGTCCCTCTAGCGACTAACGAACTCGGGCGCGGGAAAGAAACCAATTGGACTCGTATTGGCTCGTGTAGTGGCTGCCGGTGTTCTGGGCTCATTTCACTGACATAGGCTAACATGTGGTCACATGCTTTTGATTCATTTACCGGCAATTCGCAGTGGATTTCTTTACATGGCATTGTACTCGTATATGCCTTGAAGAGATCGCTACCAGCAATAAGGCCGCCTTCTTATACACTAGCATAATTATTAAGTATTTCTTGTATTACTTTTCGTCTTATGTATATTATTTTGTGTACAATAAAGTTTTATCAATCTATTTTCGTATTTGGTGTTTGTAATTTCAAGGATAGAATCGGTACCTATGTTACATGCCCATAGTTAATCTATTTTGTATTATTAGTATTAATTATTTAATTTAGTAAAATACATAGGTTCGCCAGTTAAGTAACGTTGCACGCCTTGAAGAGGCTAGTTTGTATTGAGCCATGATATTCTGAAAACATTAATTTTACATACAAACTGCAATAACTCATTTGATTTTGACTATATTTACCTCCATATAAAAATAATTAGTAAGGCTTTTAATTGACGCTTTTTTAAGGGAACAAGAATGGAATAATTATTACTTACCTAACTACTCGCAAGTTCCAAAAATCAGATAATATACAAATGAATGAATTTAAAAAGTGGTTTTGGTGCGAAAGTCATAAATGGGAGTTACGTTAGAGCTATACTCAGCCGTGGTGGTCTAGAGGTAGTGACACCCGCCTTACAATCGTGAGGTCGTGGGTTCGAATCCCCGGTCCCGTACCAATGAGTTCTTTGGAATTTATGTACGGAATTTCACACCACTGGCTTTTCGGTGAAGGAAAACATCGTGAGGCAACCTGCATACGTCCGTAGAAGAAATTCGATGGCGTATGTGAATCCACCAACCCGCACTGGGCCAGCGTGGTGGATATGGCCCAAACACCCTTCGTGGGTAGGCCTGTCCTGCAGTGGACTATTAAAAAGGCTGGTACAGTACAGTACAGTACATATAATATTTAAAACGATCGTACTTTTGGCTCGTAGTATACTTTGAACGCGCCCCGCACTACCCGAGTCAAACGATTTGCAATTTTAATTAAACTTCAGTCTTTGGAGCTTCCAAAAATTACAGCGGTGTTAGGAGATTCCGCTCGACTGGGAGAACGCTGGGGTTCAGTTTTATTGGATTCACAACACTGAAAACTCTATACCTGTTCATGTATTAAAAATTAAAAACTGTAACCAAGCATCGTCATGTATAATGATATACTCGTATCACTTACTGTGAAAATAATTCTGTACAAAATATGAAAGTTCTTAATATTCTTACAATATAGTATCATCATCATTCCTGCCATAATAGAACGACCACTACTGGACAAACAAGAGATCTCCATTAAGGTAGAAAGTGGCTTGCATCCAGCGAGACCTAGTGCCTAATGAAACAGCTTAGAGCTGAGAATGATAGAGTAGAGATAATGAGATAGTCTGTTCTCCTTGTAAATGGACACCGAACAATGGGCATCCTACGTTGCGTTTACCGGTATATGATGTGCACACTCGAAACCGTCGGTCATATTGTGTTTTCCGTGGGATGGATCTTGCCTACTATCATTTTAGCAATTTCATTTATAAAATATTCAACAAGTAAGTACGTGTTAGTGGTAAGTAAGTAACAAAATAAAAACATTAGAGCTATTTTCAAACATTTTGAATAAGCATGTAGGTACGTTCAAGGTAAATGAGGTTTATTGTACCACGCATCGCAGCTTTACATCTGGCAGAATACTTATATAGAAAGAAACCACTTGTACTAAAAACCTTTGCACTTAAGTAAAAATAATTTTATATTTACCTTTTTCACCTTGTACTTGAAATTGCTGAAGGAATAACGCGAGTAAATTCAATCTCTCCTCCGCAAGCGAGTCTTAAAATAAAACAGCCTTCACTTCGTAGGTACTTACTGAACAATTACTTTGTACCTTTTAACGACGAGAAAAGAGGGATGTGCTTAGCTTAGCTTCTTCAACGAATCTAACTCTTATAAAACTTATACAATAGGTAAGCCCGATTACAGAGGCGCCATCGTAATTATATTAGCTAAATAGCATAGTTCCGTTTCTTTTTCACTTTAGGCATTCGATAGAGAGAACGCTTTTTACGTTGCTATTAAATTTACGCTGGCGCCTATGTAATAGGGCTTATTATGTTACTGTGAACTCATAACTGACCTCTAAAAGGGACTCCAAGCATAGTTTTTCCAATATCAGGTTGAGCTACTTTGAGCTTAATCATACGGTCTACAGTAAGATCACGTTTCAGTAAATTTCAGTTTCAGTAAAAATTGGAAGTATTGGCCGAATCATACAATCCGATGGATGTGATGTTAGCTACAAGCTGTGCTGTATCTAATCCTGACTAAAACTCACATAAAACTGCGCGTTGATTGTGTTTTGTGCAGCTTGTGGCTTACTTTACATCCTCCAACTTGTATGATTCTGCCTAAATCTAGTTAGTACGCGACAGGTGACCGCTACGTTCATCTCATCCTCGAATCTGCATGAGAAAAGCCGCGGAGAGCCATAAAGCCGGAATCCCCGCCCGCGCCGGTGGCTCTGGAACCAATGGCCCTTGGCGGAACTTCTGTCGCAAACTTTCCGGACAAATCATTCACTCCCAGGAACTTTGGCTGCGACAATTTAGTGCTTCTACGTTTGAAGGGGGTATGTGTTAGAGCGTAGATCATTTAGTCAGGTTAACATGCTTCGTTTGGCTAAGATTACATGATTACTAGAGAGCCCTTCAACCTTAGTGGGTAGGCCTACAACCTGCAGTGGGCTATTAAAAAGGCTGGTACATTACAGTACTAGAGAGCGATCGATCCTTGCTCGGAGAAAAAATATAAGTGGTAAATTTCTAGTTAAACAATAAATAAGAAACTTTTTACTACAGTTAGGTTTACAAGCTCAGACGCAGAGTTACTTTGGAGCAGTTAATCTTTATTTTGTAACTTTTAGGGTTCCGTACCTCAAAAGGAAAAAAACGGAACCCTTATAGGATCACTTTGTTGTCCGCCTGTCCGTATGTCAAGACATTTTATCTCAAGAACGCGTAAAGTTAACAAATTGATATTTAAACCACATTCGTACATTATCTATGGTCTCTTACAGTTGTGAAAAAATCAGACTTCTAGAACTATGAAATTTAGCAAGAAGCATTGTCTTAGAGTCCACATATAGGAATAAATCTGAAAATCGTACAATATTAATTAAATCACAAAAAATAGGACCTCAAAATTCACAAAATATGGGTTCAAAATTCAAAGTGAGTAAATCGTATCATGTAAGGTTTCATATACTTAAAAGAACTTCATTAGCACGTCATGCTAAAACAGGTTTTTAATTATTTTATTTCATAGTTCTATGTCAACGGGAAGTACCCTGTAGGTACTGCAAGAGACCATAGATATATGTATACAGTTTAAATTCAACTCAATCAACTCGATATCTTCATGCGTTCCTGAGATAAAGAGTCTTGACATACACACAGACGGACAGACAGACAGACGGACAACAAAGTGATCCTATAAGGGTTCCATTTTTTCCGTTTGAAGTACGGAATCCTAAAAATATTAGCCCAAAATTCAAAGTAAGTAAATCGTATCATGTGGAGTATCATATGAAATAGCTTCGTTAGCACGTGCTAAAACAGGTTTACAATATATAATTTTTGATGTATGACGACAAGTATAAATAACAAAATATGTTTTTTTTGGTGGTTATTTATATATTACATAGAGATTTCAACATTACAATTCTGTGAAATTTCCAGGATTTGTACGGAACCTTCGGTGTGTAGCCTGACTTGCACTTTTCGTTTTTTCTCTAATTACTTCTGTTTACATACGTATCAAAGAAAAAAAATTAACAAGCTACTCTAAAAAATGTAGTAAGTTTGCATGTGCCGCCTGTGGGCCTATAATATGGCTAAACGATTAAAACAACTGAAACCCATAATTTAAATCATCCAAGGCAGCGCTCAGTTACAAATGCCACCTGCAATCACCTATCCCCAGACTGACGGTGTCCTACGTTGCTTAGCTTTGGTAATCTCTGAGAAACACTTAATCAAACTACGCTGTGAACGCTTCACCATAAAGTTTATCTGCGTTTAAGGCTTGGTGATATCGGTAAGATTTTTCCAATCACTTTCCAGTTTTAATAGCAGCGTACCGCAGCTCATCGTGGCTCAGACGGCCGGAAAATTCCCGATTAACAATCCCTTGTATGATTAAAACTGAGCTTTAATGTAAAAATAACAGATCGAAGTATCGAAGGATTATCAAAATTTTTTGTGTGCTGTATTTGCTAATAACAAAAAAACTAATTAGTTGTCTGAAAACTATGCAATTTTTATATTTGTGCATATTCGTAATTATCGCATATCCAATATTTCCAAAACACTTTAAAATAAATTGTATAATTATTATTTTGTTTATATAATTTCATATTTGATGATTGTTTTTTTTTTTAATTTAAGTAATTTTAATTTGAAGATTATAATTGTGCTTTGCTTTGGCAAAGTTAAATTTTTAAGTTATAATATTTGTATTTTTATAATAACAATTGTAATTAATATTGATGTAGATTGATATAAATCTAATCTTGATATTATTAAAATACTCGTAATACGAATAATTGGGCGCAGGGTAAGGGAGAACTTCGGCTCGTACTTCGCGCAAAGTATGGCCATCGCCATCCAGCGAGGTAATGCGACCAGTATTTTGGACTGTTCTGCGCCGGGTACGGTCGGATATGGCTTGTGTGTTTAGATTTCAAGTTTTTTTTTTATTGGAAAACTACAAACCACAGACTCCAGGGTCTGTGCCTTTTGTTAACTAAAATATTCAATTATTCGATTTTACTGTACAAAAAGAGTTAGTACAATAGAGATGAGGGTTAGTTTAATTTTTTTAAGGTTGACTAAGTTCTGTCGTATTTAGTTAAATTATGTTGCAACGATTTTAATTTAATGAATAAATGTAATTTAAAGAAAAGTAAATAAATTAATACATTAGAATTGTAAAAAAAAAAGTACGAATAAGAACAATTATTAATCAAAGCTTATAAAGGTGTATGTATTTCAAATCAAATGTTGAATGAGATACACTCGATATTTGATTCAAAAATGCAAAGGAAACTTACTTTAAGCGCCAATTTGAACTTCATTTCCGATCTACAATAAAGTTAATAGCGTAGAGTAGATAATAAAGAGGCTTTCCTCGGAGACGGTTCCAATCGCAGGCGTCCCGCGGGACATCATCGGCTCATTGTTCTCGGCGGTATTAACTGCGTCCCGGAGCTTACGTCATTATACTCCAGTGATTGCCTCACACTACGCTACAGTTAAACATTTACTAACGCGCTGACTCTGAGTACAAAAATACTCTTTTAAAAAAGTTCATCAGTGGACTTAACCGACGCCGTCTTCACTTCGTTTTTACCTACTGTATATTGTATTGTGTTGAATATAAAGCACGAAAATATAGATTAAATGTGTTTTTATATAATTATGTTTGAGTAGACAGACAATTGGAGTCACAGGAATGCTTCTTTTAAATAATTCTTGAAAGTATTATATCTAGCAGTAGAGGTTGAATTTTGAAATAATAACTTCGCTGCACCTGCTTGGTTGCACCATGCACCTAACGCTGAAGTCGTATAGTAACCTTCTACAGACGTTATGCGATCTGCAGTAATTGGAGATTTTCACGTCGGTTCGTGAGAATTGGATGAGGCCAAGCATGCCTGTAACACCTGTGATTGTGCAGTTCTAGGTAATAGCACTATTATTTCTTCTATGCTCTGGCTCATACGGCAGCTGTTCGTACGCAATATACTTTTATACGGCAAAAACTCCTAGATAATACTAGCAGACCGAATACATAAGTATAACAGAATACGGCTAAAACTCACGTTATAATTATACGGTCGATCCGCAAGGAATCCAACAAGTTTCAGAGTATTTAGAACTCCATCCTCAGGGAATACGCGCACCCCCGTCGACCGCGCGCGCACCCGCGCGCGGTCGACGGGGATGGAGTTCTAAATACTCTGAAACTTGTTGGATTCCTTGCGGATCGACCGTATAATTATAACGTGAGTTTTAGCCGTATTCTGTTATACTTATGATGAATACTCACGGTAGTTTTAATGAAGTGAGACCGAATACAGTAAAAACTTCAAATTCAAAATCATAAAGTTATAATTCAAGTATGAAGCCTAGGATCAATGAAATGATTTGATCGTGCTTCACACACTAGGTTTATAGAAAATGTTCTTTTTCTGATAAACATTTCAAAAATTTACGCGCTCGCAGGATTTGGATTTCTATAAACCTAGTGTGTAAAGCACGATAAAATCGTATCACTGATTGAGCAATGTGTCATCTCTCGTTAATGGCGAGAAATTCTAATAATTTCACATTGAGTGACGACTGCCTGGTTTAACGCGGTAGTCACAGATGGCGCTTCAAACACTCAACTGAAGAAATTGGTAGTAAAATGATTGGTTCGTAGTACAGTGTTCTAGCTTAATTTGGACAAAGTACCTGGGCCGGAATCCCAGAGGAATGTAAGTTCAAATCCTGTGAGCGCATCAATTTTTGAACTGTTTATCACAAAAAAAACATGAGGCCTAGATGTTTATTATAAGAACTCCGCTAGCCAAGTATCGGTTCTCATAAATACCTTGGAAATTGACAATATACGAACCAGGTCACTTATCAGCTAGCCACTGCTGCATTGATATTTACATCCCATCCTGCTTGCTCGTGTGTCATAAGGAAGTCGTCACAAATAAGATAAAACACAAAGTTCAAAGACACAAAATGGACTCGCCTGATCAATTAAGCTCCAGGTTAGTTGGTGGAGGATACAATGAGACAAATCTTAACCGTGCTTGAGAAATACGGAGTGTATCTTGCCGTCTGTCGTCGGGACGTGATTCGAACTAAGGACGCTGAAGTTGCTGAGAGTGCATTACCATGTCGCCACTGTTCTGTGGAATATTGGATCGACATATTTACATTTATAGACAACTGTTTGAACCGGTTTCTAGGATGAACGTATCACTAAAAACAATACGTATTTCTATCTCTACTCAATATTGAAGAAAACCAGTTTCCGCGATACAAGTCAGTAAGTACGAGTACTATTAGATTTTTTAAGGTCCTCCACGTACTTTAGATGCTGTTTTCATGAATAGGCATCATAATTTCAGAGGAACGATAAAATTTGTTACTGAACAATTCTTGATAAATTTCATTTACAAAACAATTCAATCGATACAAAAGATAGTCGCCTAAACTCATAAAATAATAACACTTCTCCGATCGTTCTCAGTGCAAAAAAGTTCATAATCCTGGCCAGATTAATACACACCAATACACACACAATAATTGAAGTAATTCATTGCATTTCATTCACGATTATAACAAACAGTAAAGCGAATTTTAGAAACTTAAACTACTGTAGAAAATGTTAGAACATAATAATTATTTTTTGCAAAATATAGTATGACCAACTTCACCTGTGTACAAAATTCGCGAAAATTTCTCACGAATCGATGTAGCATTTTTCACATTATTGTTGATTTATCAAAAATGGCTCAGCCGATTTCGATAAAATTAAAAACGAAACTCAATTTTGAAGTATACTCTTTCCAATAAAAAAAAATTGAAATCGGACTACTATGAAAAAAGTTATGCGTGGATATACATAAAAAAATATAAATATACGCGTCGAATTGTATACCTCTTTCGGTGGTTTGTCGGCCAAAAAGCAAACAGCGCAAGATCCCAAAATGATCGACATTAGAAATGTACTAGAATATAGCGCGCCTAACAAAAGTGCATCTAGGCACAAATCGGCGGAGTTCCCGAAGAGAACAGACGTGAGGCGCTGCAGACGAGACAAGTTTCGTCGACTCGACGACTCGTTCACTTAGGGCTGACTACTTGCAGTAAGAACGGGGACAGCGCACTCATTTCATTACAAGTTTGACGTAGCTGCGAAGTTTCCCCAAAACTCGTGTAGAGGCACGACACCGACCCGAAACTTGCACGCATCTGTTACTTCTTCAATTTCTTCCTCGCCCATTTTCGATGTATTTAGGAGACAGAAGCGGAAATTATGGATTTTGGACGAGATATTTTTGTTTCCTCGTTATATTTTTTTGACAACTGCGAGAGAGAGTTTTTGAATAAATTATGAATGTGTCAGTGCGTCTGATCGGCGGAGACATCTGAGTAATTTAAGCCGCCGCCTCCCGGAGTGCGGACCGATTACCTATAGAAAAAAATCATTGTATAATTGAACAAAACGTGCATTTTATTTCAAAAATAGAAAATACAGCTACTATTACATTTACAAATTTATCTAAAAATAGCGGACTATCATTTAGATGGGATTAAAACAATTTTGTATCGTCTGTCGTCATTAACCGCCTTACCACAAAAGGTTTAAACACGCTTTATATTACATGCAATTTTATCCGTGCAATTTTACTGTTAACATTGTCTAAAGCGTGCGTAAAACGTTTATGGTAAGACAGTTAATGTCTATCTATTTAGATAGGCGCACAGACTACTATGCGTAAGAATTTATGAGAACATGCAGTGTTCTGAAATTATCCGTATGTACCGATCTATCCTACTAATATTATAAACGCAAAAGTTTGTGCGTATGGATGTCTGTTACACTTTCACGAACAAATGGCTGAACCGATTTAGATGAATCTTGGTATGGAGGTAGCTTATATCTTGAATTAACACGTAGGCTACTTTTATCTCGGGCTGACGCGGGTAACATCGTGGGGCGCAGCTAGTAAGCACATCATTAAGTAGCTTACCAAAAATAAGTTATATATTAATCATGAACAAGTCCAAATAACAACGAAAGTCAATAAATATTATGTAAAAAGACAAAATCTACAATTAGATACGTAATAAATAAATAGCAATATTTTTTCAACGAGTAAGTAAAAACTAAAAAATGTGGTTTTCAGCTTGTTTGTTCGGTTACTCGTTGTGTAATAGTTTTCAGTTTGTGGCGTGGCAGCCATTTTCAGATTGTACAGACTTGTGGCACAGATGCCCGATGGATACAAAACCTCGACGCAGCATCAAAACCAATCAAGCGCTCCGCAAACGGCACCAAAACGAGTAAAAGAACACACGAGTTGGCTTCCGCCGTAGTAACTGTTATCAATCTGTGCTTCTGCTGACAGATTACCAATGATTGCTTCTCGGCGCCGGATCCGGCCAGTCGCGGACCTGTACTTGTAATTTTGACTTTTTTTCTTATTTCTTATACTTGCTTCCTGGACATAATCCAGTCATACTACCGGCGGACCAGTTTGTGAAAAACTGCTGCTAAACTAGATTGGGCTGCGCTCTCATTTGATTAATATTTTACTAATTCATTAGGCATTTAATTTTCTATCACATGATTGTAATATTTTTAGCTGACCCATAAAATACCATGGTATTATAACTTGTACTAGACTAGTGATTTAGATTAGACTAACTAGCTAGCTCTAATATGATGTGTTAGTTGAGTAATTTATTATAAATGAATTAATAAATGTATATTTTCAGTAAATCATTATAACAACCTACTTACGACAAACTTGAGTAAGCTATTAATCATAAAGTTTGCACAGATACTTAATTTATGTGCACCTGAAGCACATTGCCGTCCTTTCTTGGCCAGTCAACTGAAAAAGGACCGTAATGCATCAATTTCGGTATTAAAATATCCCATTAAAAATATGTCACAGCGCAGCAATAAATAAAGATTCCCAGGACGGGTTCAATGAGACGCGGTAACATATCACGAGTGGATTTAATTATAGAGCGGGTCGTCCATCGCTGGCTGCCCGCCGCCGCCAGGAAATCACCTCCTGCAGAGCGCGCGATTGGTGCGATCCTTGCGGGGATAACGCTGAGTTATACTCCTGCAACTCCAAGTGTGCAGAGTTCGCTCCAAACATGAAAATTTTACTCCTTTGTCATGCAAATGCAAAATTATAGAGTGCTCTATGCGGGACGGCTCATTTTATTTGCACGACGGAAAACTGTTTTGATAACAAATCATCTTCCTTCTTTTGCAGTAACTTGTACTCGTATCGCACTTGTGTTTGCTTGCAAAAATTGGCATTTTTTTCGGAAGTAAAACAGAGTTCAGATAAATGTGTGTTCAGAAATTTTGAAATAAATAAGTGGTATTATAATTTATTATGACATATACGAGTGTAGGGTATGTATTGACTAAGTATATAAATCTTTTTCTGAAGTGTCGCATGCCAAAAATATATTCGTTTCACTGGTTCGTCTGATTTTGCGTTATAGGTAGGTATATTCAAGCGGTTAATAGTGGCTATAAGATAAAATTCATGCTATCTGAGGAGAATTATTCTTTTTCGGTAGTTAACTTCTCTGTTATGTGATGAGTTAAAATGGCTTTACAAAGCAATGAGACAGAAGAGGAGCCGCGACGAAGTATGCTAAGTCGCACGCACACTCGGCGGAGCTAATAAAATGGTAATCAGGAGCCGGGCTCATTAGGTAGAGGCACGCTTCTAGCCGAGCTCGCGGGAGCCTGCAGCCTTACAATGTATGTGGTACTTGTGTGTAGCTCCGCATTTCTGAAAACCGCGCGTCTAGTGCGAGTAACGCTCGCCATACAACCATAAGATGGTGGGCTGAAACTCCGGTCGGTGACATCATACAGCAATCAACATACGTCTGAAAGAAAAAATAGATAAGGTATCTGAATAGACCAACTCGCATCGGGTCAGTACTAGGTATTCATAAAACGCGATTGGTGAATCCATCACATACACCAATCGCGCTTCATGAGTTATACTCGTAGTGCAGTATTTCGTTGGTACATCTACATTGGTAAACGCTTTTTCTAGAAGATTTTCTAATTGTAGGTAGCCAAAAGTGACATCCAAAAAAGATCGTTATTTTAGAGCAATCCAAAAATAATAAAACTTCGTCATTGTATTAACAAGATGTCTCATACTATAACGCGAGAAAGGGTTTATTGTTTGCGCGTACCTAAGTAGTTTTTTACTAAATAGTAATTACATTAAATAACTGATATATCAAATAAATACATGAATTATTATGTCATAATTCCGTCATTGTCAAAGTTTTGTAAAACAGTAAAATTCTTGTTACATAAATAATCAAAATCAGATATAAACACAAACACAAGTCTATGAAGGAATTTGTCCCTTGCTGTTCCTCAAAGCCAAAACATGACAGTGCTCAAGGAGGTGTCACGGCGATATATCGCTACTGAACTGCTCGAGGGACGCATCAATTACTCAGCTGTAAATTAATTAATAGCCAGAATGGTTCATGCGGCACAAAGTGCCCCTAAAAGTGGTTCATTTGACGCCGAGCCTAAAACAGCCGTAAAGTCTGAACGACGTAGATGGGACCCCCCGAGTGTCGGCTCTAGTAATTATGTGTCAGCTGGGAAAATCGCGAAATGACATGTTTGATTAATGGATCTAGCAAAAGGTGAAATACTACGGTAATTTTTTTAATTTTTTTCGCAAGGTATGCGATAATTGTAACAGCTTAAAGCCAACAACTAGGCTTTATTTAACCGATGAAATTTGATAATGGGCGTTTCCGATATCGAGATATAATCAATTTGCGGTAATAAAAAACTACGTACAAATGAGCTATATAAACCTATTCACTATCACTAAAATTAAATAACCTACTAAAACAAAAACACAAAATAAAATAAAACCTAGAATATTATGAAAAACGACAAGAAAAATAATAATTAATGGCGTATTCATTACAACAAAACTAAACTAGTATTTACCTACTCCATAAGTAGTTTCTATTTTCCAAACAAAAGTGACATTTTTTTAACAAAAGGTACAGATCCCGGAGTCTAAAAAGTCTACGAAAAAAAACACAAGTGACAAGAATAAAATTAATATAAAATATAAAAAGTTATTACAATAAATAAAATAATAAATAAAAAGGTCACAAATATTCCTAACAAAAAAAATGAAATTGAAAACTAGAAACTGAAGTCTCACCGAGTAGGTTAACGTTAGAAATAACACTTCAAGACTTTACATTTCTGTAGTAAATATATTTGAATAGACTAAACTAGTCATAACTGACACACATATTGGCGAACCTAACGCGGCCCGTAGGACACCTGTCGCCCACGAGTGCTGCAGCCTTTTCCTTGAAATAAGGAATTTCAGGCAAATCCAGCTCATATTCAGTTTTAAATTCACTTTGTTGTGGCATTCCCGAATCCGAAACCATAAAATTCACAAAAGGTAAAAAGTTAAATGATTCTACGGGTACTGTTTCGGCATTTCCGATGTAAACTATGGATAAAATTAATGTTAATAGTGCCAAAAACTTTTTTGGATTCATTTCTACTTTATTATCGTCACTATATATATATATACACAAAACTACCACAGATACAGTTCTCTGTCTACTCTATGTTGTATACTGATGATATTTATTGACGATCGCTACATATTATAATGACCTACTATTACTAAATATATTTAAATTGTGTTATTGTGGTTAGATTACCTACTATCATTATGATAAAATATAAACATGTTTCCGATTTACCTACGTCGCCAATCATTGGTTGTTAATGATAAACTTGAGAGTGCTAGCTGATGATGGTGATGCGGTTGTTTCTTATGTTATGTTTAGTTTGTTTTCGTCTGTATATTTTTCTTTTTGTTATCGATAAAGAATTTATCTATCCATTAATGTTAATGGTTGTTATTGTTAGTTAATAGTTAAAAGGTGTAGGTTAATGAATGTAACGTAGGAATTTGCTCCCATTTCATCGTTTGCTTGATATTGCACTCGGGTAGCTCGTTTGCGTTCTTTAAATAATATTTATAGTTTATTTTAAAGTCTTACTATTTAATGAAAAACATTTTGAAGCGGAGACGTTACGTCCAAAAAAGAGGGCCAAATCAAGCGGCCAGTGATAATGATGATGATATTGATTTGTTTCTGCTACAAATTTCCTAGAGAATATTACCAAGTAGGTTGTACGCTATAATTGAGTAGTATTTTGTAGTAGGCAGGTATCGTTCCCAGTCATCCCCTAGAAGCAATTTGCGGCATGAGTCAGCTACCACCTCTCTTCTACAGTCTGAAATATTACGAGTTATACTCGTATGTATTATTCATGAGAGTAAGTGGATAAGTATAATAATTTGGAGTAATGGAGTAATGTGGCGTGTAATATGGAGAGTTGAATGACTACTGGTGTCGTATACAACCAGCAAACCTACCGGTGTCGGGTGAGCTGGTAAACAAGCTCGGAAATTTCACACTTCGCAGCCGCTACTAGAGAAAATTTGTGTAAATGAGTTGTAGTGGCCTAAACCTTATCAAGTTTGCTGAAAAAAGTGGCTCGAAAGTAGAACCATTTCATTAATAATTGAAGATAAAAGTCTTAGGTCCTTGTGTACCAAGCTAACATGCAATGCGGCTGTTGTTGACAATTGCTGTTGCTATTGCTATGCTGTTGTTGTTTTTTGACAATTGGAATATTATTTTATCGGCCTTTTTGACATATAGTGAAAATTTGACCGACCGATGGGACAGATACCGTTAAAGTTGACGGCACAATTGAAATTGAAGAAATAATATTGTATTGACATTTTTAATTGGGGAATTTTTAATTTTGACCTTTTAAACATACTTTAATGACATGGTATTGTAATAGTAATCATTGTATCCTTTTTAATTCAATTTAATTCTTAAATAATATTTTCTGATAATTATTTTGTGAGATATATGTAGATGGTGTAATTCTTTTATATATCAATAAACAAATTTAAAAAAATACGAGATTAGTGCCGTAAGAAATATTCTGATCTGTGCCCCAGTAGATTAATCGTCAGGACAAGCGTGAAATTATTTGATAATGAAAATTCGAGTAGATTTAATTATTTTGCTATATGAATACAAAGGGGATAATAGCTACGAGTATATCTACATTCAATTATTTTTTTCACAAAACATACATATTAACACAAATGCTTCGGCTGCAGGAAAACCTTGTTGACAAAGACATAAAGGACCACACATCAAATTTCCCGAAAAGCTTTGTCCTCCAACTGGCAAATTCGGGTGCAAATGTCGACATACGAGTATAATAAAACAGCGTGTTTGGAATCTGGCGACCGGTCGCTTTATAACACTATCTTATCTAACATTATCCGGAAAACCCTCGCATTGCAAAAACTATCGCACAGCGTGAATATTGGCGATCCATCAGGACCCGTGTCACTGCACGGACAATATCACGCGCCGGGCGCAGAACTCGCCACGTCCGTACTCGTACAGGCATTCGGAGAATTGGTTTATTGCCTAGAAACCTATTTGATCAAAAATACTTTAAATCTATCGACACTAAATAATGGTTTGCACGGTTGGAAATTGAGCAAAATCTTTCCAAAGTACAGCAGGTGCCTGAAGAGATTGAGTGGGTACAATCCAACATAACCCCGGGTATCTTACGAAAACATCCCTCTCGTTGAAAAATAAAAGGCCCATAAAATATGGACCGGATATTTCATCCCAAAATTGATAATATAATTGGAAATATAAATACTGTTTTATTACTCTCAGCTGACAAAAGTAGCAACTCCAGGTAGAGTAACAGGTATGGTAGTGCAGCCGCGCGGCCGCTAATAGGAAAAGTTGCAGCAAAGCGGGTGGAGGAAGATACACACGGACAGCTGCACGAACAAATTAACTTTCGACACTCAGTTTATTTAGCACCACATGTTAGTACACTTTTAGACAGCTCGGGGTTTATTTTAATATACAATTTTCTGATGTGTGAAGCTTATTGGACATGGATTTATACATATATGTAGAGGGGTCAGGTTCACCAACGCCTTATGACTGAAATGATGATGATGTGACAAGCCTTGTATTGCAGCGTTATACGCCAAACCTAGATTATACGTCCATGGCGGACAACCACTGTTACCCTTTTTCTTATGCTGTTTACACACAGTTTAGACCACTCGCTCGTGGTTTGGTGAGGTTTCCATAATTATAATATGTCATAGAAATTTTATCATTGCTTTCCACCTTCAACGGATAGTGTTTTGGTTGTTAAGTTTTTGCGGTCAAAAACAAAACAAAGCGGAAGTGAACTTCTAATCGCAATCATCCCGCACAGGTCACGTGTAATTTCCCACCAACGTAACGCAATTTCTGGCAACGCGATGTTTTTTCGTAAAAGTATTATGAATTCGGCTCAATCTCATATGGGGCGGTAACGTAATTAGGCCGCCGGCTGCTGCCGCAATAACAACTAAGAAAGCGCGCGATTCGCTGCCGACGACTATTGGCGGCGATGTTGGTGGTTCGGCGTAGAGACACCTGTCCCACCGCTGTAAGCTAAGATACAGATCATTATCAACATTGCTATCACCTAAAAACCACGTAGTGCGCCACCACCACGGTGCTTGTCGGAACTAAGGGCACCTTTTTTACTAGCTATCAGTATCACCTGGCCTAAGTCTAATGAAATTAAACATTAAAATAACATTATTATTGCATCTGATTTTGATCGTAGTTTGTTAATAGATTTCTAAAAAGGAGGAGATTCTGTATTATTTTTTTGTTTGGGCAGGCTTTGGTCAGTTTAAGGGGTAAAAACGCAGCCTGAAACGATGAAAGATGCACTTGCAAAGTAGGAAAACGATTTGGTTAAAATCTCTCAAAAATTCGTCAAAGGCAAGTCGCTTTCAATATTATTAAAACTTACCATATACCCCACATGGGCTTATTTTATTTACCCTATAATTATGGGCTTATTTAAATCTATCGGGGAAGCCTATTAACGAGATCAAAGGCAATTGAATCTATTGTGTATTATATGTAACAATGTATAAAACATGTTCATTATCGTACCCGTTTGAAGTCGAGAAATATTTTGTATGAAATATAAATAAGTTAGTATAGCTTGTCAGTTAGCTTCAAAGCTTAGATTGGCTCAGTGTTAGTAGGACATGTGGGTAATATCGCGGCATGG
Source organism: Hypomecis punctinalis (assembly GCA_949316475.1). Classification (NCBI taxonomy): domain Eukaryota; kingdom Metazoa; phylum Arthropoda; class Insecta; order Lepidoptera; family Geometridae; genus Hypomecis; species Hypomecis punctinalis. The sequence goes on from OX438805.1 coordinate 26,556,160, forward strand.
TTGTTATAAGTCGTTTGGCATGCCCGGCCGTTATCGACACTCGCCGAGCTGGCCGCCAGCCTGATAGTGAGGGTTCTATGCCGCGCAGAACAAGCCCATTACCTGTCGTATCTATTTTATTACGTTGGTGTACTATGATGATGAAATTGAGACATATTAAAAATGTAACAACCTCATACAATACATTATAATTTTACATTTAATAATAATTTGATTATTCATACATAATTAAAAGTAAATAATAAAAAGTTTTTTTGTACTAATCTGTTCTTAATCACATTTTGCATTTCTATTTTCCCAAAATTAATTTCAGTTATTTCGACCGCGTGTAGAAAAACGTCCGTTAGATCTTTTTACACGAATATTTGCGCTTTATTACCAGTGATGCTGTGGTCGAAGATGAAGTCTGTAGTCTAAGAAGATACATAAATATCTATTCACTCTGACTTTGAAAAGCTTCAGATACCTAATGCATTCAATCTGAAGATTGTTGGCTTTGATACTGGTATAGATACGTATGTATGTATACGTGCACAGATTGGGGCCTCGTACTCGAGCCGCGAACTCACTCTCGTCGGTAAATGGCGTTGATAAAGCCTCAAAAGCCGCTCTCAGAAACACAAAGCGCGCCGCATCACGACCGACGACTTACTTCCCGTGGACATCTCATGCGGGATACCCTTATCGGTAAATAAATATGTAATTTCAAAATATTCGTTTTTAAATTAAACATCTAGTCCATACAGTATATTTTTTACAACTTTTTCCATAGTAGGTATACTAAACATGGTATAAGTATATTTTTTTCGACATTAGTTCCGCATAAATGTCACACGAATCACAGATACAATATGTGATTATGTATTATGTGGAATGATATCCAAAGAACATTTTCAATTGTAATTGTAGAGCTAGTCCAATTCTTTAGTAGAGTAAATTCAATTCTTAGCAATTCGAACACTCGAGATAATCTTTAATCGTAAATTAATATTTATGATGAAAAGTAAATAGTATTAGGAATAAGGCCACATTTCAGTGTTACTGTCGCGTCTACTGCACATCAAGTCGTTGCCGCCGCCGTGTACAAACTTCTGCGGCGCGAACTTGGTCCCGTTTTGTTTAGCTTTTCAATCACCACGCCCGGCTAAACAGTTATTATGAATTGCGCAAATTAAAAGCAGTTTCGTAAACTTTATCACAATCATACTAATATTATAAATCCGAAAAGTTTTTTTGGTTTGTTCTTCTTTCAAGCTGTAGCGGAGAAACGGATTGACTTGATTTTTGTCATGAATATAATTCAAAGGCCGGAAAGTGATATAGACTACTTTTTATCCCGAAAAAATAAATGGTTCCTGTGGGTCAGCACGAAAGTCAAAATACTACGCAGGCGGAGACGGGGGCAAAAGCTAATTGAATAATAAAACCAAGCAAGGATTTCACATGAAGATGTAAAAAAACGAAGAGCTGTAATCTAACTATGTATTTCATGTCGCTTTTGACGCTAATTTCTGTTTTGATGTTATTTCTTAAAATCTACAATACGGGATTTTTTTACTTGTTCCAGAAATATAGATTTTTTTCATTGAGTAATTTATAGAATGAGACATAGCCCAAAACTTTCTTTGTATTGCAACTTAAAATAGTAAAGAAAAATACATGGTTTGATATTTATTTAAAATTACGAAATTAATTGGAGCATTTTGTATGGAACAACTACTTTGCGATTTCGTAGTTGGTCTCATCGTAAAATTTGGTCATTAAGACGAGAACAGGGATATTTTTATGTGGAATAAATTTTCTTCTGACCAGAACCTGGCTGAAGTTTCAAGATTTTCAGTCGTATTAAGGAACACTGAGGAGGTGTAGAGAAATTTACAGGAAAGATTTTAAATTAATCAGGCCTTATTTCAGAAAATAGGTACACAAATGTGTGTTATAACTGACTTTACTGCCGACAAAATTTATTTTATTCGTACTAGGCTTACGTATGATTTGATTTTGCTTAATTTCAAGCATATATATAGCACGTAATTTCTATCAAGCACTTAAATCTTCCAAACACCTAGTGGTATAACGTTCTAAAAATACTCTAACATGAATTAGAAGCGCAATCACCCGTAGGTACATGAGTGTTGCCTCGTGGTATTTGACGGAGAACCAATAAGGTTGTACTTTGCCTCTAGAAACAGTAATGGCGTGGAACCACGGGAATTGCCAACTGTACCAATGATTAGGCAAAACACAAATATTTCACTCAGTGGAGATGGAATAAACCATCTAAAACTCAAATTCTCCCACTGTAAGAGTTTTGCAGACTTTTCAACAAATATTATCATTTTTTAGGGTTTCGTACTTCAAACGGAAAAAAACGGAACCCTTATAGAATCACTTTGTTGTCTGTATGTCCGTCTGTCCGTCTATGTGTATGTCAAGACTCTTTATCTCGGGAACGCGTAAAGATATCGAGTTAAAATTTAAACTGTATACGTATATCTATGGTCTCTTGCAGTTGTGTAAAAGAAAAACTTCTCAGTTATCGTTTAAAAAATATAGAGCCGTTTATGCCGTCAAAAACCGCATATTTCGACACACACTAATATCAAAACCTATAGGGTACTACCCGTTGACATAGAACTATAAAATTTGGCGAGAAGCATTGTCTCAGAGTACAAATATAGGAATACATCTGAAAACAGTACATTTTTATTTAAATCACAAAAAAATAGGTACAAAATTCATAAAATATGGGTTCAAAATTCAAAGTGAGTAAATCGTATCATGTAAGGTATCATATAAAAGAACTTCATTGCATCATGCTAAAACAGGTTTTTAATTATTTTAACAAAGTGTTTGTACGGAACTCTTGATGTGCGAGCCTGACTCGCACTTGTCCGGTTTTTAGGGTTTCGTACCTCAAACGGAAAAAACGGAACCCTTATAGGATAACTTTGTTGTCCGTCTGTCTGTCTGTCCGTCTGTGTGTATGTCAAGACTCTTTATCTCGGAAACGCGTAAAGATATCGAGTTGAAATTTAAACTGTATACGTAAACTTATGAATTCTTGCAGTTGTGTAAAAGAAAAGCTTTTCAGTTACCGTATAAAAAAATTTGAGCCGTTTATGTCGTAAAAACCGCATATTTTGCACTCACAAAAATCAAAACCTATAGGGTACTTCCTGTTGACGTAGAACTATGAAATTTGGCAAGAAACATTGTGTCAGAGTAGACATATAGGAATAAATCTGAAAACTGTACATTTTTATTTACATCACGAAAAATAGGGCCTCAAAATTCACAAAAAATTGGTTCAAAATTCTGTCTAAACTGAAAATAAGTTCAAATATAAATTTATATGTAAATGTATAATTGTATAAAAATAAAACATCAAACTTAATAGGAGTCAAATCAAATAAGTTATAAAATCAATTCTCAACAGTTTAAATCTCAGTATTTACTCATATCAATACTAGATGGCGTTGGCGTCAAGTTGGCGGTATTAACTTTTTCCGTCGATGTACGAGGTATCTATGCGTTCGGGAGATGTTGTTTCGTTGCAAACATATAAATCCATTTCCTGACTCGAACAAATTCAAAGTGAGTGAAGCAGTATCATTTTAAAGAACTTCATTTGCAATGCTAAAACAAGTTTAAAAATATTTAACAACGTGTTTGTACGGAACCCTCGATGTGCGAGCCTAACTCGCACTTGTCCGGTGTTTTTTTAAACTTTTAGACCATTCCCACCCTTTGCATTGTCTTTGAAGATCCGTTTATGAATCTAAAGAAACATTGATAATCTGCCATGGTTTTGATCCACAACCTAACGATCGTAAGCATTACACTACTATGTGCGATTCTTTGTTGTACCTATGCATTCATAATAATTTAAATTCTTGAAATTTGTAATAAATTCTGCACTATTAGTGTTAGCTGCAGTAAGCACTGTATGCAGCATAAATTACACGGTACGGCTTGCGCTGCGGCAGACGGGACGCGCGTCCCTCCCATGCCGGCGACACGTGTGCGGCGGCCATTAAACACCGCTGCGCGGGAATGCCCCGAATTCGTGCCGACGGTTTCAATGGCAATTTAGAAATAGAGCAGTAAAAATGTACTTAAACGTGAGATGATGAATTGATGATGCAGAAACTATTCATAATTGTCAAATTGTTTTGCAGTCTTTAATACGTCCAGCAGTGTCAACTGTCTAGGTGCAGGCTACTTGAATAGATTCATATTCATATTTTTATTTTCAAGAATGTAGGGTAAGTACATGATACTGGTCTTAAAACTACTTATATGTAGTGATAGTAGATCACTCCATCCAACTTTGATGGAGCGTGTAAATTACAAAATTATTGCTTCTTAGAAACTATAAACTCATTAAACAAAATTATCAAAATACAATGTCAATGTACAAATATTAAAATCGATGTTAATAAAATCATGATAATAAATACTATTTAAATCTAACAAAAATGTTATTTTCAAGGTCATAATTTTTCTTTAGTTAAGTTCTTTATGGTAAACTTTAACTTAAATGGTTTTATTATCCAAAAAATCTAAAAAACTAGTTTTTTTAATTTACTCTTGAACTCAAAGAAAGAGAAATAAAGAAAGAAAAAGAAATGAAATGTTATTATATATTAGTATACCCATACTAAATACACTACTACTGTGCACTTGGGTGCTGCTTCTAACATTCTTCAATTTATTCTTGTGTGTAGAGGTTACAAGTTTGGGATACCTATGAATGAGATTGGGATATAGATGAGTATGGAATAAATAACATTTGTATGATGTGAGTATTCAGTCAATATCTACCCATTCAATAATTGAGCCCGTAATCACCGGCATCAAAAACTACGACAACACTCCGAGCTCCTTCCCGATCTCTTTTTTTGCCAAACGACAGAATATTACATCAGCGGAAGCCTAATACTTTCGTTGTTATTTCAGCCTAACTATAATCCTATTTCCGTCCTTCAGTTAGAAATGTTCTCCCACCCCTCCCCGGAGCAACTACCTACCTCGCTACTCCATTATAATTCGGTTCCCATATAGAGGTATAACAATATAATAAGCTATAGCAACCGAGTTCCCAACTTCCCACTTTCTAATTTTAGCATAACTATTGTACGTTAGTTTCACGTCTATCTATATTGAATATACTATTTTTGTTAAACAAGAAACAGGTCTCCAGGTTTCTAATAAATAAAATAACCATAGACATAAGAAAAACTCTAGGTGATAATCTCGTGATAATTAGTATTCAAGAAGAATCTTCAGCAATCTTAGTTACATAAACGCTTTGCGGTTAATAACACGATTTCACCCGCGCGGTTCACGATTGTGTTGGGTACAATACTGAGTAATATATAGTGGCAATTTAACAATTAGGTAGGTATACCTGAAAAGCCGTGTTGGTCTAGTTGGAGTGACACCCGCCTTACAATCGTGAGGTCGTGGGTTCAAATCCCGGTCCCGTACCAATGAGTTCTTTGGAATTTATTAACGAAATTTCACACCACTAGCTTTTCGGTGAAGGAAAACATCGTGTGTCAATCTGCTTATTATGTTAGTAGAAGAAATTCGATGGCGTATGTGAATCCACCAACCCACACTGGGAGCGTGGTGGATATGGCCCAATCATCCTTCGCGAGTAGGCCTACATCTTGCAGTGGACTACTAAAAGGCTGATACAGTACAGAACAGTTATATCTCACACTGATAAGGGTCATCATATTATTGTTTAGAGTAGGTATCACCCTTCGTGGGTAGGCAGTACATCATGCAGTAGACTATTAAAAAAACAGTAGGTAACTATAATTAAATATCAAATTTCCTCATGTTACTTTGAAGCTACTTTCATCTGTAACCCCGAAATGTGGAAAAACAATTAAGCTGGTTGAAGGATGCGCAGCGGCATTTTTGGTGCTCCTATAGAATAAGGAACAACTCATGTAGCAGGCCTGGGGGAACGAAACTATATAAAAGCTCTACAGAGCGGCGATTAGCATTGTCTCCGGCACCTGACCAGAAGACTATTTGATTTCAGGTATCTGTCTACATAATCAAAGAACAGATGTTTACATTTTCTAGTTTTCCTAAGTGAATGGTAATTTTAAAGCAAATAAAGTATATTTGAAAAAATAACTACAATCATTTACAGTAAATCCATTATCTTTTTTTCAAAGTCAAAGTCAAATCGTTTATTGCAACATATGAAATTTACATGCGGTTCTTAGTTAACATGTTTTGTATAGTGATACATATGACCCCATAAATATTATGTTTTCTAGTTTATCGTTAAAAAATTCGTCTAATGTGTAATAGCATATCGATAAAAGGGTTATTTTTAGTTGTTTTATGAAACAGTTTTCTCTTTCGATATCTTTTAGATTGTTTGGCAATTTATTGGATATTTTTATAGCCATAGAATTTGGGCTAGAACTGTGCATTGCTAAGTTAGACTTTGGTTCTAAGAGTTTATGTCTATATTGTGATCTAATTTTGTGCGATTTATCAGACGCTTTGTCGAAATAGTCAGGGTACTTTTTTTACAAATTTGCATATTTCAAATATATAAATAGATATCAGGGATATAATTTCAAGTTTTATAAAGTATGGTTTATGGAATTTTGGTTTGGTAATATCGGGAGTTTTTATATTTGCGAGAATACGAATAATTTTATTCCCCCATAAAATAATTCCATATTGGAGCCACGAGGACGCAAAGGCATGATAAGCACTTTTAGCTGTCGGTAAATCTGTAGCATGTCTGAGTTCTTTAAGGGCGTAAGTGAAGGTGCTTAATTTGGTCTTAAGTTTTTTAAGGTATGCTTGGAAAGCACATCATATTTTCTCTTCGAGGGAATGAATTTGTGGAAAAATATTTTTTCTATTTGCTCTGATAAGGATAATGATTTTTACATCTCTCATGTTCGGTAAGTTGGTTCTTATTACCTCCAAATGGGGCTTGTAGGTGACTAATTAGCGCTCTAGGGTAATAATGTAGCTAGAAAAGCCCTAGGGCGATAAGTAATCTACTATTATTCTTGTAATGCCGGTTTTTTCACTCTTACCTCACAATCAAGATGTAAAGCAGAATAGTTAGCTCGAGTGTAAGCACCAATTGCACCCTCGAACTAAAGGCTAGACTAAATATCTCGGACTGCAATTGATGCCTTACAGGCCTTGGCTACTAATCTTCTATTATTATTTAGCATCTTTCATTCGAGAATGTACCAAACTGACATATCATTAAAAATCTGATTTATTGTTAACGCCATTCTTTTGCAGATTATGTTTATTAAAATGTAACTAATAGGTGTGTTGTTTATCAGAATTCAAATAAAAATTACAATTTAACAATTTATCATTTGATTGTATTGCCACACTATATAATTTTCCGTGTCAATGAATCTTACATTTATCTAAGTACAAATTATGATACTTCACTTATCGAGCGGGAAAGTGACCTAAGAAAATTGTAGTCGCTATCACGACAGTGCCTAGCTGACCTAGGACAAGTCTACGGCGCTACGCTGCTACGCTTCTACGGCGAAATTGCTACGAGGCTACGACGCTACGAGCGTGGCCAAGCGCCGTCAAGCGCGTAACTGGATGCTTACGAGGCGTGTAAACTTGCTCAATGTTATAAATACTACACTTTATTGTCTCACGAGAAACAACACGCGGATGGAATCAATAGAGAGTGCTACGGTCGAGGTTTCTCTAAGAGGTTACATCAGAAATGAGGAAAATCTGTGAAGTAACAAAATCACCACGAATTCGTGAATTTTCTTGCTATTAATTGTAAACTGATGACTAATCGAAGAAAACTGATAAATATATCGGAGAGTTATCGAACGGTGACTCGTAAACGTAGACAAGAACAGGTGAACGTTGAAACTTTTTAGGTGCAAGCCACATTAAGCAGAACAATTATTAAATTTGTTAGCAACGGTGACAACGATAGTCATAAACATTTATTTCCACAGGTACACATAGGAACACTTAGACAACGATGAATTTACGATTTTTTTTAATATATTAGAAAAAAATGGGTTTTGCTATTAATACAATGTTGGCAACCGTATTACTGTATAACTGAATTATATGTACTAGGTTTTAGGGATTATATTTACTATATGTATATATGTACTAGTTTTAGGGATCGAGCTGCCTTCGTCCGTGGGTAGGAACCCTTCTAATTTTTTGTCCCCCACACGTGGTCCTGGGTGGTGCTAACCAGGCAGCAACCATACTGGTGGTAGGCTATAGCCGCGGCGAGAGACCACCCACCAGACTAAGCCGCGCCGCCAAGCGACTCTCTCGAGCTCGTGTTCCGGCGCGTAGTCTAGTGACGCCATTCTGGGAGTCGGGTCGGAACAGTAGCGTCCTCTGGGGGTTCGAATACGGTGCACACTTTGATTTCCGCATCGGCCGACTAGTCGAGGAGGGCAGCGGGATCCGAGGCACGGTTTGTCGCTGGCCGACCGCAGATAGTAGGGGGCCCAAGTAGAGAGCTAGCCACTCACGAAAGGCTGCCCCGCCATCTGTCGAAAAATCCCAGGGATGCGCCATCGTGCCGGTTGGCGACCGGACGAGAGGGCCCGATGGACATCCTTGGGGGGGCTCGGGCGTCCCCGCGGTCTCCAGGCTAGTCTACCGTGGATGTGTGTGGTTTTTGTGTTGTACCACTGAATCTGCAGAGTGACGTCTCGTTCCACTTCCGACTTTCTACCTACTTTACTCCGCCATTATTAACCATTTCCACCATTTGTTATCAACGAGTCTTAACTTACTTTGGTCACATCGCCCGTAGGCAGCCCGATAATTTTGAGAAACTGGTTGTAGTTGGGAAAGTAGATGGCAAAAGACCACGTGGACGCTCACCTACCCGTTGGTCTGATCAGATTAAGTTGATAACCGGGCTTCCAGTTTCCACTGCTCTGAAGAAAGCCGAAGATAGGGCGGAGTGGAAGCAATTCGTCACTGATTCCGTCAAGGCATTTCAAGACGGGCACGACCTTCAGCAATGAAGAGGACGAATAAGAAGAAGAAGATTAACCATGAGAAACACTAGAAGAAAAAGAACGTGTACACAGCGGCAGCACTCCCTCTCACTTAAAGTGCACCTGTGCAATATTCGGGGCCTGCACTCCAATCTCACGCCTGTCCATCATCATCTCGAGACAGATCGTCCCCACCTATTGTTTCTCACGGAGACGCAGATTGCTGGTCCATCCGACGTGTCGTATCTTTCCTACCCAGGGTACTCCCTGGAGCACCGTTTCAAACCACGTGCGGGTGTATGCGTGTACGCCCGGGATGACATTTGCTTTCTGCGCCTTCGTAGGTTTGAAGACCCTTCATTTTCTGTGCTCTGGGCTTTGGCGGACACTGGCGTAGAGAAAATTATCTACGCCTGTGTATACCGATCACATAGCGGAGACCAGGAGACGACCAGACTCACCGAATACCTTAGTGAGGCGACGGATGCTGCTCAGCTCAGCTACCCTTCGGCCCAATTAGTGATCCTGGGGGATTTTAATGGCCACCATAAAGAGTGGCTTCACCCATACCTGGACACAAACCATGCTGGGCTTGAGACGCGCAAGCTTGCCTTGACACTTGATCTCACCCAGCTGGTTCAAGGCGCCACACGGGTACCTGATGTTGACTCGCACACGGCCTACTGCTTGGACCTTCTGCTGACTACCGATCCAGACCGTTATTCAGTGGCGATCTCCCCACCGTTAGGTACATCTGACCACTGTCTGGTGAAATCTGTATCCGTCTACTCCCCATCAGACCCCAGTCCCAAAGGGTCACGGCGCGTGTGGCGGTACAAGTCAGCAGATTGGGATGAGATGCGGTGTTTTTTTGCTTCTTATCCTTGGCAGCCTGTTTGTTTTTCTTCCGATGATCCTTCTGCGTGCGCGGATGCCGTGACAGATGTGCTTCGTACCGCCATGGAATACTTCATCCCATTTTCGGACGTGCCTCTGTCCAACAAAGCTCGGCCCTGGTTTGGGCCTGAATGTGGACGCGCCGAAGCGCAAAAGCATCAGGCATACCTGGCTTGGGTCGATGCTCGAAACCGTAAGTTGAGAGACGTTCGTCTGAGGAAGAAGGCATACAATAGGGCTGCTAAGTCCTGCAAAAAGGTTATGCGGAGGGCTCGCTTTGACCACATTAGTCGAATAGGAAACAAGCTTGCTTCTTACCCTGCGGGTAGTAAGGCATTCTGGTCCCTAGCTAAATCGGTTGAAGCGAACTTCTGCCGCCCCTCACTGCCTCCGTTGCTGAAACCCAATGGTTCACTGGCCCATACCGCGGTGGAGAAAGCAAATTTATTTGCATCTCAATTTGCTGAGTCTTCGCGTCTAGACCCCGGTAGTGCGAGACCTCCAACTTTGCCAAACTGTGACACTGTAATGAGTGAAATACACATCCGGCAAAAGGAGGTCCTCAAAGTTCTCCGCAGTCTAGATGTGAACAAAGCCAGTGGCCCTGATGGTATTCCGGCCATTGTATTGAGGACTTGTGCGCCTGAGCTGTCGCCTGTGCTGACTCGCCTCTTTCGCCTATCTCTGAAGACAGGTCAAGTGCCCAAATCTTGGAAGCTTGCTAACGTGCAACCTGTACCCAAGAAGGGCAGCCGTGCCGACCCTGCCAACTACAGACCAATTTCGATCACGTCTATACTCTGTAAGAGTATGGAACGTGTTCTTAATAACAGACTCCTGGCCTACCTGGAAGCGAATGACTTACTCAGTGACCGCCAGTACGGCTTTCGCCGAAACCGGTCTACTGGGGACCTTCTAGCGTACGCCACACACATCTGGAGTGAGGTCATGGAGAAGCACGGGGAGGCGTTGGCTGTCTCTTTGGACATTTCCAAGGCTTTTGATAGGGTCTGGCACGAGAGCCTTATTGGCAAGCTTCCATCTTACGGCCTGCCTGCTGATTTCTGCACATGGATATCAGATTTCTTGAGGAATCGGTCGATACGAGTTGTCGTTGATGGCTGCTCGTCAGACCAAATGGCTATCAATGCCGGTGTTCCTCAGGGGTCTGTGCTCTCTGCGACACTCTTCCTACTGCATATCAACGATCTGCTTAAGCCCGGGATCTTTGGGTACGCAGATGACAGTACAGTCGTGGAGAGCTACACATCCGATGCAAGAACCAGCGGGCCACAGATCGAGTTATACAGAGAGGCTATGGTTGAACGGCTCAACTTGAGTCTGCAGGCGGTATCCGACTGGGGTGATGCTAACCTGGTCAAGTTTAATGCCACAAAGACTCAGGGCTGTCTGTTTTCGGCCAAAAAGAGACCCTTTCAATTGTCTCCCGCTTTCCGTGATGTCTCCGTTCCGGTAACTGACAGCTTGGAACTATTAGGCGTTTCACTCTCATCTTCTCTTAACTTTGGCTCTTACATAGAGTCCAAAGCCCAATTAGCCTCCAAAAAACTTGGTGTTCTCTCTAAGGTGAGACGGTATTTCACACCTGAGCAACTGCTTTGTCTTTATAAAGCACAAGTCAGGTCTTGCATGGAATACTGCTCTCACCTTTGGGATGGCTCTGCCAAATATCAACTGGAGGCTCTGGAGTCGATTGAGAGGCGAGCCAGGAGGCTGATTGACAACGAAACCTTGACTAAGACGCAGCTGCAAAGTCTTGAGCATCGTCGCAAGGTAGCGTGTTTGTCGGTCTTTTACCGGATACACTTCGGAGAGTGCGCCCAGGAGTTGCACAATCTGGTCCCCCCTGCCCCTTTTTTCTATCGTACGGCTAGACGGACGCGACCAAAGCGCCACCCTTTTATGGTGGATATTCCGCGCGTTAGAACCAAGCGTTTCGAATCCTCATTCCTCATACGAACAGCCGGAATGTGGAATGCTTTGCCTGGGTCTGTCTTTCCGTTAAAGTACAACGTGAGTGTTTCAAATCCCGAGTAAATAGGTATCTTCTAGGTAAGCGTGCTACACCCTAGACCGCACATATGCTTAACATCAGGCAGTGTGTAGTCAAACGCAAACCTATTCGAAATAAAAAAAAAAAAAAAAAATATGTACATAAAATATAAAAATATCATGTTAAAAGTATTTTATTTATTGATGAAATAATGCATTAAAACAAGTCTAAAAAAATATTCCAAAAATTAATTTTGAAATTGACAGTTCTTTGTACAAAGAAAAAGTTGAAGGTGTAGTGACACAGAAGAAGTTACTTTCTTTTGAATATGATTCTTCCTGAGCTACGCAGAATAATAAAAAAGGAAAATATATTCCTTTTGAAGAACGCAGCCGGACCATATATAAATTATTTTTACAAATATTACAAAAGTTCCACAAACATTAATTTTTTTTCGTTTTATTTCGATCTTTGGAAAAGAAGGGATATTATGGAAAAATCATACACTTTCCAACTTCGTTTTTAAGAACTACATTTTCGTACATTTTTCTGCGGAAAATTTTCTGGTTACTGTATCAATGTAACATAACTTATGAATGACATATTTTGTTACATTTTAATTTTGAATATAAATAAATTGGGAATTTAAATCGTTTAAATCGTTTAAATCGTTTATTTGGACATAAAATAACAATGTTCAGGGTAATAGTTGACCCAAAGGCTCCTAAACTAGTTAAAACTGTATTTTAGGAGCCGATGGCTTCTCCTTAAAATATATACAATACATTTGTTAATATTATGCCATTAATAGATCAAAGTAAAGATTTACTACATGATACATATTTTTACAATTTTAACTTATTTAAAATAACGTACACTTTAAACAACCTATTCAGCGTGTGTGTGTGTGTGTGTGTGTGTGTGTGTGTGTTTGTGTGTGTGTGTATGTGTGTTGTGTGTGTGTGTGTGTCTGCGTCTCATATATTGCGCAATTATATCTTTTTGTTAATTACTAATCAGGTTTAATCACTCAGTATAATTAAAACAAAATTTGTAATTTGGAGAAAAAAAAAATGTCTAAAAATAAAAACTTTCCAACATAGATTCTGTCTTATTATAGTCAAATTCTTTCAGCCATTGCTGAATTACGATTTTGAGCTCTCTATCAGTCATTTTATCTATTCTGCCAATTTTATTTAGTTTATGGTACAACCTTGTAGCAACAACCCTAAATTGTTTTTGAGCGTACCTTGTGCGTACAATTGGTACAGTCAAAGCGTAATTTTTACAGTTAGCTAGAGTAGGAGCAACTTTTTTATGATATCTTCGTATACTTTCGTAGATAAAAAGTTTACGTATTGATAGCACATTTGCCTTTTCATAGACATCTGTAGTTGGGTGTCTGTAGCGGAGGTACATCATCACCTTGAGGATACAGCGTTGGGCACGCTCAGCTGTTATTAGATGTGTTTTGTCTGCGCTTCCCCATACACATATACAATATCTAATTATGCACTCACATATTCCCCGATAAGTTTGAATAATTAATTTAAAATCCGCTACTGTCCGAAGCGTCTTGAAAATATAAATCATTTTTCTGATTCTAGAGGCTAGAGAAGTAATTTGTGCAGTCCAAGCGATTTTGTCGTCAAGTAGTACCCCAAGATATTTTATGTAACTATGATCTATTATGAGCTGACAGCAGGATGTCATTGCACTTTTTAGCTATTGTTTCTTCTCGACTCATAAATACCTACATAACAGTATTAAGATGTTAATGTACCAACGTGCCAATTGCCATTCATAAATATATTAAACAACGCGATAACTCAAAACTGTATACACGAATATCATGACCATGATGGTAATACTAGATGTATGGTAAATGTCTAATTGTCCGTGTTACGTGTGCCATCCTCTGTCCATTTCCAATGGGAAGCAGGTCACGTGGAGCGCTTCAACTGTCTCCACGAGTGAGCTGCTCGCCAGCGCAACTTCAATACATACTCGTAAACTACTCACGGACATTACGGACGCTTTGCGTCGATCCCTAAACTGTTTTTTTTTTTAACTACGAGACTAAACCGAGATCACTATAAAATATCAGTTGTCACGTACATTTTGTTATTTGATATGATTTTGTTAAAGTATTTTTGAACCTCGGGTTTGTTTTTGTAAAAAAAAGATGATAACCACAATGATATCCTAGAATATGTCCGTTGTCTAGAGAAACATCCAGTATAATGCGGAACAATATGCGGAACCAGCTTCTAGATAATATATCAGAGCGATGGATGGAATAGAGATGGATCGTGTTCGTGGGTCCGCGGTTTGCATTGCAAAACGGATCACAAGTGACGCCAGCCTGCGAGCGGTGGCCTGCGAGCGCTCCACGTATTCTCATCATATCCTATTTGTATGTTTATGTACGAGTTTGAGGGTACGGCTTTACGGATAAACTTGAATGGCGCACTACTAACGGATTTCTGAAAATTCGGTCTCTAAAAGGGTAACACGGGCTGTGATTTTTCCATCCTGGGGCCTGATAAAATTATAAAGTATGTAAAACATCAATTGCCTCCAATGGAATGAATTGATAGGGATAATATTTGGTAATGGAGAAGATTATAACATGTACCAGTATACCTGGAGTCATAGATATTGTTTTTAAACTTTCGCGATTTGAACACATTATTATTATATACTACAGAACCAACCGCGCACTAAAATCACGAGGAAAATAAATACCTCATCATCCCGACTTTTCGACCGAGTTGCATTGGCCGTGGTCACTGGAATGTGAAACACCTGAAACCGCCAATTCAACTTGAACCTGAAAAATTGACAATACGACACATAACACTGACAGTATCTTATAATGTCATTCTAGCTACACTACGCGATTTAATTTAAATGTAATCGGCCGTCGTGGAATCCCGTTGTCAACAAAATTTGTTGACAACAGAATTTCACGACGCCTTAATAACTTAAATCCGTCCTCCGAGTTGAAATTGTAATGTTTTTTGATTTCCACCGCCTCACGAACTATTCCTGAAAAATAGTGGAGAGGACTGTTGGTCAAGCAAAGCTCAGCTATAGCACACTTCTATAGCCTACATATTAAATAGGACGTCGGCTACAGACGTCTTGGAAATCATCATTGATTCCCTTGGGAAAAAACTGTTCATAAGTTTCAAAATTTGTTAGCATAAAATAAGCATCGAATTAGAATTACCAAAATTCATCAAAGTAATAATGTTTAGTCAAAACGGGTTGCTATATTAATTTAAATAAAATTTTGTATGAAAGTAGACAATAACACAAATTAGCACACTACTAACATGGATAATATGAGTGGGTCCTTTGGGCTACATCAACTTTTATAAAATCGAAAAATAAAAAACTATTACAGTTAATTTTATTTAGTCTCCCTGCGAGATTGAAACATGAATGAAGAGATCCGCAAAAGAACCAAACATAGCCTAGCGGAATGCCCAAGTGGGTAGCTGTTGATACTCTTGTCAAATCTTGACCACTATGTATGTAAGTACCTAATTGTAAACACAGCTGACAACAAACGTTCTTGATTTCTTGATTGGCATTTTAAAATGGTAGTGGGTAGGGCACAAAGCTCGGAGGACTGATAAACCGACAGGATCGAAAAGTTCTCGAGTGGAGACCACGTACCGACAAGCGCAGCGTAAGACGTCTATCTTCGAGGTAGATAGATGATCTCATTAAGACCGCAGGATCACGCAGACCAAATCGGCGGCTTTTTTATTTTTAGTAAGCACTAAGTCACGGGCCACACTGAGGCCATAAATATTTATTTTAAGAAAGTACCTACAAATCGACGCGGGCCCGCGGACTATACCTAATCATTTTAGGGAAGTACAAAACTACGCGGGCCAAACCGCGGGCTATAATTATTTTAATTAAATACTAAGACAACACGGTCTACACTATGGGCTATAATATTTTGAAGAAAACGCGGGTCAAGCCATGGTATAAACATTATTTTAAGGAAGTACAATAAGCGCGGGTCAAATCGCGGGCTAATATCATTTGTAAGTACTTATCGCGGAATAAACTGGGCTGTTATCATATTAAGCGAGTTCCTACTAGGACAACGCTGGCGAAACCGCGGGCATTAAGCTAGTAATATAATATAACATATTAACACATAGATTTTGCGCAGAGTTTTTGCCTGATTCTTGACGTCTAAGTTATTTTACATATTTAAAATAATTTTTCATTTTTCGCAAAAAATATGTACAAGTACCAACCGTCTTCAATCGTATACAAAATTCAAATAGTTTGCTCGAATCGATGTATAGAATTTTTACATCATTGTTGACTTTTCAAAAACTACTTAGCCGATTACGATATCTAAATGAGACCACCTCGGGTATACCCTTTCGAACTAAAATATGTTTCAAATCGTTTTCGATTGCGATAAATATATCGATGAACATACACAAAAATACATATAGACGAAAATAGAACCTCCTCCATTTTGGATAAGTCTGTTAATTAAATAGATTTGCATCTAATCATACCTAATTATACTGTTTCATGTCATGTAGAGATAAGGACGTAAATAACACGGATTTCTCTAAATTAACCCATTTAAAAAATATATGTAAATAATATTATGATCACAAATCGACTCTTAATTTTGTTTTTAAATTGGTATAAATATAATTATCCTTTCCAAGTAGTTAAACAAACAGCTAAATACGTGCCGCGAAATTAAGAATAAACAAATTTTAGTAAGAATAAATTGATGTTATCTCGTTTTTGCGTGAAACGGAATGCAAAATAAACAAAACAACGGCAAATGAGCACCGCCCGAAAAGTTAACGCCACTTCAGGAACACGACGTTTCATACTTTTACTGGCTCACCCGGCAGACCTTGTACCACTTAAAATATAAAATATTTTTTTTAGATGGTCATCCTTATCACTTAAGAAGATAAAAATAGTCTATAACCTTTTTACAGACTTATCAAATAAACACAAAAAAAGCATCTCTCAATATCGGTCAAGCCGTTTAAGACACGAGATTTCATGTACATTAAAAGATTAAGATAAGAATTATTTAAACAAATAGAACCTAATCCAAATAACATTGTTACGTTGAAATTTTATGTCGTAACGATTTGTTAATAACTGTAAACAAAGTACCTTGTATTACTTTTCCAAACGCTGTAACACACTAAACCTTAACACTAGAGTACACGCGCCCACTTTTTTTACGAACGCTTTTTTGTAGCGCACGCGTAGCCTAGAGTAGGCATTTTTAAACTGTCTCTAAGTAAGTTTTTATAGTAAAATCCGGGTAAGTGCGAATCAGGCTCGCACACCGAGGTTTCCGTACAAATCCAGAAAAAATCACAAAATAGAGAAGAAAGTTGTTAAAATCTCTATCCTACAAAATCATCGACAAAAAGTTTTTTTTTTTCACTTTTCTCGTCAAACATCGAAAATTACACATTGTTAAAATAATTAAAAACCGGTTTTAGCATGTGCTAATGCAGCTCTTTTATATGATACCTTACATGATACGATTTACTCATGTTTGAATTTTGAACCCATATTTTGTACCCTATATATGAGATAAGATAATGCTTCTCGCCAAATTTTATAGTTCTATGTCAACGAGAAGTACCCTGTAGGTTTTGATTTGTGTGACGGTCGAAATATGCGGTTTCTTACGGCCGTAACTTTTTTATACGATAACTAAAAAGTTTTTTAAATTAAACTTAACTTAACGTAAATATTATTACGCGTTCCCGAGATAAAGAGTCTTGACATACGGACAGACGGACAACAAAGTGATCCTATAAGGGTTCTGTTTTTTTCCTAATGAGGTAAGGAACCCTAAAAATGAATTAAATTTAAATTACATAGTTATACATTTAAATTATTTTAGGAAATATGTTTTTTGTGTAGCTGGAAAAAAAACAGAAAAATACACAATTTTGCTAACTTTTACGAAAATTTTAAGAAAAATGGCACCATGCTATACCTTTTGGACATTTTTTTAGCCAACCAATTTAGGGTTCTCGGACAAAGTGGCCATCGACCAATCTGGTCCAACTTTGGTACGAAATCGTGTTATACTACTGGTGGAAAGTTTTACTGACATTTCTATTCTAAACTTATTCTAAATAGTTATAGTTTATGAAATGTTTTAGGTTTGGTCACAATATACAAAGTATTCTAAACTTCGGCTAACTTTTTTTACTACCACCATCATTCATTTCCGTCAGCCATCTTTTCAATACCTAGTGCTATCTTTGATTTATAAATAGTTTAAAGTGGTGATTAATGCACAAAAACCATGAAATAAAACAAATATACCTATTACGCTTTCTATATATACAACCAAGCAATATAAAATATGGTAGAAAAAACTGAAATTCCAAAAAATATTCTAAAAATTACTGGAATAATTTTGGAACACCAATACTGACTACACTCGCGGACTACTATGGTAGACCCGCGGTTGGCGCCAAATTATACAAATCTGAGTACTCACATCCGTCATAAAATTACGAGCTATGGAGAAAGCTATGCTCGGAGTCTCTCTTTGAAATCGAATCAGAAATGAGGAGATCCGTAGAAGAATCAAAGTTGCCGACATAGCCCATCGGATAGGCAAGTTGAAATGGCAATGGGCAGGGCACATAGCGCGGAGGACTGATGACCGATGGGGTCGAAAAGTTCTCGAGTGGAGACCACGTATCGGCAAGCGCAGCGTAGGACGTCCACCCACAAGGTGGACGGATGACTTCACTAAAGTCATTAAGACCGTAGGATAGCGTTGGATGCAAGCAGCTTCCAACCGGTCTTACTGGAGATCCATAGAGGAGGCCTATGTCTAGCAGTGGACTTCTTATGGATGATGGATGATGACAAATTTCAAGAAGAAAGCTTTCCTGGAATTTCAACTCCCTAACCCGTAAACATCAAAAGGTATGGCCAATAATATGACCCTGGTCTACTATAGTAGGCTATGAAAGAAAGAAGAAAGAAAGGCTATGCGTGTACTCTAGTGTTAAGGATATAATTTCGTTTATTTTTCTTCATACAATTGTTTTACTTGTATTTAAGTACCCAAATATCGAAATGAGTCCCAAGTTATGTTCCGTAAGCGTTCGGCAACCTTCGAGAACAGCTCGTCATGTCGGCTCTCGGAACATTACTCGTGTGTCAATTAAGCTCCGGCCGTGCTGCGAACTTTCCGCGCCATTTGCTGCCACCACACTACACCGGCTTGGTACACGTCGGGCCTTGTGAGTAACCTCAACATATCCTAACGGTTAGGGAATCGGAATCTCTGCGCGAGACCGAATCAGAAAATGAGAAGATTCGTAGACGATCCTAAGTTACCGACAAAGCCCAACGGATTAGAAAGTTGAAATGGCAGTGGCCAGATCGCATGATTCGAAGAATGAATGTCCGATGGAGTCGTAATATTCTCGAATGGACACCACGTACCGGCGAGTGCAGCGTAGTACGTTCACTGATCAGGTGGACCGACTATATCATTATCATTTCTGTGGTCATATCATTCAGATAAGACCACAGAAATGCGCCGGATGCAAGAAGCTTTCGCGGAACGGAGTGGATAATGGATGTGTGAATGATAGTAATTAGTTCCCGCTCAACGTGAAAAGAACTTATTTTTTATTTTGTTATTGTTCTGTAGTTTTAGCAAATTAAGTTACATTGTTAAAAAATATATTATTGAATTTTCATACAAAACAATCTCAATATAGGTACGATTCTGTAAAATAATAATAATAATAATAATAATAATATCGCAGGGGCGGCTTTGTGGCGAGCCGTCGGTGAGTGGCGACACCGCGAACCCTGATTCCCTGGGGCTAAATGAGACCCCTGACTCCTCTCTTGCCTTAACTGGCCGGCTTGGAGTGGAAACCGCAAGAGCTAAGAACCTAAGCTCCAGGATGGAAGTGTTAAAGGGCATAACGCCGCGAGTAGCGTCTAGTGAAAGCGCAGCACACCTCTCGACACCCTAAGCCGTCCACACCAATGTTGCCCCTCCGGCGCCAAATTACGGTAGCCTTTATGGGGGGCCCATTTAGTGGATGGCAAGTCACCACCCGCCTAAATATTTTGAAATGAGGCATCACTTGGCGGGTGCCGCACCTCATTCCATAGACCAGCTTATAATCATGTAATAATTCATTATAATAGCCTAAGAAGTACGTACCTATTCCCCGCCTTTACAATAGTTTACCTCTTCCTATCACCCAACAACTGTATTTTTTTACTTGAATGATTGTAAAAGGGCCTCTTGGTGTTGGTTTCGGCCCCATCAATGCCCTTCAAAGATCCGGGGCAACCCGTGAGTTGTAAAACAAATAAATGGAATAATAATAATAATAACAAAATCATGATTTATCCTCAAAAAGCATGATTTATCCTCAAGAAAAGAAAAATCCTTTTAAGCCGCTTACCGATCGAACCTAGAACAAATTACTCCAATGAATAACGCTGCCGACTCGCCGGGAACGGTTTCAGGGATTGATTTTAGAATGGATACTAATGTTTGTAGAGGAAAGCCACTTGGTCACTTTTTTAAAATATTAAGTATTAGATGAATAAAAAAAGTGTTTTTTAATAACAGTTTCTGTTTAGTCAAATAACAGATACATAGAAATACATTGCACACATACAAGTATAAAATTATAAAAAAACACATGTAGGTATTTCTGTTTCACGAGATCAGACGGATTATTCCAGTCTGTCCCCCGGGGTACAGAACGGAAAAAAATAATCTTGTCTGTCCCCTGATTGATTATCAATTTCGGTACGATTTCACTCCTTAACAGTCCGGTCTGTCCCCCGACTAAATAAATTATTATTTTTTGTTTATCTTCATCGTTTCATCTATTGCCTTCTCATTTGACTGTCATATTCCTACTCCTTCTTCACATTAAAAGGTCCTGATATGTTTTCGCGTGCCTTTTACTCTCATTGAAACTGCTCTTATAACTGAGATTTGTATTTTCTCTTAAAAGAAGAGAAACTTCTTTCACTCATAAGAAGAATAAAGAAGTGTATACAACGTGTAACGGAAAGACTGTATACATACTGAAAGTACCAAATCAGATAACGGTAACAAACTATGTTTAGCCGTGTACGAGTAAGTTCGTTTGCTGATTTTTAATCTTTTTCTGAAAAACTAGTCATTTTTATGACTAATTCACATTTGCACAGCACTATCACACTAAACAGCTGTGAGGTCAATAACACGACCTTGCCCATCAAAATCAGACCACACCTCCTTGTTGTGACATGTTTGTTTACGTGCAAAAGATTTTTCTAGTCAGTCAGATTTAATTTTTATTAAAAAGTGAATGTTGTTATTTTGGCTCGGAATTTCGAATACAGCATCTATATAAGGTATAGTATCAACCCTTTTTTTATGTATACAGCCTTTCCGTTACACGTTGTATACTGTACCGACCCGTATTAAATAAATGAGATAAGGGTAAGCTGATGATATGAAGAAAATTTGGATAGGTTGGGTGGCTAGCCCTGGTGTCAAAGTTTCTAAGTAGTCTGTAGGCCTTGAAAATATTGAGACATGGTATTTATAGCGTAGGTAGCTAAACTTATAATCTGTAAATATCCGAACTCGCTCGCTTATAATTGCACCTGTATACTCTGGGTGTGCTTCAGTCGAGTCTTCTTTTGAATATTATGAGTAGAATCGAGATTGTCGCCGGCAGGTGACGTCGGCGGCGGTGATTTCCCGCGGGAGCTGGTCCCGCGACCTCGGGAATTATTGTCGCATTGTTTTTAATGTAGCCTCCGAGCTCCGACGATTGAACTTCAATAAGATACCTATGGTGAAACGATTCTCACAAAATGAAAATTACTTTTCATATGAATTTTAACCAATATGAAAAAAAAATAGTTCCGAGTCCAGCTTATCACAGAACTGTGATTTGTTTTGAATTTTTCAAATGTTCCTCTAGTAGTAATACATCTTTATGACTAGTATGGTTATGTATAAGCGAGATGGTTATACACAACCATACTAGTCATAAAGATATATATACCAATATTTTATATCTTAAGTTTACCTCACTCAAAACTTTAAGCACCAATTTTACTAACAACACTCATTTACTAAAATGGTCTACAAATACATTATTTATTTGGAGTCTGTCGAACGTCCACAACTTCGAAAACAGGTCCAAGCAGCCCACACGAACGTACTTGTTTACTAAACATTCGTCCATTTTTCATTTAGAAACAAAGCTCGGCGGATCGAGTTGGAATCCCTAATCAAGTTTTTATGAAGCAATAGCGGGAACAGTTATTCCGACATTTCCCGCAACTTTTTCTTTATGAAACATAACAAATAACGAGGAGTTTTTGCGGCTAGTTGTTCCTGCAGGCGCGAGGCTGGCTTGTTTACTGCTAGCGATAAGATAAAGCCTTACTATGTTACTAAGAATTTTAATCGTAGTTTCAGCCTTAGGATTCCCACTGCTCAACATAGACCTGCCTTACACACGGATGTTCAATAAAACGCAATTAGCAGCGGCTTCCATTCAGAGTAATCTTGTTGCTTTGCTGAGGTCACCTGTCTTCTTTGTGGGTGGATGTCGCACTGCCTTGTGGGAGGACATCTTACTGTATTGTATGAGATTGTATATTTAACTAGTTTGTAAGCTATATTCGAAACTATTTTGTCCGTACTGTTGTAAAAACTTTCAAACTTGCCATAGTTTCATACATTTCTCTTAATTCCTCATCGTTTTCACTAAGACGGCTGTACAAAAATGTACAGAGCCACACGAAACTTCTGTAATTTTAGTTTATAATTCCTCAATATTGACTTCCGGCGTGACGTTAGGCGGATTACATCGCGGATTGGGTACACGGGCCAATCGCAAAGTTCTATGAATAAACAAGGTGCAGAGGTTGAGTTAATATCTATAGTGTATCTAATATTATGCAGATTTATCTATTTTCAAAGGTCTTGCTTACTTACGTAATTCGTACTGTAGCATTAAATTTTACATTTTTCTAATTTCTGTGTAAAACGGAACACTATTAGTTCATTTGACAGTTGTCAGCAGTCTGGGCGCTTCTAATTGGTCAGAACGAAACGTCAAACTGTCTAGTGATATCCAGTTTCCCAATCAATACTCGTTTGATACAAACTATCGATTTTCCATTCGATTATTTTTTGATTAATTCATATCAGCGTCTTCTTTTGATAAACAAAACGCTTATTTAAAGCCACTCGATAAAGTGAAACCTTTGGTTAAGCAATATTATAATTAATCTCACCTATTCAGTATTTATCCATTTACTTTGGGAGTAATTTCCTCTCATCGTCTTATTTTTAGTCGATTCTAATTCGATTGTTTGCTAAGTCAGTTGCTAGTTTTTTCAACGTTGTCCCCACCGTCTGCGTTAGAGAGATCATCGAACTCCAAACGACGAAGATGGAGGACGGGGGCTTCGAGGGTCTTTTTAGCCTAAAACGCGGAGGAAGGCGCATATTCGACCCTGGGATCCCGCGAGAGACCCCGCGAGCCACGCACCCCTAAAGAATCCGGCGTGGAAGCGGCCTCGCGCCGCTATATTATTTTTCTCCCCTAACCAGGTATGTGGTGAGGTCACAATTCATACTTTTTGTTAGTCACATAATGCACGAAATACATACTAAATCGTATTATCTCCCTTTGAGCGCGTGCGCAGCTACTTCTTTTATCGATTTCACTAAATTATTATCCTAAAATGTTCACTTCAACATGTGATTTCAATGCGTTTTTGGGCCAGCCACATGTCTTGCAAAATACAATTATTTTGTTATTTGACTATTGAATATAGTATTAAAACTTTTCCCTCGACCCTACGGTCGTGGCGAGGTGTAATTTTCCCGGATTTTAATGTAAAATCGCTGAAATTCTTGACTTTTAGTGGAAAACCTACTTAGTGCAAAAAAAACCTTCTGGAATGTTTTTAGATGTTCACATTTGTGCTAAACAGTTTCCCCACGGCCCTACGGTCGTGGCGAGGTGTAATTTTCCCGGATTTTAGTGTAAAATCGCTGAAATTCTTGACTTTTAGGGGAAAACCTACTTAGTGCAAAATAACCTTCTGGAATGTTCTTGGATGTTCACATTTGTGCTAAACAGTTTTCCCACGGCCCTACGGTCGTGGCGAGGTATAATTTTCCCGGATTTTAATGTAAAATCGCTGAAATTCTTGACTTTTAGTGGAAAACCTACTTAGTGCAAAATAACCTTCTGGAATGTTCTTAGATGTTCACATTTGTGCTAAACAGTTTTCCCACGGCCCTACGGTCGTGGCGAGGTGTAATTTTCCCGGATTTTAATGTAAAATCGCTGAAATTCTTGACTTTTAGTGGAAAACCTACTTAGTGCAAAATAACCTTCTGGAATGTTCTTAGATGTTCACATGTGGCGAATCTATATATAAATTACTAATATTTTATAATATTCCATCAGGCGAAATGTGGTCAAACGTAAAACTATACATATATACATAATAATATTTAATACTAATAAAATATCAAATAAATAAAACACATAAGTCAAATACAGTTTTGCTACACAAATAAATCTTAAATATAATCTTCTGATAACGCACCACACCTTTTAACAGTAGGTTAACGATGCAAGCGCCGCGGCGACGAGCCGCGCGCGCCCCCTCCTCGTACCGCGGAACCGGTTTGCCTGCCGGCCGGCTCGCTCGCGCGCCGCGCGAGTGGATAAAAATAGTCAAGTCACGGCGATACACTCGAGGCGACACCTATCGGTTTATTTACCGCCAACATTGTTCGCGCGTTTGCCTGAGTTATAAATAGAATTATCCTATCACTAAATTACTCGTATTGTATTTGAAACGTTTGTGCCGTTACAATAAACAGTGTAGCACCGCCTTCTGCATTTTATTGAAGTGGTGAAGGTCGTGAGATAACAGCGAAGCCGTTCGTGCACTGATCCACCCAGTTCGTACACTACGGGAATTTACGGACGTTCGACTGGGACACGGACGGCGACGTGCGACATCATC
Organism: Hypomecis punctinalis; assembly: GCA_949316475.1. Classification (NCBI taxonomy): domain Eukaryota; kingdom Metazoa; phylum Arthropoda; class Insecta; order Lepidoptera; family Geometridae; genus Hypomecis; species Hypomecis punctinalis. Next base: position 26,581,195 of record OX438805.1, read on the forward strand.
ATCATCACGGCCCTCACCAAAGTCGTTACCCCAACGACCAAAAGTGGTGACCCCGCGCAGAACATAATGGCTACAACTGTGACGGTAAATAGCGACGAAGATATGACTGCAAACAGCGACGACACTGTGGCCGAAAGGCGTGACGGTGGCAATACTACAGCGAACAACGGCCATGGAAACGGTATGTCTCCCGAATTATTTAGAGTAGGCATACGTATCCCACCTTTTTGGCCTGAAAAACCTCAAATATGGTTTTCGCAGATTGAGGCACAATTCAGTATGTCCCGAATCACTGATGACGTCACGAAATACCACTACGTGCTATCACATTTAGACAGGCAATACTCAGTTGAGGTTGAAGACTTGATTATTGACCCGCCAGCTACTGGCAAGTACGCGACGTTAAAGGCAGAACTGATCAAGCGTCTTTCCATCTCGAAAGAGCGTAAGGTGAAGCAGCTACTCCAGGCAGAAGAATTAGGAGATCGTAAGCCATCACAGTTCTTACGCCATCTTCAGCATCTGGCTGGCCACACAATTCCTAACGATTTTTTAAGAACAATCTGGACCAGCCGCCTACCGAGCAACCTGCAGACAGTTATCGCGTCGCAAGTAAGTCTATCTCTCGCCGAACTAGCCGACCTTGCCGATAGGGTGCATGATATCGCACCAGCATCACCACAAGTGGCAGTAGCGTCAAGCAGCAGGTCAGCATCGAGCAGCGCATCGCCCGCACCTGGACTTGAATCGATGGCTCAACAAATAGCCGAACTTACCAGGCAAGTCAGCGCACTCTCCGCCATCGTCAACGATCGCTCCAGAGCACGTTCCCGACAAGATAATCATCAGCGTAGTCGCACACCATCTAGACGGTCTCAGTCAAACTATAGGAAGTTCCCAAACTGCTGGTACCACCACAAGTACGGCAGTGAAGCACGGAGATGCATCAAACCCTGTGATTACAGGTCGGGAAACGAGAAAGGCAGTCGTTAATGGCGACTGAAGATTGCCTTACCACCGCTGGTCGCCTATTTGTTACTGATCGCAGATCGAAGATCCAATTTTTAGTGGACACTGGAAGTGACTTGTGCGTATTTCCCCGATCTGCGCTCCAACAACGGCGTGCAAAGACTGATTACCAGTTGTGCGCAGCTAACGGCACGAAGATTGAGACCTACGGTGACGTCGAGCTTAATCTCAATTTTGGTTTGCGTCGTGATTTTGTGTGGAAGTTCATTGTTGCGGATGTTACTAAAGCCATTGTAGGAGTAGACTTTCTTTCACATTTCAATTTAATTGTCGATGTTCGCAACAAACGTTTATTAGATGGTGTAACAAATTTGTCAGCTGTAGCTTCGATTGCTGTATCCGATAGTGTCATTTCGAGCGTAAAGGTTGTGACTGGTAATTCTCGGTATCATAACTTGCTTTCTGAATTTCCCGAAATTACACGACCAGCAGGCACTCATCACACACCCAAGCACAATACAGTACACCATATTCGCACAACACACGGCCCCCCAGTTTCATCTGCACCTCGACGTCTTGCCCCAGATAAATTAAAAATCGCTAAGTCGGAGTTCAATTTAATGCTGTCAAATGGCACAGCTCGTCCATCGAAGAGTCCCTGGGCGTCTCCACTCCACTTAGCGCCTAAAAAAGACAATAGTTGGCGTCCCTGTGGGGACTATAGAATGTTAAATGCCAGGACGATTCCTGATAAGTACCCGATCAGGCATATCCATGACTTTGCCCACAGTTTATCTGGCTCGAATGTTTTCTCGACTATCGACCTTGTCAAAGCGTACAACCAAATCCCGGTCGCGCAACAGGATATCCCGAAGACGGCAATTACTACCCCTTTCGGTCTCTTCGAATTCCCTTATATGACGTTTGGTTTGAGAAACGCAGGCCAAACTTTCCAAAGGTTCGTAGATGAAATGACTCGTGGTCTCGACTTTTGCTATTGCTACTTAGATGATTTTTTAGTTTTTTCTAAAAACGAAGAAGAGCATGAGCAGCATCTACGTCAGCTTTTTGTTAGAATGAGGGACTATGGAATGCTCATAAATACAGCAAAATGCGTTTTCGGAGCAGCAGAAGTCACATTTTTAGGCTACCATATTTCAAAACACGGAACTAAACCTTTGGAAAGTAAGGTGCAAGCCATAAAGGAGTTTCCCGTCCCTAAAACGGCAAAGCAACTTAGGAGATTTCTGGGCATGCTAAATTTTTATAGGAGATTTATTCCCCAGGCTGCCCAAATCCAAGCTCCTTTGAACGCTTTATTGACGGGCTCCATTAAGGCATCTCAACCAGTAGACATAAAAGGGGATTCACTAGAAGCATTTAACGCATGTAAAGAAAGCCTGTGCAAAGCTACAATGTTGGCACATCCGGACTCAAACGCAAAGCTCGGTTTGGTAACGGATGCGTCTGATCTGGCAATTGGTGGTGTTTTGCAACAGTTGCAAGATGGTGATTGGCAGCCGTTGGCGTTTTTCTCGCGTAAGTTGAGCTCCACACAACAGAAATATTCGCCATACGATCGAGAGCTCCTTGCAATTTACGAGAGTATTAAATATTTTCGCCATTGGCTTGAAGCAACCACTTTTACCATTTACACGGACCATAAACCTCTTTGCTATGCTTTTCACGAAAGAAAAAGCAAATGTTCTCCTAGGCAATACAGGCACTTGGACTTCATTTCACAGTTTTCAACTGATATTCAGTTCATTGCTGGTAAAGATAACGTCGTTTCAGACGCTCTTTCTAGAATAGACGAACTGTCAAAACCTGTTGATATGGAAGCCCTAGCCAAAGCCCAAGAGACCGACCCCGAGTTAGAAATGTTACTTAAGCAGAACTCTTCTCTGCAGCTAAAAAAGTTGAGTTTACCAGGCAGTCGTATAGAACTGTACTGCGATGTAAGTACATCGACCGCCAGGCCTTATGCACCTCAACAATTTCGAAAAGCAATTTTTGACAGTTTGCACTCGTTAAGTCATCCCGGCGCAAACGCTAGTGTAAAGCTCATCGCCGAACGCTATGTTTGGCCACAGATCAGACGGAATTGCCGCGAATGGTCTAGATCATGTTTATCATGTCAGCGCACCAAGGTAAATCGACATGTTTCGGCACCGTTAGGTACCCTCGATTTACCTACAGCGAGGTTTAAATATGTTCATTTAGACCTGATCGGCCCATTGATTCCGTCCAGCGGATATCGCTATTGTTTGACAGCAGTCGATCGCTTTACGCGATGGGCTGAAGCTGTCCCAATAGTTGACATCACCGCAGAATCTGTAGCCAAAGCGTTCCTATCAAACTGGATTGCCCGTTTCGGCTGTCCGACTGACATCGTGACGGACAGAGGGGCCCAGTTTACGTCTGCGTTGTTCAACGAGCTGTCAAAAATTATAGGTTTTAGACACCGAAAAACCACTGCATACCATCCACAGTGCAACGGCCTTGTGGAACGCTTCCACCGGCAGTTAAAAACGGCAATCATGTGTCACGACGATAGTACGTGGACGGAAGCATTGCCCTTAGTACTTCTCGGCATAAGAAGCTCTTACAAAGAAGACATTCAAACGTCTTCGGCAGAGTTGGTTTACGGAGAACCATTACGTTTGCCCGGCGAATTTTTCGGGGATAAGATTAGCAAAGGTACGACTGATATTACGGATTTTTCCGCACGTATCAGAGCATTTGCTGACAATCTAAAGCCAACTCCGACATCTAACCATACTATAAATAAAACTTTCGTGTACAAAAATTTATCTTCTTGCACGCATATTTTTCTGAGAGAAGATGCGCTCAGAGGTGCGTTGCAACCAGCTTACACAGGCCCTTACGAAGTCATAGAACGAGGTGACAAAGTCTTCAAAATTAAAGTCAAAGGCAAAGATATCCGAGTTTCCATAGACAGAATTAAGCCTGCATACATATTATCACACAGTACACACGACTACACATCACAACAGCCGATTTCTCCGCCATCGCCTCCTCCTACTACGCCAGTCATCAGAACTACTCGTTCTGGTAGACAAGTGCGATTTCCGAATTATTATCGTCCATAGACATGGCCTCTGGAGGGGAGTGATGTGGCGAATCTATATATAAATTACTAATATTTTATAATATTCCATCAGGCGAAATGTGGTCAAACGTAAAACTATACATATATACATAATAATATTTAATACTAATAAAATATCAAATAAATAAAACACATAAGTCAAATACAGTTTTGCTACACAAATAAATCTTAAATATAATCTTCTGATAACGCACCACACCTTTTAACAGTAGGTTAACGATGCAAGCGCCGCGGCGACGAGCCGCGCGCGCCCCCTCCTCGTACCGCGGAACCGGTTTGCCTGCCGGCCGGCTCGCTCGCGCGCCGCGCGAGTGGATAAAAATAGTCAAGTCACGGCGATACACTCGAGGCGACACCTATCGGTTTATTTACCGCCAACATTGTTCGCGCGTTTGCCTGAGTTATAAATAGAATTATCCTATCACTAAATTACTCGTATTGTATTTGAAACGTTTGTGCCGTTACAATAAACAGTGTAGCACCGCCTTCTGCATTTTATTGAAGTGGTGAAGGTCGTGAGATAACAGCGAAGCCGTTCGTGCACTGATCCACCCAGTTCGTACACTACGGGAATTTACGGACGTTCGACTGGGACACGGACGGCGACGTGCGACATCATCATCATCACGGCCCTCACCAAAGTCGTTACCCCAACGACCAAACACATTTGTGCTAAACAGTTTCCCCACGGCCCTACGGTCGTGGCGAGGTGTAATTTTTCCCGATTTTAATGTAAAATCGTTGAGATTCTTGACTTTTTGTGGAAAACACACTCCGTGTAATACTTCCTTCTAAAATGCTACTTGACTATTAAACCTTTATTAAACAGTTTGTCCATGAGCACCTGCACGTGGTGAGGCCCAATTATACACCCTTTTCTCATTTATGACCTGAGAAAATGTAATTTTAATCTTTGTACTTTTACACGGTGTTGACATGGATTTATTCCATCCATTTCAGGGTGTTTAGGTGAGGCCGGCATGTTTGGGCATACCCCCAACCGCGCTTACTTTGATTAGCCGCCTGGGCGTCGTTGGTGCACCCAGTCGACGGGGCGACCACCTATATTCACGTGAGCCCTGCCTAGGTATTGGCAGTCTACCTTCAGCTTCCATTTTCAACCGGCGGCGCATGCAGGAGGGACAGTGTTCCATAGAGGTATTCCGTTCCCCTTGATTACCGTCGACCCACTACTACCTATTGGTGTCACCACAGGATGGATTCACCCATTTTGTATTTATAATTTAAGTGAAGGGACAGAACTCGACCAAGCGACCCACCGTTTTATTACATAATCATAATCATAATCATAATCATTTATTTCATAAATACTATTTACACGTCATATCAGGTTAATCAATAATTAAGTCAAAATAATACAATATAAAAATAATTAGCAACAATGTCAAATAAAAATAATAATCGATTATTATACCAAATACGAGTAGTAATAAATAGCAGTTGACTTGAATAAATGTCAACTATTGTACAGAGCTTATAGATTCAACTACTTTACAGTTTAGGAATTCCTTGTAACTATAAAACGTTTGCTCGACAAGCCATTGCTTCAAACGAAATTTGAAACACGCGATACTAGGTGCCTCAATGATAGTCTTTGGTATTTTGTTGTACACGGTCGGCCCCATGACGTGGGTGAGTTTGTCTGACTTAGCCAATTGCCTGGGTATCTGTTTAAGTTTTCCTGCGCGTCTACTCGGCAGCGTAGGTTGCTTACCATGCCCTTTAAACTCACTGTACTTATCCAGATTACTCTTTACAAACAACGCCACTTGTAATATCACAATGCACGGCAGAGTAAGAATCTGAAATTTTTTAAAGTAAGGCTTAGCTGATTGGTCGCTACTGATTCCCGCTATGGCGCGGACAGCTCTTTTTTGCATACGGAATGCACGTTCCCAATCCGCTGCTTGGCCGTAGAACTCAGCGCCATATTGTAGCACCGAGTGCACGGTAGCGAAGTAACACGTTCGGGCGACCTCCACCGGTACGACACGGGCCACTCGACGCAATGCAAACGAGGCACTGGCCACTCTACCACACACTTTTTGGATATGATTTTCCCATGTCAGCCCAGAGTCAATTTCAAAGCCTAGAAAACCTGTTACGTCCATGTGTTTGATGGCAACATTATTCACCAAGATCTTAAGGCGCCTATATTTCCTTCCCGAGAGGTTAAAATGTGTAAAGTGGGTCTTGGTCAGATTTAGTGCAAGCCCATTCGTTTCAAACCAACTTGCAAGTTGAGCGCTCACCTCGTTCAGCTTAACCTCCAGCTCGTCTACGGTGAGGGCGGTGACCAGAGCAGCGACGTCATCAGCATACATCAGGATTTCTGCTGATGTTATTGCATCTGGTAAGTCATTCAGCAGCAGTGAGAAGATGACGTTCGAGACAGAGGATCCCTGCGCTACACCTATTGTAGAGCACAGAGGGTCCGATGTCACTGTACCTCTACTTCCAACGACTACTTGAGATCTGTCCCGAAGTATACCGGCAAACAGCGCCAGTGCATTGCCGCCTAGTCCGTAGAGAGTTAATTTAGCTTCGATTAAGCCGTGATCAGCGACGTCAAACGCCTTCGATAGGTCGCAGCAAATCACGGCTACTTGCTGCTTCTCCTCGCGGGCACCGACGATACGTCGAACAAGTTCTCGAGTTAGAGAAGACGTAGAGCGTCCCGCTCGATACGCGTACTGGCGGTCCGAAAGCTGGTCCGATTCGACCAGGAAACCTGTAAGACGAGCACTGAGACCATTTTCAAAAATTTTTGCAACTGCTGGGATTACCGATACGGGTCTATAGCCGTCTATACTATCTCTTTTGCCCTTTCCTTTAAAGATGGGAGTGATTTTCGCAGCTTTTAAAGTTTTAGGATACGTTCCCTCTCGTATGCAAGTATTGAAGAGTTCGGCTAGCGCGGGAGCTAGGGAAACTGCTGCAACCCTAAAGAGTTTCATGCTCAGACCGTACACGTCTTTCGATGTTTTTGGAGGAATTCGTGAAGCAATAAGTTTATAAACTTCCTCTGCACTAAAAAACCGGATCCTGAGCGATCGGTCCACAGGTGGGCGCGCTGCGCGCAACATGGCGACAGCGCCAGTTACGTAGGCGCTAGGTGAACTTTGCTGCGACTTGTTTGAAGCTCGTAGATTCGTAACTTTAATTTGTTTTCCTTGCCCTGATTTTTTAGGAATGTTAGGAAAGGAAGTCAGATTTCTGGAGCAAGTATCCTCATCATCACGCTTTTCACTGAGTTTCTCTCTGCGTAGTGATCTCAGCTCTACCTCTAATATCTTTAGTGTTTTTAGTTTTTCTTTGTTATCTAACAGTTCAGTCTTCAGTACAGAGATCTCTTGAATAAGGAGGTTTTGGTTAGTATTTAAACCCGAAACCTCAGCTTGCAGCTCACGAACGGCTGTCAGTAATTGTTGCATTATTACCACATTGTCAGCAGCCGAAACATCTTGCTCTATATCCACGGAACCAACTGAATGCTCCTCTTGAGATTGGCCGTCCTCTAAGATAAAGGATGCAGCCCCGCGGACTGGAGTGGACGGGTTGTTGTCTATCTGTCTGGACGGGGTGATGTCATATCTATTGTACCTACTTAAACTTAATTGAAATTGACCATTCCTCGGATCGCTGTTACATATTAGCACCTTGGGATCAGACGGCTTCACCGTCTGCATTCTACTTTCCTTATTGTATCCATTTAACTTAGAATTTACCAATCCTTGGATCGGTACAGTACTAAAAATATAGTTTTCGAATCGAATCTTATTCAAATAATCCTCAGAATAGCGGGCAAGTGGCTGACGATATCATGACACTACTATCTTAACAGGCTGCCTCTGATCGGCGCGCGGCGGAACAGGAGGCAAACTTTGAAGAAAACTATTGAAGAGCTATTTTATGTTTGTGAGGATCATCTGCACATACAAAAAATCCTTACTATTGTAAATCGGGAAAAGTGTTTATTGGTTTGTTTGATTCTTTTACGCAATAACGGATCGACGTCTCGAGTCGATGTTTTTCATGAATGTAGTTTAAAGGTCTAAAAGAGTCATATGTGAATAATACACGAGTAAAACCGCGAGAAAAGGGTAGTCTTGCTATAAATGTACATATCACATGAATTAGTCATAACAAACAGTTGTAGCGTGGCTAATTCCCTAGAGTAGTAAAACTGTTCTGAAAATAAACTAGTGAGATTATCATGCTGTCTGCGCGGTAACTTTATACGCCAACATCCCTCCAAAACCCATCAGCTTGCAGGTTAACTCTACCGATTACACTAGTTGGACTCCACCGTGAGTTCTAAAAACTTTTAAAGACATTCCAATTTGATAGAAGCCAAACGTCTCACTACATACGACCAAATCAAATCGTGTGTAATTCGATCGGTGTATTTTTTTTCTCACTAAGCAAATTATAGCATTTAATTATGATTGGCCCCCTTCTTTGTCATACGGATTTTTATCGGCATGTAGATTTTGTCTGAATACGTGTAATGTATGCGTGATTGGAAACACTTTAAATATAAAATAATAGAAAGCGACCAGCCAATGCTAGTCAAATCCGCAGGCAGACTAAAATCTTCATGTCACGGAAAATACTTTATTTAAAAAAAAAATTATATCCGCTGGAAGACTAAAACCTTCATGTCACGGAAAAGCCTTTATTAAAAAAATATTTTTATAAGGTTACATAAGCAAAAGGCACGATGCTATCAGCAGTAGTCAGGAAGACACTATCTCGCAGTTATCAAAAATGCTTTATGCTGTGGATTCAAGGACTTCAAGTCTCTACGCATCTCACTCCGCTCCGCGTTAGTAGAGTGTTATGTTGAATAGCTAGGCCTAAGCGTTTATTCTCATGTTCCAGGCCCCGCGTATTCGGAGGCTGTACATAAACGCGCGGCTTTACGAGCGATCCGGGCCGCCGTAAACTCGTGTCAAACGGCTCGATCGCCGATCGCCCCCGGATACATATTTAACACTGATTCTCGCACAATACGCGACGAAGATACTCTTTATGACGAGCTTTTCTTTCTTCCGTCTACTTTACGGGAAATTTAAGGTTATTGGGAAATGGGATTACTTGTAACAGAAAGTGTTACGCTATTGTTGTCGAGTGAAAATTTATTTTTGACTTACTAAATAATAACGTGAATAAATTATTGATTCTCACCTAGAGGAATAAATTAACTACACAAAAGCTAGGTAACTACGACGGTGTAGATACTAACAACTTGTTCATAGTCCAAAAAAGTGCGTACGGATATTGGCCAATATCAAGCTTCCAAATACAAATAGATAACAATTCCACAAACCCTACTTCATTAAATTAAAGATATTAACTGTGGTGTCAATATATATCTTTGAAGCGTGCAAATTCGTAAAAAATACCAGTTTATTACAAAACTATCAAGTGCGAGTGTTCATCCTGCCAGATCCCAATATCAACATAATTTAATGTTGCCCAAATCAAAATTATCGATACACAGCTCCGGGCCATGCTCGATGGCTGTTAAAATATTTAATAAAGTTCCGGTCGAAATTAAGAATAAAAAGACGAAATCGGATTTGCAAAAGTATTGAAGAACCTACTGTTCACGAAATGCTATATTAATAAATGCTATATATTATACATTAAAAGAGTATCTATTGGACAGTCATAAAATATCAATTTGAAACAAATAAATCGCTCTGCACAATATTGCTATACCCTAATAGGGTCATATTATGTATAACTTATAGAATATAGATACTAAACATGTTTCTTAAGACCTGCATGTAAATTATACTACATATGATGCAATAAACGATTGATTGATTGACGCTACACTACTAGAAATGCATAAGTACACAAGTATACACAGATGTACCGATATATACGTTAAAGCTCTTACTAACTTTTGATTATTTACTTTACTAATCTCTTACGGTTCCAACAGTAAATATTTTTTTGACATCTTTAGATTAAGTATAAAAAATTATGACACTACGATGCTGAACTGTGTCGTTCGGTGCGTGTTCGGTGCCGCTTTGTGTCGCACAATGTCACGCCATGCCCTACCCTACCGTTACATGCCGCTTTCTGATGCCCCTCTGTGTCGCTACATGCCGCTTTGCGCCGCTCCGTGCCGCCCCGCGCGCGGACACTAAGCTCCAATTACAGCGTCATAATAGCCAGGCCGTCGGCGACTGGTTAAGTCATGATTAGGGTCAGCATAATAAATTGTGATATACGAGCTTTTTACGCGATTACCTTCACTCTCTAATAATGGGAAGTATTTCTTAAATATTGCACATAAATTTCTCATTAAAGACGGATCGATTTATGAATAACTTAATTAGTAATCTAGACACGCGGTAGCGTGTCCAGCCAAGACAAAAAAAAAGCATCTGGCGATGTGACGTGTGTAATATTACACGAACCATTTCGAGCCGCTTTTGACCCTTTCATAAATCGAAAACGATTTAACCTAAATATATGAAAGAAGGATGCGCGAGCCCATACATACCAGGACCTGTTCTATACGAACAGACTAATTTTTCCTCACTTATTTTCTAAGAATGATATGTTCACCAATGTGATTTATGACGCTTCTAAAACTGTTCAGATATGTACAATTTGGCTAAAATTGAATATAAAATAAGAAAAAACGAAAACAATTTTCAAGCTATAAGTACATATTTATAGACATGTATACACACTAAAGATTATGGATTGCCAGGTTTGTTATGTTCAGAGTGCTAAAATGGTGCTCGATTTTAAAAACTTGATGTCATGTATTTTTAGTCAATATTGTCTCAATTATATTTATATTGATTTTTAAAACAGTACATGTCATCTTGTCTGTAATATCAGATTACTTTTTGGAGTTCATCGATTTATTATAAGACGTTGTCACGTCAAAAAAATCAATGTCTAGGACTGATATAAAAAGAAAATGAAAAATGGAATGATAAAGAAAATTCGGTATTTATCCATTTCATTAGCAAAAGTACAAGAACCGCAACTATAAGTTAAGGATATAAGTAAAGCAGCTATTCGAATAAATTCAGCTCGGCTGCAGCCTGCGGATGCAGGTTGCGAATGGAGGTAGCACACACATGAGCCGCTGCTTGTATCCGCAGTCGGGAATGATTCCGATGCTGGTTGCCTACGTCGTACATCGTAGGTACGTTGGACTTGTTTAAACAGGCTAACAACACTTGCAGCCGAGGCTCGGTAGCACATGCTGCCGCAGCCGTGTTCGGAATCTTTTTGTAGAAATTCATACAACTACGTAGATAACCAGAGCCCTTAGTCCAGGTTTTGTGTTGTTTACTTAAACTTTTGCGTTCGCGTGTGGCTCCATACATTTTGGTTAGTTCTTCATCGTTTCGGCCAGGGGCGCTGTACAAAAATGTATAGGGCAATATCGAAGAGATGTAATTTCAATTTATGTGTAAACCTGGACTAACGCCTCAGTTGTGTAGCCACAGCCGGCCTAGTGCAGCTGCTGCAAGTGTAGTAAAGCAAGTGAAAGATTCGAATAGCACCCTTAAGGATTATTACGAGTAATATTAAAATTGCCACGAATTTCTCGGATAACTTCAACTACTGCTTTTTGTTTTTTTTTAGTAGTAAAGTATATGATAAAAAGTACATATAAAAATAATAAGAATATTCTTTTCTTTTTGATAAACTTGTAAAAAATGTATGTTTCTATAAAAATGTATAATAACACCTCAGTTTGTAAACATTACGGGCTAAAACGAGTTAACGCAGGATTATGTGCCAACCCCCCCGAGTGGGTTCCCGCCTTGTCGTGGCGGGGGGGCTTAGTAGCCAGGTCTGTCCCAACCTGGTGAACGAAGAGGAACCCGAGGTGGGGCCGCCTCTCCGGGTTTTTCCCCAAACCCCTGTAGAGGCTGGCCAGTAGGTCGGCTTGCCGACTGAGGAGGACTGCGGTGTCGCGTTCATCGCGATGCCGCGGCCGAGCCCATCGAGGCGGGGGCGGCGACGGGATGGACGGGCGGCGAGGAAACCGCTGCCTATCCATCCTGCCAGCGGCCCTAACGGGTGCCGCCAACGTGTTGGCGGAGGCGGTGGGGCTGCAGGGGAAGAGGCGTGTCGGTATCGCGATGGCCGCTCTCCCTATCCTCTGCAGCCGTAGTGGCAGGCGCGGGGCCACTTTAATTGACCCGTTGCATCGGGACCAGGGCTGTCGGACACGGGTGCTGTCCGACGCCCAGTGCTGGTTGGTCCCAGGTGGTGGATGACGACGTGTCTGGTGTTCGGCACGTCGTCATTGTAGAGGGAGCCTACGCTCCGAGGTGGGGCCCGGTTTGGGCCAGCGCTGTCGGGTGCCGCGGATGAGTGCGGAAGCGTGCCCGTAGCCCCGACACCAGGCGCAGTGGAGGAACACCCAGGGGTTTTGGTGGGTATACCGACCAGTGGCGGGACTCCCACATAACCACCCGCCTGCCCACGAGGTGTGGTGGTATCCATAAAGGATTTCCCCTGGCTAAAAAAAAAAAAAAAGGATTATGTGCCAATAGTTAAAAAAGAAAATAATTATTACATCAACACGTCAACATTTCCAAATTGCTAAGTCTGGATACCGAGAACGAAGTCTGGCAACACTAAATACGTCATCTGATTGACTGAATTTGACATTTCCTTTTTTTTTGACAGCAACAGTAATAAAAGATTGATTTTTTTTTCAAATAATTCGCCCATTTTTGGACACTAAAGCCTTTAAGACGATACCGCCACTTCTTATGTATGTAATCCGTAATGTTAAAACAATAAAAAATCATTGTAATTTTTCTGGTGGGTTAATTTTAATTTTAATTAGTGATATGAAAACAGCAAAAAATCCCTATATTTTTGAAGCACATATCATTTTTAGAATATATGTTTGGTATTTTACTAACAAAAAAAAAATAAAAAATATTGACAGGTTAATTCCGTGCATCCTTCTTTAGTCTATTTATTAAATTTGTTTAGTTAGCCTAGAATACAAAATTTCGTTTATTCTTGATGAGTTTGGCATCACGGTAGACTATTACGCATATACAAAGAAAAAATCTAAAACTTCGAACTTTTACCCCCCAACCCCCAAAAACTGGGAGATGAAAGCTTGCATGAAACTTTCACTAATATTCATGCTAGAAGTCTAGAAATTGATATGAAGGCTATTTGTTATCAATAATAAAATACGAGAGCGTGTCACACGCTGTCGTTGCATTATCACGGCACACTGGAACTTTTATTTACTACGCCGACGACATCGAAGATGATGCCATTAGCCGATTCGTGCGGCGAGCATCTTCCGCGTCATTGAGGGCCATCAAAGAGTACAACCTGCAGATGGCCATCAGAGATCGGAACGAGGCGGTAATGGAGGCTCTGGGCCGGGAGGAGGCAACAGAGTTGTTATAAAAGGACATGGGAGTGATCACAAGCAGAGTTGAAACCACCGAGTAACACAGAGTCGTAGCCTCGGACTCTGCAAATGATTGCTTTCACAAAGTAAATAATAGCAAGTGTGTAATATCTAGAGTTTAGCATTGCGTGCATGCCTTGAGCATTCATTCTCGCCATCGATGGCTCCTTCTTGCGGCGGCGTCGTGTGTCGGGTCGTTCTCTTCCCTAAAATATGGTCGAGGAGAGCGATGGCTGGCACATGCGTCACACTCGTGATCGGGTATTGCATGCGGGTCGCCGGTCTGCTTGTGGCATTCACGCAATGCACCGAAACTACTAACTTAGGCTAAAATAACTAATAAATTAAACTAACCCATCTCAATTGTACTAACTCTATTTGTACAGTAAAATCGAATAATTGAATATTTTAGTAAACAAAAGGCACAGACCCTGGAGTCTGTGGTTTGTAATGTCCCAATAAAAAAAAAATAAAAAAAAAATAATAAAATAAGTATTTCAAGGTTTTTAATAAGTCACCCTCCAACCCCTAAAACTGGGGGATGAAAGCTTATATGAGACTTTCACTAATTTTCATGCTAAAAGTGTAGAAATTGAAATGAAGGATCTTTGTTATAAATAATAAAATATTGGATTCGGCGATTGGCCTCTTTGTTGAAGTCGGACCTACCTAACTGGACTACTTGTCCTAGGTAGACGTACTCTTCCATCGATTTTGACATGACTACTATATCGTCGGCAAACCGAAGGTGAGTGAGGTATTCACCATTGATATTGATGCCGAATCCTTTCCATCCCAGGAGCTTGAAGGCGTTCTCCAAAGTATTCGTAAACAGTTTCGGAGAAATTACGTCTCCCTGTCTTACGCCTCTTTTTAAAGAGATCGCCTTGGAGCTCTCTTCCTGTACTCGGACCGACAAAGTGGCGTTATATAGGTGTACCGATAGTCAATACGGTATCGTTGGAGAGACTCGAGCACAGCCCATGTCTCGACCGAATCAAAGGCCTTTTCATAGTCCACAAACGCTAAGCAAAGTGGCAGATTATACTCTTCGGTCTTCTGTATAACCTGCCGCAGCGTGTGAATGTGGTCCATGGTGCTAAAGCATTTTCGGAAACCGGCTTGTTTGCCAGGCTGAAAGTCATCAAGCCTGCGCTCGAAACGGTTCGTAATGACCCTTGAAAACAGCTTATAAACATGGCCCAGAAGTGAGATGGGTCTGTACTTCTTCAATAAGGTGTTGTCACCTTTCTTGAAAAACAACACCACCACGCTTCTGTTCCATGCTTCTGGCGTGATGCCCTCGAGGACGACGGTGTTAAAAAGCTTCCGGAGGAATTTTAGTACCGGTGTTCCACCTGTTCTCAGCAGCTCTGATGTGATACCGTCGTCACCTGGCGCCTTGTTGTTCTTAAGCTGATTCAGGGCCATTCTAATCTCGTACAGGCTGATGTCCGGGATATCTTCGGTGAAGTGCCGGGTCAGCTTGGCTCTTGGATCCTTGGCCGCGCTGCTAACAGTGTGTATGAGGGTATTTGCCCATAATCGGCGCGCTGGGCCGGCGTGGTGGCGATCACAGAAACGTAGCTTCGTGACAAATATGCTGCTGCCCATCCCTGCCCTGTGCCATTTTAGCTAAGTTTTATTCGAATGGTTGTACCGCCATTAGTCGATACCGCTGTACCTCAGTTGGCTTTTACGACACCTGGTACTAGAGGGGGGTGCTATTCTACTCTGCCTGCACCCCACGGCTAAACCAACTCTTAAAACTGGGGAATAAAAGTTGGTATAAAACTTCCGCAATTTTTGAAGCTAGGAATCTGAAAATCGATAAAAGTACTTCTTGTTATAAATAATCTACTAAAAGAAGTAAAATCCAACAAAAATATTTCCATGTGAAATATAGCCAAGACCACAGTTCGCACTTTCAAAAAGTTGTCAGATCTTATATAGAGCCAAGTTTCTAACTCTACACGTCTTAACTCTACAAGTCCTTACTTCTAAAGTGACATCTCATCTATATTAATAAAAGGCTGAGTGACTGACTGACTGATGGTCTACAGCCCAAACCGCTTAACCTTTATACTTGAAACTCAGAACATAGATAACGTATTGTTACAACACAATGGCGTGCTAAAACGAATTTTTGAAAATTTGGTATTTAAAGGGGTAAAACGGGCCCTTTTTTTAGTATAAAACTTTTTATTCCCGGGCCCGATTTATTAGAAACTTGGCTTAAATATTCTTCGAACTAAATAATAATGCTATTTGTTCAATATTTGAGATGTTCTCGTCGTGAGGGGTTCTCGCCGCTAAAATTCTAAAGTAAGTAAATCAAAACATCAATAACGTACCTCCAACTGGCTGAATCGATAGGGGCAATATTTGATATTGGAGAATCTTACACTTACTGATACTGGAGTCCTGGGTATCCGAAAATTCTGTATTTTTCCTTAGGGATGACCAATATCTCAAGGAGTTATTTTTGTGATAAACATTTCAAAAATTCGTCGCGGATGCAGGACTCGATACCCGAATTAGATAGGTTATCACTCAATTGAAGTTATAAGAACTTCTGAATATTGACGAGGGATGGCGCACTACTAAATCAATGAAATTATTTTAATTTTATAGTGCATCCCACACTAGGTTTATCTCAAAGAGATATTTTTTGTGATAAATATATCATAAAATTGTCGCGGATACAGGACTCGAACCTTGCATCTTCGGAACACTAGCCCGACGCTCTGCCCAACTGAACTAATCCACAGCACTCTGCCTCCGCGTCGAATTTGTGAAGTGTTTATCATTTTAACCAACTTGTAGCGTTGGCAGCGCCACCTGTGATACCCGTATTAGGCAGGTTATCACTCAATTGAAGTTATGAGAACTTCTGAATATTGACGAAAGATGGCTCACTGCCAAATCAATGATATGATTTTGATTTTACAGTGCATCCCACACTAGGTTTATCTCAAATATATGTATGTTATCAAGGGAAAAATCTGAAAACTGAACATTTTTATTTACATCACAAAAAATAGGACTTCAAAATTCACAAAATATGGGTTTAAAATTCAAAATGCGTAAATCGTATCATGTAAGGTATCATATAAAAGAGCTTCATTAGCACATGCTAAAACAGGTTTTTAATTATTTTAACAATTTTCGATGAATGACGAGAAAAGTAAAAAAATAATAATTTTGTTGATGATGATGATGAGTATAGAGATTTTAACAACGTACTTCCCAATTTTGTGAAATTTTCTGGATTTGTACGGTACGGAACCCTCGGTGTGCGAGTCAAGGTTCCGTTTTTTCCTTTAGAGTTACGGAACCTTAAATACACTTTTTTTACAATGATGGATAATTTTAGGTAGGTAGACAGTACCCGATAAAAGCCAAGAAGTGAAACAAAATATTAGAGTAAACATTATTGCGGTTTCTTAATATTAATTAGACAAAAGTATGAAGTTAGAATAGGTAAAGGTAGAATACTCGAATAGTCTAGTACAAAGAACACTAATGCTGGAGCGGCGCGGCGCGCGGCGGCCTGGCGGCCTGGCTGGCGCGGCAGCGGCGGCCCGGTGGCCTGGCCGGCGCGGCGTGCTACGACCATTAATCACCGAAGAACGAACAGTTAATAACAGGCTCGCCTTGTACCTTGGTGAATATTATTCAGAGCAACAATTATTGTTGTACTACCAGTAATTATATACCTAGACACGCTGGTCTAGCGAGAGAACGCTTGCCTTACAACAATAACCCTGCAACAATAGTTCATGTGCTATTTTTGACCGACGAACCACCGGAGGAGGTATACAATTCGACGCGTATATATATATATATATATATATATATATGTATAACCACGCATAACTTTTTTCGTAGTAGTCCCATTTCAATAATTCTTTTTTATTAGAAAGAGTATACTTTGAAATTGGTCCCATTTAAATTTTATCGAAATCGGCTGAGCCATTTTTGATTAATCAACAATAATGTGAAAAATGCTCTATCGATTTGTGCGAAATATTCGCGAGTTCTGTACACGGGTGAAATCGGTCATGCTAATTTTTTCAAAAAATAATCTTGTTGGTAAAAGAAAATGTTTAAGACAACTTAAATAAGTCCGGTAAAGGAATAGGATATCTTTGTATTGAATGTCTTTTTATTGCAAAAATAGGCGAGATTTACATCTCGCTTCTTTCTGAAATAAACTCGCTTCTTTATAGAAGCGAGTCAAAATATGTTAAAATAAATAAATTAAATACTTATAAAATAAATAAATTAATAAGTAAATTAAATTAAGGAATACTTACAGGTTATATGATATCGTATTGTTTACTTAAAATAGCAAACCAAGAAAAGCATTTATGCCGCTATATTTTAACTTACTCAAGATACAATTACCTAAATTATTACTTAATAATTATTTTTCGCACAAAAATTGCTACACCGATTTTCAACGTGTACAGAATCCGAATATTTTAAACTATATATAACGGGACTAAACTCACGTGTAGGGATAGTCGTAACGACTATAGTTTCGGTCGCATTCGGCGACCTTTCTCAAGTTGGCGAGTGCTAGCACGCGGAGCCGTCTCGCAATGCACTGCGGGCTGCGGCGCGTAGCGCTCGCGATGACAGCGGTTGCGGTGGTGGGGCGGGGGCGGGTAGAGAGGATTGTTGTGTCGGCGCGCACTGAAGATCCTCTTCGTCGGTATCCTGGTATACGTCGGGGATACTCCAGCACACTGAGCTCACTATGTCTCCACCAGTTCCACGGTTAAGTCTCTTGGTTCCTTGAAGACACGGTTTCCACGTCGGTGGCAGTATCCATCCCCCGTCTCTATTGAAGTTAGGGCGTCTGCTAATCTCGATAGCCTCCCTAACTTTACGGGGTACGAAAAACTTCTCTCGCGCTAGCACCTTCGCTCTGTCAAATCTGATGAAGTGCTGCGCATCGGAATCGAGAGTGTGTTCTACCACCGCGGAACCGTTCCTATCCAAGTTCTTCATTGAACGTATATGCTCCGTGAGCCTGGTAGAAACATTTCTTCTTGTCTCTCCGACGTAACACTTCCCGCAATCGCACGGGATCATGTAGACACCGGGGACACCCAAAGGGTCTCTATCCTTAGGAGAACGTAGCAATTGTCTTAGTTGTCCCGGAGGACGGAAGATGGTTTTTATACTATACCTTCGGCGTAATAAATTTCCAATTCTGTCCGTCACTCCTTAAATATATGGCAAATAAGTTGCTACTCTCTCAACCGATGACGGACGTGTCCTCGGAGAAGCGTTTGCCAACCGCCAGCTCTGTTTCCACTTGTAACCATTACTGCTCAGCACACTTTTAATATGTTCGAGCTCAGTATCCAGGTATTCAAAATTACACAATTTTAGTGCTCTATTTATCAGTGTCCGTGGTACCGAGGTCAAGTGCGCTGGATGGTGGTGCGAATCTGCGCTCAGGTATCTATCCGTGTGTGTTGGTTTACGGTATACCGTGTGGGAAAGTCGGCCGTTAGAGTCTCGTTTCACCAACACATCTAGAAAGGGTAGAGCTCCGTTGCGTTCACGTCCTACCGTTACAGTAATGTTCGCATGTACGTTGTTCAGATGCGACAGTAGCGGATCTATTCCGTCTTTCTGTACTATGGCAAACACATCGTCCACATAACGCCACCAGTGTCTCGGTTTATATGAAGTGGTTAACAAGGCAGCTTCTTCAAACCACTCCATAAAGATGTTCGCTGCCACTGGAGCCAAAGGAGAACCCATCGCAACTCCGTCAGTCTGTAGAAAGTAGTCCCCCTTCCATACCAAGTATCCACTTGACAGAACGAATCTTATTAAAACCAGGTACTCGATAGGTATGTCGACATGCTGTAATAAACCAGCTATTATGTCTATTGTATCCTCTATCGGTACATTCGTAAACAAAGACACGACGTCAAAACTAACCATCTCCTCACCCTCATCCAGTCGTACTCCTTCAAGCATCTGAACAAAATGTGACGAATCTTTCACATAACTAGTTGTCTTGCCTGTAAACGGAAGGAGCATATCTGATAGAAACCGCGCGGTTTTATATGTCGGCGAGTCTATCTGGCTTACAATAGGACGAAGGGGCCAATCTGGTTTGTGGATTTTCGGTAAGCCGTAAATTTTTGGGGAAGTCGGGTTTAGTGGTCTTAAACTTTCATACAGATCCTCCGGTAAAGTCTTTAAGATTTTATTAAGATTGTTTGTAACACGATTTGTAGGGTTATAATTTACCTTTTTATACGTGTTCTCGTCTTCTACCAATTTTGTCATCTTTTGTTCATGGGCAGAAGAATCTACAATCACGGCAGCATTACCTTTGTCTGCCGGCAAGACTAGCAGGTCCGGGTTACGACGTAAAGAGTCCAAGGCATCCAATTCTGACCTGGAGATATTGGGTTTAGGCAACTTACTATTTCTTAGTATCACGGCTACATCTTGCCTCAGACACTCAGCATCCCGTGCATTTATTTTATTTCGCACAATTGTGTCTTCAATACCAGTGATAACAGATTCTACCGGCATTTTCTTCGGTGTAGGTGCAAAATTCAGACCTCTAGCTAAAGCTGTGATCGTTTCACCTGATAAGTCCTGCGAAGATAAATTCACCACGGCCCTGTCTGTAAAGTCGCTTTTTTGTACGATGGCATTTTGCTGACTCTTTTGTATCAGGCGCTTCAACTTAGACTCGTGTACCTTTTCCGTCTTCTGTTTAGCGATATCAGCCCTGCTAAATGTCATCGCATCCAAAATCCTCCATAATTCGTAATCTAGCAGCTGAGACAACTGTAGGTGTAAATCGTATAACTCACTCGTTACGATTTTTATTTTCCGATGGTAGTCACGGATTACCCGCTTTAACAATTTACTGTTTACATTTTCAAAGAAAGATTCGTAACCCCGAATGCACTTTTTAGGTTTAATTTCCATGAATTTAGGCACAACACTCGACAACCGGCACTTTTTCATGTACATTAAACCACACTCAAGTTTATTACGTTTAATTCTTAATTTTGCAAACCGCTTCACATCATTTAGTCTTACCTCCCCGTAGAGGTTTACTATTTTACTATGAAAATTTACGTGGTTTTCACACATTTTAAACTATATATAACGGGACTAAACTCACGTGTAGGGATAGTCGTAACGACTATAGTTTCGGTCGCATTCGGCGACCTTTCTCAAGTTGGCGAGTGCTAGCACGCGGAGCCGTCTCGCAATGCACTGCGGGCTGCGGCGCGTAGCGCTCGCGATGACAGCGGTTGCGGTGGTGGGGCGGGGGCGGGTAGAGAGGATTGTTGTGTCGGCGCGCACTGAAGATCCTCTTCGTCGGTATCCTGGTATACGTCGGGGATACTCCAGCACACTGAGCTCACTATGTCTCCACCAGTTCCACGGTTAAGTCTCTTGGTTCCTTGAAGACACGGTTTCCACGTCGGTGGCAGTATCCATCCCCCGTCTCTATTGAAGTTAGGGCGTCTGCTAATCTCGATAGCCTCCCTAACTTTACGGGGTACGAAAAACTTCTCTCGCGCTAGCACCTTCGCTCTGTCAAATCTGATGAAGTGCTGCGCATCGGAATCGAGAGTGTGTTCTACCACCGCGGAACCGTTCCTATCCAAGTTCTTCATTGAACGTATATGCTCCGTGAGCCTGGTAGAAACATTTCTTCTTGTCTCTCCGACGTAACACTTCCCGCAATCGCACGGGATCATGTAGACACCGGGGACACCCAAAGGGTCTCTATCCTTAGGAGAACGTAGCAATTGTCTTAGTTGTCCCGGAGGACGGAAGATGGTTTCGGACCTGCTAGTCTTGCCGGCAGAC